>CM062295.1:784402313-784790134 GCA_031216915.1 Pictodentalium vernedei
TTATGAGAAACTTGCATGAGCCGGTGCATACGCCCACCCACTGCCCGGGATGTTCGGACTAGTCTGTAGCCGGGGTCGGTTTTAGTCACAGCTTCTGCCGCTACGTTTCACAAGCCGAAATCAAGTTTTCTTGTTGGGAGGCTCGATGAGGTTGATGAGACTGCAAGGGGGAGAGGTCAAATGTTGTTATGAGAAACTTGCATGAAATGGAGCATACGTCCACCTGCCACTCGGGACACTCCGTCTAGTCTGCAGCTGGTGTCGGCTTCAGTCATGGCTTTCTCCGCTACGTTTTTAAAGCACACATGAACGCAGGCTAGCTACCCAACTTCAGATGTCCAGTCAGCTGCGCGAAGACGGATCCATTCTTCGCCTGTGAAGTCGGACCATCCGGTAGCTAGCGATCCAAGTATCAATCAACGGAACGGTCGGAGAAGAGATCTATCTCCGGATCTTCATCCGAGAAGCAGAAGACTGCTGCTCCTCAAGCCTCAGGAATGGACTTCTTGCTGTTGCAGTCACGCAGCTATCAGCTGCATCTCACCAAATGCAAGAGCAGCCTCCCACAGACTCAAATGCAGAGCATTTTTCTTCCCATTAACAGTCGGGGATGACTGTTTTGTGTTGTAAGAAACTTCAATGAGGAGGTGCATCCGTCCAGTAAGATGAGTCGGGATGCTTCTTCCACACTTCAGCTGGGGTCAGCTGTGGTTACGGCTTCCTCTTCTTCCATGGATATGCATGATAAGGAATAGATGCCTACAAGTTTCTAGTGGAATGCTCAGTGATGTCTGGAGTTGACCGCGAATTGGAGAACCTTCTCTCTCTTTTCCGTCAGCAGTCGGGGTTGACTGTTTTTAGTGCGAGAAACTTTAGTGAGTTGGGACATCCATTCACGCTTGTGGTCCGGGATGCTCCTTCCACACTGCAGCCAGATTTGGTGGCAGCTTTGGCATCTTCCCTTGCTTTATTAATGAAGCACATTGACCATGGACTAGCTATCTCACTTCGCAGGTTTGAGTCGATGGCTAGTTGTTTGAGACTGGTATTACCATTTAACAGACTCCATTGGTGAGCTGTCCGACAGTGCTGCGTTGGTCCAGTCATCCATTCAGTTGAATGGAGTTGACCATATTTGTGCATGGAACACTTGGATGGTGAGAGGGATACAGAGTGTGAGTCTCCATCCCTCACAGAAGGGCACTTTAGGACTATGAAATATCAGTCTTAAGCTCTTTGAATATTGTTCCATCTGAATATAAGTCTGCGTTTAGATGAGCAGGCCGGGGATGAAGATATGTCCCTACCTGCATCATTTAATATCTGCTCGGAAATAATGGAATGTGTTATTTTATTGAAAAGAGCTAATCTGGTTGCAGTGTCCAAAGCAGATCACCTTACCAGAGTTATGGCACAATGCCTCAGTAGTAAGAAATATGAGGATGGGGTTCCTCACTTAGAGTTCTTTCCAGGGCAGTCATGTATGCCACGGACAGTGGAATTTGGAGTTGGTAAGACATGATGTTGCCCTTGCATTGTCATTACTTATAGATGACAAGGTGAAAAGCTCTCTCCAAGTCGCTCTGGTTACTGGAAATATATCATTTGATGACAAGCTTGCATTGATTTATGAGTAGGCCATAAGAAAGCTGCCAGTGCTCTGCTATTAAAGTCTCTGTCTCATCAACAAAGCAGACCGTGGTAAGAGGCCGCTTTGCTTCTAAGAAAGCATCAACAGAATGTTTTGCGAGGGTGCCATAACTTTTTACCTGTGTCGCCAGCGGCAGAGCAGGTCTAGAAACAGCTCAACTCCATCAGTCCATCAGTCCGTCTGTCAGTCCATCCGAAACACTTCTTCCGTCAAAGTTTTCTTGGCTTCTATGAAAGGGAATGATTTTATATTTGGTCTGCTGCTTCATAATGATGAGTTGTTTCGTGTAAGCAATTTTCAGATCTGCAATGCAGCCACTTCCTGTTTGCCGATACTTTGAAATTTTACTGTACCCACTGAACATTGAAAATTTTTATACTGTACCAATGACCCAGACTTAGCTGGTGCTAACTCCAACAAAACCAGGGCCAAACACAAATTTTGCCCCCCAATCCCCAAAATTTGCATCCAAAACAAAAAGAAATCATGTCCTAAAGGACCTCCATAGTACGACTCTACTGCGCATGCGCAGTGACGCAGTCGTCCCGAAATTGGCGCCAAATATCATTCTCTGTTTGGCCCTTCATCAGTCAACATCTCACTGATTTTTGTGCTTGTAAATCTCAGTTTAAAGGATGCCAGACACGTAATTTTTGGAGAAAATGTGATTCTAAGGAGGATAGAAGGAGGAGAGGAAAAAAGAAGTGGCAAAAAATAATCAGGGCTGTACTTAAAATTTTTTGTTGAAATTATGTTAAGTTGCCTATTTTCGAGGCATGGGCCTCTTGTTGTCATTCTTGCTAATTGTTGCACTGCTTATTCAGTGTTTCCTCTCCCCTAGCCTTCTAAAGTCCCCCCTTGCAATTCTCCTATGCTTTTGGCATATTTTTGAGAAGTTTCATTTCTAAAATTTCCTGGGAGAGTTGCTTGGTTACAGAATGTTTTCTGTTATTTTCCCCATAGTTACGTTTTCACCCATGGGTGTATAACGTTTGTGTTCTGCATCTTCCATCTGATGTTCTGCAGATTCTCCCCTGGGAGTCTCTGTTTTGCATCAGATAGAGTGTAATTGATGACTGATTCCGGGCCAGTTTTTTCAGTGCCTGGAGTCATGTTTTCTAGTGTGTTTACACTGTTTGTTTTCATTGGCAACAGCCTTTTTTGAGGGGGGCTGTTTGCCTTTGTGGTAGTTTATCTCATTATAAGATACATTTATATTATCCGAAAGTGTCTCATTAATTATTTTATATAATTTTAAAATTTTTGACCACACTTTGCCATCGGATCCATCGGGGCTCAACGTTACTTTTCAGCAACTTGGGCTTCTCTGAAAAAATATTTTTTCAAAATTATTTTGTTTTGCAATTGTTTTTTCATTTATCAATGGATCATGTTATTATGTATCTTTGTGTCAGGGGTTTTTGCGAGTAACTAGGACTTATTGTTGTTCTTTCACAATGAAGGGACATTGTTCAAATTGTAATAGGAAGAAATCTTCCTCTGACTTTCATGATCATTGTATTAATTGTAGTCAGTGTTCTCGCATTAATCCCTGTTCTATATGTGAACATTGGGATGAGAAACATTGGAAACGTGTGTCACGATATGTTGTTTCTGGAGAAAGAGCGATGCCGGCTCTTTCTCCACAAGGTCACTCTACTCTCTCAGTTTCTATTTCAGAGGAACCAGAACAGGGTGATGTTTCCATGTTATCTTCTTCAAGTGTGCGTCCGTCGTCACAAATGAATTCAGAGCTAGCGGCAAAAGTGCTCATGGAGATTAGACAAATGTCGTCCGCTAGCTCGCCCGGTGTAGCGTCCATTCACCGAATGGTTCGGCAGCCGGGTTCGTCCGATGCGGTTCAAGAGGAAATTTTGGGTGATGCGAGCACTATAAACATAATAGATGCACACCCAGTGACGGCGGATAGTAAACGAGAACGGAGGAAGCCTTTTAGTCCGGTTCCTAGCTCGTCCAGGTCCAGCCGGGCCGCGAGCGAGAGAGGCCCCTCTCTCGTACAACAACATCTGGGACCAGATGTTGTGGTACAAAATGTGTCTTTAGCGGAGCATACGTCCGTCGCTCGGGACGCTCCGTTGTATAAGCAGTCCGCAGAGACTGTTAAGGCTTCCTCTTCTCGTCGGCGCACACGACCGCACCTTGGCTGCGTGACCTCCGATATTTTGCCAGCTTCGCCGATGAAGTATTCTTCAACGACCAGGTCACACCATCCGGCAGCCAGGGATTCGAGACCGATGGACTCCGGACGTTCGCATAGGAAAAGTATGCGGGAGCCATCTGATGCGGAGCTGCCCTCGGCGAAGCAGCGAAAGACCGCGCCTCCGCAGGTCTCGACGTCGGACATTCTAGTGCAGATAGCACAGCTTATCGCAGCATCCCAGCAGCCGACAGAAACGGTGTCGGATCGAGAATTATCCGACGGCGCTGGGTCGGTACGCTCCGCCGAAGCATCGGGGGCGGACGACCGGGAACATCGGGAGGTCCGACCGGATGGTGAAAGGGATACGGATGAATTGGAGCTATCCCTTTCGGAACAACATAAAGCTGCCGTGGACTTCATCCGGCACTTTCTTCCTCAAGTTGTTCCGTCGGGCCAGACTGCTGCGCTTCCGGACAGGAGAATTATAGCGTCATTGGACTCTGAATTTTTTGAGCGGTTCAGGGACATCGCTCCCGAGTTTCCGTCGCAGTCCAATAATGTTGCAAGAACATTTGAATTATTGAACGACGCTATTTTTAAACTTGCTTCCAGGACGGGGAAAGTAGGTTTCTTGTCCGCAAATACTCTCAACCTGCCTTTCATTAATGCAAGGAATAAATTCGACACGGCAGGACAGGGTATACCGAGAGTTCCTCTGCGTATGGACGACGAGGCGGAAGACTTAGAGCTATCATTACCGTCGTCAGCTTCTATTCCAACCGCAGTGTTGGAAACAGCTATTGCGTCTAACAGAGCCAATTTAGATGCCTTATCTTACGCAGATCACCTTACTAAGGCGTTATCACTGCGCCTTCAAGGGGAAGAGTTTCAGGATATACAATCCTCTTTAAGACTTCTTTCAAGGGCAGTAGCTTATTCCACGTGTAACTCCGCCCTTTCAGTGGCAAATCTGGAGTTGGTTAGACGTGACGCAGCCCTGGCTACATCCACACTAGTGGATTCTAAGGTGAAGAACTCTCTTAGAGTCGCTTCGGTCTCAGGAGAACTTCTCTTTGACGGCAAGCTTTCCGCTATTTATGATAATATTAAAAAGAAAGCTAGTGATTCTCTGTTGTTCAGATCCGCTCCTAAAAGGTCGGATACAGCAGACACGAATAAGGCGGGCACTTCTGGGTCTTATGCGCCCAAGAGAGGTTCCTATAGAGGTTCCGGTGCGTCCTCTGGCTCTTATTCGAGAGACCGTCAGGATAGCGACTCTCGTTCGGGATGTCCTTCAGGCCGGGACAATCGGTCGGACGCCCCGAGGTCGACGAGGCGAGGTGCGGGTCGTGGAAGACATGGTTTCTCCTACCGCAGGCCTCGCAGATCCAGGAGGTGATGGCTTAAACCTCTATCGCGTTCCGGTTGGCGGAAGGTTGTCGAGTTTTTCTCAAGAGTGGGCGTCGATTACGGACGACCCGTGGGTGAGAGGAGTGACTTCGGAAGGTCTAAAGATATCCTTCAAACGAAAGCCTCCATTAACTCGAAGTCCAAAGTGGACTCATCTTCCGTCAAATCCTCAGAAAAGAGACGCTCTGTTATCAGAGGTGCAGTCTCTTTTAATGAAGAACGCGGTAGAGGTCGTAGAAAACCAGGAATCGCTGGGATTCTACAGCCATCTGTTTCTGGTTCCGAAACCAGACGGCTCGTTCCGTCCAGTCATAGATTTGAGCTGGATAAACAAGCTGATCGTCGCTCCGAAGTTTTATATGGAGACGATTCGATCGGTCAGAGCGAGTATTCGGGTGAACGATTATGCAACGAGCATAGATCTCAAAGATGCGTACTTTCACGTCATGGTACATCCGACATTCCGAAAGTATCTACGCTTCGCAGTCCTAGGAGTGGTGTATCAGTTCCGGGCCATGTGCTTCGGATTGAATCTAGCACCCTGGGCTTTCACTCGGGTAATGAACTCGGTAATGATCTACTTCCGAGCTCATTCGTCTGCGGTAACGTCGGCCTACCTGGACGACATTCTTCAGAGGTACGGCAACGAGTTAACGCTTCAGAGCGATGTTCAGAATCTTCTTCTATTGCTCCGACGTCTCGGTTTCATAGTAAACGAGGAGAAGTCGGATCTGGTGCCGTCCAAGTCATTCACTCATCTGGGAATGAGCTTCGAGACGCACAACAATCTCGTTCGTCTGCCGTTAACCAGAGCGAAATTAGTCAGTTGTTACGCTCGCTATTGTCTGAATGCAGACAAAGTCACGGCGAGAGAATTTATGAGACTGATAGGTCTGTGCGGAGCCGCCGCGGATCTCATTCCGATGGGACGGCTACGCACACGGCCTCTTCAAATTTTCCTGACTCAGAATTGGAGTGTGAAAATTCATTCGCTCGATGTAGACGTTCTCTTGTCAGATCAAGTGAAACAAGAGATTCAGACTTGGGCAAACATTCAGTGGTTAACTCAAGGAGTTCCGCTGCAGTTGCCGGATCCGAGTTTTACCATTATGACGGATGCCAGTCAAACAGGTTGGGGTGCATCATTAATCCCAATGGATTCGAGATGCCAGGGTCTTTGGGATCCGCAATTCCTGTGCAAGCACATAAACGTCAAGGAAATGATGTCAATTTGGCTTGCGTTACATCACTGGATGGACATTATTCACGATGCTCATGTCCAAATCCTATCCGACAATACGACAGTAGTGGCGTATATACGGAATCAGGGAGGCACTCATTCAGTTCCGTTGTTCAATCTAACAGAAAGAATCCTTCTGTTTGCGTTGGAACATCACGTTCTTCTTTCGGTCCGTCACATACCGGGTCGTCTGAATGTGCTAGCAGACTCCCTTTCACGAAAGGGTCGCTTGTTGCCGTCGGAGTGGACTCTCAACAAACAAGTATTCAATCAGATTTGCTACCAATGGGAACGGCCAATGATAGACTTATTTGCGACACATCTCAACAATCAGTTGCAGACGTATGTGTCCCCGTGTCCGGATCCAAGAGCATTTGCAGTAGACGCTCTGTCGATCCCTTGGGACGGAATGATAGGATATGCGTATCCTCCAGCGCCGTTAATTCAACAAGTATTGCTAAAGATAAAACAATCTCAATGCAAGATTCTGTTGGTAGCATCTCTGTCGCCACAGAGACCGTGGATAAATCTACTCAGGTGTCTGTTGTGGGACCTACCGCGGAAGCTTCCTCCACGAGAGGATCTTCTTTCGCAGGGGAAATCGCGCCAACTCCATCACAACCCGCAAGGTCTCAACCTTCACGTTTTTCCGTTGTGCGGTCCTTCTTGCATGGCAAGCACTTTACAGGACGAGCAGTGGACGCGATTTCTAACTGTAGGAGGACCTCCTCTTCGCTAAACTATGCGGCTAAGTGGAAGGTTTTCCGTCGTTGGTGTAGGGATCATTCTGTAGATATATTTGATCCCTCTATACCAGACATTGCAAACTTTCTAGTATACTTGTTTGACGAAATCAAACTGCAGCCTGTTACTATAAAGGGTTATAGATCTATGTTATCTGATACCTATGCACATCATGATAGTTTACAAATTGGATCTAATGTCTCTTTATCGAAATTGGTTAGAAACTTTTCGATAAATAGACCCAGAACTCTTAGATTAATTCCTAAGTGGAATTTAGCTTGGGTTCTCCTTAAATTGAAGGAAAAGCCATTTGAACCTCTTGGGACAGTAGATTTCAAATTCTTATCTTATAAGACTGCTTTTCTCTTAGCTTTCTCTTCTGCCAGAAGAGTCAGTGAGCTTCATGCACTATCGGTGGATGATTCTCATTATCGTAGTGTTGGGAACACTATCACTTTCACTACTAATGTGGGTTTTTTAGCTAAGAATCAGGCTCCTAATAAATATCCGGAACCTATTGTTATTAAGGCTCTTCCGTCTTCAGACGGGCGTAGGCCTTTACTCTGTCCTGTTAGAGCACTACGTATCTATAAACAGAGATCTCAGTTCATCAGAAAGGGACGGAAACGTTTCTTTCTGTCTTTGATGCCTAATAGAAAGGACATTTCAGTCCATTCTATTGCTAGATGGATTCAGTTAACTATCCGTACTGCGTATGAAGATTTATCTTCTTCTCAGCAGTCTGTGCTTAAGATTTCTGCTCATGAAGTAAGAGCTCTTTCTACTTCCTGGGCTTATGCTAATAGTGTTGCTATTACAGATTTAATGAAGGCTGCTTATTGGTCTCAGCCTTCCACATTTACTAATTTTTATCTCAGAAATATTGAGTCCATTTCTGGAGACCTGCATTGTTTAGGTCCGTTATCTGTTGCTCAGAATGTCGTCCACTAAACAGTTGCAACTATAGTTATGCAGGCTTTCTGTTCCGGCAGTGACTCCGTCCGGCTGCCCTCTTCGCTCTGGGCTATTTGACCCAGGGCAAGGGGAAGGGGGGGGGGGGTGTTCCCTTAGGTCACCTGCTTTATAGTGAAAAGCAAGGGAATGCCTCCTCCAAGACAGTATTTCTGAGTCGCTTCCGGGATGGTTTTAAAGTGTAATATTAATGTTTAATTTCATTCATGTCTTATTTTTAAAGTGTAGCTCGGTGTGAAGCATTTGTATATGTCAAGTGTCAAACGGGCTTTAATATACAATACTTGGACACTTTTAAATGATTATAAAGAGTCTCAATTCTCTGGACTACTTTATTTATTGGCTTGCTTTAAAAATAATTAGTATAAGGGTTATACTGGATGTTAATAGAGAACATGAATGTTATTGTGCTCAATTATTAAGGGTAGTGTATCTTTCTAATTTAATATTAAATAAGAAAGATACATGTAAAGCCTAATACTCCTTTTCTCCTTAAGGGGTTACCTCTTTATTATATAATTGAGCTTATTGGATTTTCCTCTATGTCCTAGGCCCTCCAGCCTGTTTACTATTCAGCTAAGTCTGGGTCATTGGTACAGTATAAAAATGTTAAAAAATTTATAGTAATTTATATATTTTTTATACTTACCAATGACCCAGATGGGGATGGCCCTCCCTGAGTTGGGAACTCTTGCCTCCCCGCTGAGTACATAGCGCTGACCAGGCACTGCCAGTAAGAATGATATTTGGCGCCAATTTCGGGACGACTGCGTCACTGCGCATGCGCAGTAGAGTCGTACTATGGAGGTCCTTTAGGACATGATTTCTTTTTGTTTTGGATGCAAATTTTGGGGATTGGGGGGCAAAATTTGTGTTTGGCCCTGGTTTTGTTGGAGTTAGCACCAGCTAAGTCTGGGTCATTGGTAAGTATAAAAAATATATAAATTACTATAAATTTTTTAACTTTTTCGTCAAACTTTTCTCGGCTTCTATGCAAGGGATTGATTTTATATTTCATCTGGAGCCTAATAATGATCAGTTGTATCGTGTATGCAATTTTCAGATCTGCCGTGCAGCCACTTCCTGTTTGCCGATTCAATTGCATGCAGCGACGCAGGTCCAGACCCGGTATTGGTCTTGGCTTGTTTATATTTACTCTGGAAGTCATTATAGCAACTCGGAAAAGGGGCATAGGTCTGATGAAGGCTATGGATCAGACGCCCCAAGGTCGATGATTAACAGGAGATTATCATCTTCACGAGAAACTGGATGTTAATCATGGAAGTTCCTCTCAAAGAGAGTCGCTCCTAGTGAAGGTAAAGGCTCTCTTATTGGAGGGAACAATCGAGGTTGACGAGATGAGCTTCTTCGTGGGGAGGACGTAGTTTCTCCTCCCGTAAGCATTGTAAGTCATTCAGGTGATGGACATGACCTCTATTGCTTGCCATTTCACTGAAGGTTATCAACTTCATGAGAAACTGGACCTCAATCATGGAAATTCCTTTCAAAGGGAGTCGCTCCTAGTGGAGGTAAAGGCTCTCTTATTGAAAGGAACAACTGAGGTCATCGAGAATAGATTTTGATTGCTTTCGACTTGGCGTAGGTTATCAAACTCGCAAAACACTGGATAAAATTGCGGAATCAGCAGACCGTGGTAAGAGGCCATTCTGCTTCTAAGAAAGCATCAACAGAATGTCTTGCGAGGGTACAATAACCCTTTTATATTTACTCTGGAAGTCGTCATTAGAGCGACTTTGAAAAGGGGCATATGTCAGATCAAGGCTATGGATCAGACACCCCCTAGGCCGATGATTAACAGAACGTTATCATCTTCACGAGAAACTGGACGTCAATCATGGAAGTTCCTCTCAAAGAGAGTCACTCCTAGTGATGGTAAAGGCTCTCTTATTGAAGAGAACATTTGAGGTTAACGAGATGAGCTTCTTCGCGGAGAGGATGTAGTTTCTCCTCCCGTAAGCATCATCGAATAGATTTCAGTTACATTCAACATGGCAGTATAAAATTGCAGAAGATCAGTGGGTGAGAATGTAGTCTCGGCAGGCCAGAGGCTATCAGTCTGAGTGAGCAAAGCTCCACTTACAAGAAATACTTATTAGACAAATCTTCCAAGAGAGGCTGTCTCTCTGGCATTATTTCGGTACACAAATCGAATATGAGATTTCTATGCATTCTCAGATGTTCACACGTATCTGGGAGTGTTTTTTATTGGAATTAATTGTACATCTGAACGGGGTCGTCTGTGGGTTGCCTTGGAAGTGTGTTTACTCTCCAGAGATCGTCCATTGTGATTCTATTGGACATGTGTGTGTTGTACATATTATATCCCCGGTTTTTGATGTATCTATGTCTGCCGACTCTGGTATCTGTTACAAGGGACCACTATTATTTACCGGGATTGCCATAATAGCCTTGGCTTCTGAAGTGACGTTAAGCACCATTTTATTTATTACCTGTACCGTGAATATATGTTATTTGGTCCCACTTTTACTGATTCCAGAGCACTCCCCTCTTTATTTTTGAAGACAATTCCTTCAAAAAAAAGGGGAGGGGGTATTTTTTAAATCTCCTCCGGCTTGATAAGTGTGTATCTATGAGTGAAGCTGTTTGTCTGTAGATTATATCTGATTCTAGATACAGCTTGTTTATTATTGTATATGGCATATGTTTGTGGGGGTTAACCTCTCACTTTCGAATTCGCCATCCAAATTTTTGGGGCTTAGTCCGGACTAGCCTTAAAACTGGGAACTTTACACATCCAATTAGCATAGTCATTCATGCTAAGAATACGGAATTACTTGAATTTGGCTCCTTATTTATGATATGTCTTCTCTATTATTGAAAAGAGAGACATACATGTAATTCCTTTTAAATTTAATTTCCTTTCACCTTGTTTTGCAGGCTTAGGAACTATGTTGGTCTGCTAATTCTGAAGTCCTAAGCCCTCCACATTTTTACGATTCTGCTAGTCTGGACCATTGGTTTTTAGTATAAAAATATGATAAATTTAAAGTAATTTTTTATACTTAATGTGGCCCAGACAGGTATGGCCCTCACATGGGTGGGTACTCATTCCTCCCCGCTGAGTTATTATGTAGTATGCTCTTCTACAAAGAATGATGTTGGCGCCAATTCCGATCACTTCCTGATGGCTGCGCATGTGCAGAGGGTAAAAGTATGGAGGACCAGATAGGACTTTTCATTTTCAGTTTTGCAAGCAAATTTGGGGGATTGGGGGGAGGGGGGTTAAAATTTGTGTTTGGCCCTTGATAACTTTGAGTTTGCACCAGCTAGTCTGGGCCATTGGTAAGTATACAAAATATACAAATTACTTTAAATTTATCATTTTTCAGCATCTGGATATTGTCACTAGACGCATAGCAGAATATATTCAGGATAAATACACTAAGAGCTTCCAATCTCCCCATGGAATCAAGGGAAGTGGTGAAGCAGTATCTGCTTACTGTTGTAAATAATCTGTGTCTTACTAGTAAGAAAAAGGACACTGTCATCAATGCATAGGACAGAAATCCTCTAATTTGGGCATCATGGGTATAAATGATAAACTAAACTTGAATTTTATCCATGTTATTTTTTTTTATTATACCCCCCGCAAACAAAGTTTAGGGGGGTATATAGGAATCACCCTGTCCGTCCGTCCGTCTGTCTGTCTGGGCCAACATTGGGGGTTTAGAGGATATTATTATTAGGCGCTACCTCCAAATTAAGGTAGTGTTAGGGTTAGGGGTGAAGTGGGGTTAGGGGTAGCCCCAGAGTAGGGCTTAAGGTTGGGGGAGGGTTAGGTCCCGGGGGGTTAGGGTTGGATCAGGGGTGGGGTTTTAGTTTTAGTAGCCCCTAAACCGAAAAATAGCTCCTAATCCTATTGGTTTGGCTAGGGTGGGATTGGGTCAGGGGTGGGTGGGGTGGGGTTAGGGGTAGCCCCAGAGTAGGGCTTAAGGTTGAGGGGGGTTAGGTCCCAGGGGTGGGTGGGGTCAGGGGTGGGCTTTTAGGGTTTAGGGTCAGGGTGGGGGTAGGGTTAGGATGTGGTTTTTGGGTGGAGGGGTGGGGTTAGGGATAAACATAAGTTCTAGGGTGGAGGTGGTGGGCTTCTGGGTAAAATAAGGTTTTGGACTTACAAAATGTTTTTTTTTTTTGGTAGCCCAGAAAAATTTTTTATGAAACTTTACACAATGGAAGAACGACATATGAAGATGTGCATGAAGCAATATAATTCCATTCTGACATTTTCAAGGGGAGATAATCTAACTTATACATTTTAGGCGCAGGGGATATCACTTCGTGAGTTTGCTCACAGTACCTCTAGTTTATTTATTGGAGTTTAACAGCACTCTCAACAGCCACTTGTGTTGGGCAGTTTTACGGGTGTAGGAAGCCAGAGCACCTTGAGAGAACCACCGAGTAACTGTCAAACTTCTTAACATACTAACTCTACACAAGCAGGGTTAGCATTGGTTGAAGGCAAGTGTACCATTGATGTACAGAATGCCTTAGTACACAACACCACCGTACCCCCACATGATCAGTTAGAATTAATCCTAACATACTAACTCTACACAAGCAGGGTTAGCATTGGTTGAAGGCAAGTGTACCATTGATGTACAGAATGCTTAGTACACAACACCACCGTACCCCCACATGGTCAGTTGGAATTAATCCTAACCTACAAACTCTACACAAGCAGGGTTAGCATTGGTTGAAGGCAAGTGTACCATTGATGTACAGAATGCCTTAGTACACAACACCACCGTGCCCCCACATGGTCAGTTGGAATTAATCCTAACATACAAACTCTACACAAGCAGGGTTAGCATTGGTTGAAGGCAAGTGTACCATTGATGTACAGAATGCTTAGTACACAACACCACCGTGCCCCCACATGGCCAGTTGGAATTAATCCTAACATACAAACTCTACACAAGCAGGGTTAGCATTGGTTGAAGGCAAGTGTACCATTGATGTACAGAATGCTTAGTACACAACACCACCGTGCCCCCCACATGATCAGTTAGAATTAATCCTAACATACAAACTCTACACAAGCAGAGTTAGCATTGGTTAAAGGCAAGTGTACCATTGATGTATAGAATGCCTTAGTACACAACACCACCGTGCCCCCACATGGCCAGTTGGAATTAATCCTAACATACTAACTCTACACAAGCAGGGTTAGCATTGGTTGAAGGCAAGTGTACCATTGATGTACAGAATGCTTAGTACACAACACCACCGTACCCCCACATGATCAGTTAGAATTAATCCTAACATACTAACTCTACACAAGCAGGGTTAGCATTGGTTGAAGGCAAGTGTACCATTGATGTACAGAATGCTTAGTACACAACACCACCGTACCCCCACATGGCCAGTTGGAATTAATCCTAACATACAAACTCTACACAAGCAGGGTTAGCATTGGTTGAAGGCAAGTGTACCATTGATGTACAGAATGCCTTAGTAGACAACACCACCGTGCCCCCACATGGTCAGTTGGAATTAATCCTAACATACTAACTCTACACAAGCAGGGTTAGCATTGGTTGAAGGCAAGTGTACCATTGATATACAGAATGCCTTAGTACACAACACCACCGTGCCCCCACATGGTCAGTTGGAATTAATCCTAACATACTAACTCTACACAAGCAGGGTTAGTATTGGTTGAAGGCAAGTGTACCATTGATGTACAGAATGTTTAGTACACAACACCACCGTGCCCCCACATGGTCAGTTAGAATTAATCCTAACATACTAACGCTACACAAGCAGGGTTAGCATTGGTTGAAGGCAAGTGTAACATTGATGTACAGAATGCCTTAGTACACAACACCACCGTGCCCCCACATGGTCATTTGGGATTAAGTGTCATGCCCAAGGGTGGAACACAGTTGCCATAGGTGGGATTCCAACTGAGTACAACTTGGCTTTCAGTCTGAACACTCTGACTTTATATCGATGTTGTGGCCATGATTAGCCATTGTGCATTATGTTACCTTAAAATCCTTTAAACCAGAGAAGCCCTTTTTGGCCTGGTACATGATTCCTCATAATTTCCTAAAATTGGATGGCTGCTGAGTAAATGTGTAGGCAGACCAATTAATATTTTCAACATGCAGTCACAAAGCTACCACAAAGCTACCACAAAGCTGCCACAAAGCTACCACAAAGCTACCACAAAGCTGCAGTCACAAAGCTACCACAAAGCTACCACAAAGCTACCACAAAGCTACCACAAAGCTTCCACAAAGCTGCCACAAAGCTGCCACAAAGCTACCACAAAGCTGCCACAAAGCTACCACAAAGCTACCACAAATATGCCACAAAGCTGCCACAAAGCTGCCACAAAGCTACCGCAAAGCTATCACAAAGCTGCCACAAAGCTACCACAAAGCTGCCACAAAGCTGCCACAAAGCTACCACAAAGCTACCACAAATATGCCACAAAGCTACCACAAAGCTGCCACAAAGCTACCACAAAGCTGCCACAAAGCTACCACAAAGCTGCCACAAAGCTGCCACAAAGCTGCCACAAAGCTACCACAAAGCTGCCACAAAGCTACCACAAAGCAGTCACAAAGCTACCACAAAGCTACCACAAAGCTACCACAAAGCTGCCACAAAGCTACCACAAAGCTACCACAAATATGCCACAAAGCTACCACAAAGCAGTCACAAAGCTACCACAAAGCTACCACAAAGCTGCCACAAAGCTACCACAAATATGCCACAAAGCTACCACAAAGCAGTCACAAAGCTACCACAAAGCTACCACAAAGCTGCCACAAAGCTACCACAAAGCTACCACAAAGCTACCACAAATATGCCACAAAGCTACCACAAAGCTGCCACGAAGCTACTGCAAAGCTATCACAAAGCCGCCACAAAGCTACCACAAAGCTGCCACAAAGCTACATGTTGAAAATATTAATTGTTGCACCCAATTTAATAAATATAGATTCTTTCAATTTGTGTTGTTGTACTGACATGGAAGATACCACCAGGGTTCAAAGGTTATACACCAGTAAATAAATAATAAGAAGTCCCAATAATGCTCTCACCACCATTAACCATATATATTCTTACTCTACAATAGTGATATTACACCCATGGACCCAATACAGACTGTAATAAGAGTTCCCAATAATGCAGTCACCACCATTAACCATATTTATTAACTATTTATAGGGCACTCCCTGGCGAATATTTTCATTTTCGGGGGCTGCACAAAACTCATATGTTTCCGTTCACATCCGGGTTCCCAGGCAATAATGAAAAATTTGTTTCAATATGGCCCGGCTGCCCGCACATCCCCGGATGTAGGCGAGGTAACACTGCTTTGAGTTTGAATATTTGGAGAAGAGAGATGTGATGGCGGAATTTTGTGATCTTTGGCGTGAAAGAATTAAGATATACATTCGCATTTAAGGCATGAGTTAGTTGCTGACAATGATTGTGTGGGAATTTCACACATATATTACTACATTGAAAGATGATAATAATATATGAATGATGAAAAAAATAGCAATCTTGATTTTTCTTGGTTTAACATATAACCTCTTTGAAATGTGATAATAATACAAATAACATTATTTTGTACGGGCGTTATGGTTCATTAACGGCCCTACGAAAATGATTAACAGCCCTTTATGGTTCATTAACGGCCCTACGAAAATGATTAACAGCCCTTGGGCCTATTAGTGGCCCTCGACTTTGTCTCGGGCCACTAATAGACCCTTGGGCTGTTTATCATTTTCGTAGGGCCGTTAATGAACCATAACGCCCTCAAAAATAATGTTATTGTATAAATATTCTTACTCTACAATAGTGATATTACACCCATGGACTCAATACAGACTGTAATAAGAGTTCCCAATAATGCAGTCACCACCATTAACCATATATATTCTTACTATACAATAGTGATATTACACACATGGACTCAATACAGACTGTAATAAAAGCCCCCAATAATTCTGTCACCACCATTACCCATTAACCATATTTATTCTTACTCTACCATAGTGATATTACACCCATGGACTCAATACAGACTGTAATAAAAGTTCCCAATAATGCTGTCACCACCATTAACCATATATATTCTTACTCTACAATAGTGATATTACACACATGGATGCAATACAGACTGTAATAAAAGCCCCCAATAATGCAGTCACCACCATTAACCATTAACCATATATATTCTTACTCTACAATAGTGATATTACACACATGGATGCAATACAGACTGTAATAAAAGCCCCCAATAATGCAGTCACCACCATTAACCATATCCTTACTCTACAATAGTGATATTACATCCATGGACGCAATACAGACTGAGGCCGTCTGTAATAAATAAAAGGGAAGGCAGATGCATACCACCCATGGGCGCAGTACAGACTGAGGCTTCCTGTAATAAAAGGAAAGGCAGATGTATACCACCCATGGATGCATTACAGACTGAGTCTTCCTGTAAATAAAACGGAAGGCAGATGCACACCACCCATGGATGCAGTACAGACTGAGGCTTCCTATAAATAAAAGGGAAGGTAGATGCATACCACCCATGGATGCAGTACAGACTGAGGCTTCCTGTAAATAAAAGGGAAGGTAGATGCATACCACCCATGGGCACAATACAGACTGAGTCTTCCTGTAAATAAAACGGAAGGCAGATGCACACCACCCATGGATGCAGTACAGACTGAGGTTTCCTGTAAATAAAAGGGAAGGTAGATGCATACCACCCATGGATGCATTACAGACTGAGGCTTCCTGTAAATAAAAGGGAAGGTAGATGCATACCACCCATGGGCACAATACATACTGAGTCTTCCTGTAAATAAAATGGAAGACAGATGCATACCACCCACGGATGCATTACAGACTGAGGCTTCCTGTAAATAAAACGGAAGGTAGATGCATACCACCCATGGATGCATTACAGACTGAGGCTTCCTGTAAATAAAACGGAAGGTAGATGCATACCACCCTTGTTATGTACACATATAAATCAACATACAAAACATTATCTTTGAAGACAATAATCAACACTCAAATCAGATCTACATCGCACCACAAATTACCTGCTTAACCTGTTACCCAATGCGGAAATCTGACATCAAAAAATTTTATTTTAAATCTTTTTGGGAATTTTTTAACAAAAAAATTCCAAGAAATCCATATCATTGGACCCTTCATTGCAATGATCTCAACAAGCTTGTTCTAATGATGGATTTTGTGATATGGATTTGGAACTTTTTAAAAAATATTTGAATTTGTAAAATTTGTAGGCAGATACATTTCTCCAATGATTCTCCACTATATAGAACACTATACTGTCTGTCACTCTCTCTGTTTGTCTGTTTGTCTGTCTGTCTGTATCTCTCTCTCTCAGCAAGAATTCTCCACTGTAGAGTACATTATACTGTCTCTCACTTTCCCCGTCTGTCTCTCTCTTGACAAGGATTTTTACCACTGTAGAGAACACTATACTGCCTGTCATTCTCCCTATCTGTCTGTCTGTCTGTCTGTCTTGGCAAGGATTCTCCACTGTAGACAGACAGACAGACAGACAGACAGACAGACAGACAGACAGACAGACAGACAGACAGACAGACTGACAGACAGTCTGAGACAGATTCTGAGTCTGTCTGTCTGTCTGTCTGTCTGTCTGTCTGTCTGTCTTGGCAAGGATTCTCCACTGTAGAGTACACTATACTGTCTATCACTCTCCCTGTCTGTCTGTCTCCCTTGCCAAGGATTCTCCAGTGCAGAGTACACTATACTGTCTGTCACTCTCCCTGTCTGTCTGTCTCCCTTGCCAAGGATTCTCCAGCACAGAGTACACTATACTATCTGTCACTCTCCCTGTCACTCTGTCTGTCTGTCTGTCTGTCTGTCTGTCTGTCTGTCTGTCTGTCTGTCTGTCTGTCTGTCTGTCTGTCTGTCTTGGCAAGGATTCTCCACTGTAGGGTAGACTATATTGTCTGTCACTCTCCCTGTATGTCTGTCTCTCTTGGCAAGGATTCTTCACTGTAGAGTACACTATACCGTCTGCCACTCTCCTTGTCTGTCTGTCTCTATTGGCAAGGATTCTCCACTGTAGGGTACACTATATTGTCTGTCACTCTCCCTGTCTGTCTGTCTCTCTTGGCAAGGATTCTTCACTGTAGAGTACACTATACTGTCTGTCATTCTCCCTATCTGTCTCTCTCTCTTGGCAAGGATTCTTCACTGTAGAGTACACTATACTGTCTGCCACTCTCCCTGTCTGTCTGTCTGTCTCTCTCTCTCTTGGCAAGGATTCTCCACTGTAGAGTACACTATACTGTCTGCCACTCTCCCTGTCTGTTTGTCTCTCTTGGCAAGGATTCTCCACTGTAGAGTACACTATACTGTCTGTCACTCTCCCTGTCTGTCTATCTGTCTTGGCAAGGATTCTTCACTGTAGAGTACACTATACTGTCTGTCACTCTCCCTGTCTGTTTGTCTCTCTTGGCAAGGATTCTCCACTGTAGAGTACACTATACTGTCTGTCACTCTCCCTGTTTGTCTGTCTGTCTGTCTGTCTTGGCAAGGATTCTCCACTGTAGAGTACACTATACTGTCTGCCACTCTCCCTGTCTGTCAGTCTGTTTCTCTTGGCAAGGATTCTCCAGTGTAGAGTACACTATACTGTCTGTCTGTCTCTCTTGGCAAGGATTCTCCAGTGTAGAGTACACTATCCTGTCTATCACTCTCTCTGCCTGTCTGTTTCTCTTGGCAAGGATTCTCCAGTGTAGAGCACACTATACTGTCTGTCACTCTCCCTGTCTGTCTGTCTGTCTGTCTTGGCAAGGATTCTCTAGTGTAGAGTACACTATGTTGTCTGTCACTCTCCCTGTCTGTCTGTCTCTCACTCTTGACAAAGATTCTCCACTGTAGAGAACACTATACTGTCTGCCACTCTCCCTGTCTGTCTGTCTGTCTGTCTGTCTGTCTGTCTGTCTGTCTGTCTGTCTGTCTGTCTGTCTGTCTGTCTGTCTGTCTGTCTGTCTGTCTTGGCAAGGATTATCCACTGTAGAGTACACTATACTGTCTGCCACTCTCCCTGTCTGTCTGTCTGTTTCTCTCGGCAAGGATTCTCCAGTTTAGAGTACACTATACTGTATGTCACTCTCCCTGTCTGTCTGACTTTCTTGGCAAGGATTCCCCACTGTAGAGAACACTATACTGCCTGCCACTCTCCCTGTCTGTCTGTCTCTCTTGGCAAGGATTCTTCAGTGTAGAGCCCACTATTCTGTCTGTCTGTCTGTCTGTCTGTCTGACTGTTAGTCTGTCTGTCTGTCTGTCTGTCGTCTGAATGTCTCTCTCTCTTGGCAAGGTTTCTCCACTGTAGAGAACACTATACTGTCTGCCACTCTCCCTGTCTGTCTGTCTTTCTTGGCAAGGATTCTCCACTGTAGAGCACACTATACTGTCTGTCTGTCTGTCTGTCTGTCTGTCTGTCTGTCTGTCTGTCTGTCTGTCTGTCTGTCTTGGCAAGGTTTCTCCACTGTAGGGAACACTATACTGTCTGCCACTCTCCTTGTCTGTCTGTCTGTCTGTCTTTCTCTCTTGGCAAGGTTTCTCCACTGTAGAGAACACTATACTGTCTGCCACTCTCCCTGTCTGTCTGCCACTCTCCTTGTCTGTCTGTCTGTCTGTCTTTCTCTCTTGGCAAGGTTTCTCCACTGTAGAGAACACTATACTGTCTGCCACTCTCCCTGTCTGTCTGTCTGTCTGTCTGTCTGTCTGTCTGTCTGTCTGTCTGTCTGTCTGTCTGTCTGTCTGTCTGTCTCTGTCTGTCTGTCTGTCTGTCTGTCTGTCTGTCTGTCTGTCTGTCTCTCTTGGCAAGGTTTCTCCACTGTAGAGAACACTATACTGTCTGTCTGTCTGTCTGTCTGTCTGTCTGTCTGTCTGTCTGTCTGTCTGTCTGTCTGTCTTGGCAAGGATTCTCCACTGTAGAGTTCACTATACTCTCTGTCTGTCTCTCTTGGCAAGGATTCTCCACTGTAGGGTACACTATACTGTCTGTCACTCTCCCTGTCTGTCTGGCTCTCTTGGCAAGTTTTCTCCACTGTAGAGCACACTACACTGTCTGTCACTCTCCCCGTCTGTTTGTTTCTCTTGGCATTGATTCTCCAGTGTAGAGTACACTATACTGTATGTCACTCTGCCTGTCTGTCTCTCTCTTGGCAAGGTTTTTCCACTGTAGAGAACACTATACTGTATGTCACTCTCACTGTCTGTCTGTCTGTCTGTCTGTCTGTCTGTCTGTCTGTCTGTCTGTCTGTCTGTCTGTCTGTCTTGGCAAGGATTCTCCACTGTAGAGTACACTATACTGTCTATCACTCTCCCTGTCTGTCTGTCTCCCTTGCCAAGGATTCTCCAGTGCAGAGTACACTATACTGTCTGCCACTCTCCCTGTCTGTCTGTCTCCCTTGCCAAGGATTCTCCAGTGCAGAGTACACTATACTATCTGTCACTCTCCCTGTCTGTCTGTCTGTCTGTCTGTCTGTCTGTCTGTCTGTCTGTCTGTCTGTCTGTCTGTCTGTCTGTCTGCCTGTCTGTCTGTCTGTTCTCTGTCTCTCTGTCTGTCTGTGTCCAACCATCCATACATCCATCCATCTGTCCATCCATCCAGTCCATCAGTCTCTGTCTGTTCATGTCTCTGTCTCTGTCTCTCTCTTTTTCTCTCTCTCTCTCTCTCTCTCTCTCTCTCTCTCTCTCTCAGCAAGATTCTCTACTGTACAGAACACTATAATGTATAATGTCTCTCAGACTCCCCGTCTGTCTGCAAAGATTCTCCACTCTAGGCATTTTATCGTAGATACCATAGAGAACAGGATTATTCCATATAACAGTATAATATTTGTCAGTCTCTCTTCCTTCAAGCCTTCTCAATGGCAGTCATTTTATCCTAGATACCATATGTAATAACAAAATATCTGCCAGGAACAAATGCATTTAACATTATATTATTTCATTACAAACACACAATTATACGTAAAGATGCCATTTGCATTCTTTTATTGAATACACGTAACTGAGATCATTGTCCCGCAGTTATATATTGGCTAATAACATTTATTTAGCATTTCAGGTAGCTACTTTTACAAATAACATCCTGAATACATTCAACTCAGATCATTGTACCCCAGTAAAATATCATCTAACAACATTTATTCATCATTTTAAATAGCTATTTTTTATCATTAAAATACTATTTTACAGAAGAAACAACACAGCAAACAGGAAAGAAAAAGGACAAGAAAGAAGTTGTAAACATCAACTCAAGAATACCTGGCATGAAAGAAGTTAAACAGAAACAAACTAAAATTGTAAGCATTATATACACTACCAAAAATTAATTTATAAGAGTCTATATCATATCTAGTATAATACATGGTATGAAGGAAGTTAAACAGAAACAAACTAAAATTGTAAGCATTATATACACTACCAAAAATTAATTTATAACAGTCTATATCATATCTAGTATAATACATGGTTTGAAGGAAGTTAAACAGAAACAAACTAAAATTGTAAGCATTATATACACCACCAAAAATTAATTTATTACGGTCTATATCATATCTAGTATAATACATGGTATGAAGGAAGTTAAACTAAAACAAACTAAAATTGTAAGCATTATATGCACTACCAAAAATTAATTTATAACAGTCTATATCATATCTAGTATAATACATGGTATGAAGGAAGTTAAACTAAAACAAACTAAAATTGTAAGCATTATATACACTACCAAAAATTAATTTATAACAGTCTATATCATACCTAGTATAATACATGGTATGAAGGAAGGTAAACTAAAATTGTAAGCATTATATACACTACCAAAAATTAATTTATAACAGTCTATATCATATCTAGTATAATACATGGTATGAAGGAAGTTAAACTAAAATTGTAAGCATTATATACACTAGCAAAAATTAATTTATAACAGCCTATATGGTATTGAGTATAATACATGGTATGAAGGAAGTTCAACTAAAATTGTAAGCATTATATACACTACCAAAAATTAATTTATAACAGTCTATATCATATCTAGTATAATACATGGTGTGAAGGAAGTTAAACTAAAATTGTAAGCATTATATACACTACCAAAAATTAATTTATAACAGTCTATATCATACCTAGTATAATACATGGTATGAAGGAAGGTAAACTAAAATTGTAAGCATTATATGCACTACCAAAAATTAATTTATAACAGTCTATATCATATCTAGTATAATACATGGTATGAAGGAAGTTAAACTAAAACAAACTAAAATTGTAAGCATTATATACACTACCAAAAATTAATTTATAACAGTCTATATCATACCTAGTATAATACATGGTATGAAGGAAGGTAAACTAAAATTGTAAGCATTATATACACTACCAAAAATTAATTTATAACAGTCTATATCATACCTAGTATAATACATGGTATGAAGGAAGTTAAACTAAAATTGTAAGCATTATATACACTACCAAAAATCAATTTATAACAGTCTATATCATATCTAGTAGAATACATGGTATGAAGGAAGTTAAACAGAAACAAACTAAAATTGTAAGCATTATATACACTACCAAAAAATTAATTTATATCAGTCTATATCGTATCGAGTATAATACATGGTATGATGGAAGTTAAACTAAAATTGTAAGCATTATATACACTACCAAAAATTAATTTATAACAGTCTATATCATATCCAGTATAATACATGGTATGAAGGAAGTTAAACAGAAACAAACTAAAATTGTAAGCATTATATACACTACCAAAAATTAATTTATAACAGTCTGTATCATATCTAGTATAATACATGGCATTGAAGAACATAATGAAGCAGATTTTCATTTTGAACTTATCTTTAATAGGGGTTTTCAAAATAGGAGATTAATTAAATGGACTTCACTATACCATGTACAAGACATCCAGATGAAAGAACGTGATGAAGCAGATTTTGAATGACAAAATAGGTACTGGAGAAACAAGAAATTTTTTTTTAGTACAGCTCCATAAACTCTGTCAAACAAGATGTAATAGATAAAATGCTTATATTGGATGTACTGAAGCCAAATTGGTCTATAAACAAAGGAAAACTAGGGAGAGTCTGGGTAATTTCTCAACAGCTTACAAGATTTTTTATTCAATTACCAGGAGTTTCCTCTTTTACCTATATTCAATTAACAGGTCCGATTTGTACTGGAGGGATGGTACATGGTTTTGTGTTGAGAAATTATATTTAATTAACAGGATTATTCAGTTAAGAGATATCCAATTAACTGGTAGAGTGCTAAATTATTTTTGACCATCAAAATTTGTTCACATGTCTTTGCCTTGTTACAATTTATGGGAGAGTGCCTTAAGGCACTCTCCCATAAATTGTAACAAGGCAAATCTATACAGACTAAACAATTTCACTTTAAAGATAATATGAAGCATATCCACTGAACATGAGGCCTTTACATTACGGTCCCTGCATGTCAGTGTAAAGCCCAAATATGGGCTTCCAGCACTCTACCAGTTAAGTGAGCTCCACTGTAGTATAATTATTATTTTGAATTAGAATTTTGTATTTAAATTAGAATGGTATTTAATTTGCTCATAGATAGAGATCCATCGTAGTTTTTTGAATAGAGTTATACTAAATATTATTTTTTATTGATTAACAGGTTCCACTAGATAGACCATTACAATCCTGGCACACAGCTATAGATACAATGAACTTCAGATGTATCCTTTTAATGTTGATTTAGTTTACCTCATAATTATAATTGTTTGGTCTTCTGCTGATTTGTAGCGGTCCTGCAATGAGGAGGCTAACATTTTTTTTTTATTAGGGTTTAACGACACATTAACAGCCAGGGTCATATCATGTCGGTGACAGTTTTACGAGGGGGGGGGGGGAGGAAGCCAGAGTACCCAGAGAAAACGACAAGCAGCTGTCACCTCTCCAACATCGTAACTCTGAACTCTTCTTCACCGCGGCACAGGCAGGGTTAGATTGGTTGAAGACATGCACACTTTCGACGTGCAATACGCCTTAGTACACAGCATCATCGTGCCCCCATGTAGGCATTCAGAGTTAAGTGCCTTGCCCAAGGACACAACATGGGAAGAGGCTAACATTAACCCAGTCTCTGCTGGGCTATTCTTCCCACACTTTTCCTCCTTATCTCCCAGCATTCAGTAAGAAATTGTTTTATAATTCCTCCCATCTGTGCTTTCTTGATCTCCGCAACTATAAAAATTGAGCCCCTGCCCTCATGTCATTCCTCATCCACTTATTCTTCAGGTCCTCATCCAATTTTTCCATTACTATTCTAAAGAGTCTTGTTGTATTAGGCAAATATTTGGGATTTTATAGAATGTGTTCCAGGGTATACGTCAGGGTTCAGCCGATTGGGCGACTTGGGTGAAGAAGTTGCCTGGTCAATCCTTAAGTCGCCTTGGCTTATATTGGGGAGAAATTCAAGTCGCCGTTCAAAACTAAGTCGGGAGACATAGCAGTTTTATGGATTTTCCTATGTTTTATTTTAAATAAAATGCTTCCTCATTCATAAAGTAAACACGGCTGCTGTTAAAATCTATAACATGGCTCAGAAATAGCCTAAATTAGACCAGTTTTATATTTCTGAAAAGAGTTGTAATGGCGTAGTCATTAGAACAATTTGCCCCAACTGACAGCAACCAGCACAAAATGACAATTTAAAAACAAAGTGCCAACAAAAAACAACGAATCACACAAGACATGCGTCGTGTCAATTAGAATTTATTAAAATTAACCACTGTTTCAAAACAAAAAAGTTGTGTTGGAGACAGTTCATCCATAAAATGTCGAAATTGCTTACAGTTAAACTCTTTTCCATTGAAAAATTGATGCCATTGAAATTCGCACTGCGATTTGCATTGAAAGTTTTTCTTTGAAAACTTGTGTTGGAAGAGGGTTAAATGTAATAAGCCTACGACAGAAATCACACATATTGGGATGGATAAGAATAACAGGCCTTCATAGCACCAATCGCACGTCGATGTAAAATGGTTGGCAGAAATTGTCTTTTCTCTCTCAGTGTATTGGTATTATTACCCAGTACAGAAGGGAAGGGAGACAACTGAAATATTTTGTCATTTTCCTTAGAAATAAATTTACTCAAATTGTTAATAACACTCAATTAATGATGGAAATTGAAAAACTTTTTAACTACGCTTTTCAATTCCATTCGGGTATTCAGAAACCATGAATAACTCTGCTTCTTTTGTGAACTTGAAATTTATTTTAAACACTTTAAATTTTTTTTTTAAAAGAATATACCTTCTATTATAGAGAACACCCTCATGATAGGTAATACTAAATTTCAAATCCACTGCATTGAGGCAAATACAAAATCCACTGCATGGTTACCATAGACATCACTCCACTGCATTGAGGCAAATACAAAATCCACTGCATGGTTACCATAGACATCACTCCACTGCATTGAGGCAAATACAAAATCCACTGCATGGTTACCATAGACATCACTCCACTGCATTGAGGCAAATACAAAATCCACTGCATGGTTACCATAGACATCACTCCACTGCATTGAGGCAAATACAAAATCCACTGCATGGTTACCATAGACATCACTCCACTGCATTGAGGCAAATACAAAATCCACTGCATGGTTACCATAGACATCACTCCACTGCATTGAGGCAAATACAAAATCCACTGCATTGTTAACATAGACATCACTCCACTGCATTGAGGCAAATACAAAATCCACTGCATGGTTACCATAGACATCACTCCACTGCATTGAGGCAAATACAAAATCCACTGCATGGTTAACATAGACATCACTCCACTGCATTGAGGCAAATACAAAATCCACTGCATGGTTACCATAGACATCACTCCACTGCATTGAGGCAAATACAAAATCCACTGCATGGTTACCATAGACATCACTCCACTGCATTGAGGCAAATACAAAATCCACTGCATGGTTACCATAGACATCACTCCACTGCATTGAGGCAAATACAAAATCCACAGCATGGTTACCATAGACATCACTCCACTGCATAGAGGCAAATACAAAATCCACTGCAAGGTTACCATAGACATCACTCCACTGCATTGAGGCAAATACAAAATCCACTGCATGGTTACCATAGACATCACTCCACTGCATTGAGGCAAATACAAAATCCACTGCATGGTTACCATAGACATCACTCCACTGCATTGAGGCAAATGCAAAATCCACTGCATGGTTACCATAGACATCACTCCACTGCATTGAGGCAAATACAAAATCCACTGCATGGTTACCATAGACATCACTCCACTGCATTGAGGCAAATACAAAATCCACTGCATGGTTACCATAGACATCACTCCACTGCATAGAGGCAAATACAAAATCCACTGCAAGGTTACCATAGACATCACTCCACTGCATTGAGGCAAATACAAAATCCACTGCATGGTTACCATAGACATCACTCCACTGCATTGAGGCAAATACAAAATCCACTGCATGGTTACCATAGACATCACTCCACTGCATTGAGGCAAATACAAAATCCACTGCATGGTTACCATAGACATCACTCCACTGCATTGAGGCAAATACAAAATCCACTGCAGTGTTACCATAGACATCACTCCACTGCATTGAGGCAAATACAAAATCCACTGCATGGTTACCATAGACATCACTCCACTGCATAGAGGCAAATACAAAATCCACTGCAAGGTTACCATAGACATCACTCCACTGCATTGAGGCAAATACAAAATCCACTGCATGGTTACCATAGACATCACTCCACTGCATTGAGGCAAATACAAAATCCACTGCATGGTTACCATAGACATCACTCCACTGCATTGAGGCAAATACAAAATCCACTGCATGGTTACCATAGACATCACTCCACTGCATTGAGGCAAATACAAAATCCACTGCATGGTTACCATAGACCTCACTCCACTGCATTGAGGCAAATACAAAATCCACTGCATGGTTACCATACACATCACTCCACTGCATTGAGGCAAATACAAAATCCACTGCATGGTTACCATAGACATCACTCCACTGCATTGAGGCAAATACAAAATCCACTGCATGGTTACCATAGACATCACTCCACTGCATTGAGGCAAATACAAAATCCACTGCATGGTTACCATAGACATCACTCCACTGCATTGAGGCAAATACAAAATCCACTGCATGGTTACCATAGACATCACTCCACTGCATTGAGGCAAATACAAAATCCACTGCATGGTTACCATAGACATCACTCCACTGCATTGAGGCAAATACAAAATCCACTGCATGGTTACCATAGACATCACTCCACTGCATTGAGGCAAATACAAAATCCACTGCATGGTTACCATAGACATCACTCCACTGCATTGAGGCAAATGCAAAATCCACTGCATGGTTACCATAGACATCACTCCACTGCATTGAGGCAAATACAAAACCCACTGCATGGTTACCATAGACATCACTCCACTGCATTGAGGCAAATACAAAATCCACTGCATGGTTACCATACACATCACTCCACAGCATTGAGGCAAATACAAAATCCACTGCATGGTTACCATACACATCACTCCACAGCATTGAGGCAAATACAAAATCCACTGCATGGTTACCGTAGACATCACTCCACTGCATTGAGGCAAATACAAAATCCACTGCATGGTTACCATAGACATCACTCCACTGCATTGAGGCAAATACAAAATCCACTGCATGGTTACCATAGACATCACTCCACTGCATTGAGGCAAATACAAAATCCACTGCATGGTTACCATAGACATCACTCCACTGCATTGAGGCAAATACAAAATCCACTGCATGGTTACCATAGACATCACTCCGCTGCATTGAGGCAAATACAAAATCCACTGCATGGTTACCATGGACATCACTCCACTGCATTGAGGCAAATACAAAATCCACTGCATGGTTACCATGGTCATCACTCCACTGCATTGAGGCAAATACAAAATCCACTGCGTGGTTACCATGGACATCACTCCACTGCATTGAGGCAAATACAAAATCCACTGCGTGGTTACCATGGACATCACTCCACTGCATTGAGGCAAATACAAAATCCACTGCGTGGTTACCATGGACATCACTCCACTGCATTGAGGCAAATACAAAATCCACTGCGTATGGAAAGAGTTAGAGCATTCAGAAACCATGAAAGACACAATTTTTTGTAAGGGTGGGGGAGAGGGGGCTATTTTAAAAGACATTCCTGTTATATACTGTCTTAATTTAGTATGTACGTTTCTATAAGGCCTCACAAAGTAGATCCTCTGTTTCTCAGGCCGTTGTTTGTAAAATTGCATGTGTGCGGGCGGTTTTTTATTTTATTTTTTATTTTTGTAATTATTTCTGTGCCATTAAAAAGTTCATGTTCTTGGTTTGTTTTATGCTTTAGGCCCCATAATCTACAGAATAACATGGGTAGTGGTGTATTATGTCCCTTGAGTGCAAGAAGGCTTTGCAATGCTAAAGCATTGCAAAGCCTTCTTGCACTCAAGGGACAATAACTTTGGTAAAATATCAGACATAATCCATTCGATTTTGATTTTTTTAAGTTTTGGGAAGGTTATAAAAAGAGAGCATGCGGCAGCCAAAAGGACCATGCGGGAGGGCCTGAGAAACAGATTTTAAGTTTTTTTAGGCCTAACTTTTATTTATTTTTTTCTCCACAATTCGTCTTGTTAGCTATTGTTGTGTCCTCTATGTACATTTATTTTGTCACTATGTCATATACATTATATTTTTTTTTTACTGACTTCATGTCCATTGTCTTCTCCCTCCTGGCCCCTGACTTCTCTCTAAAGTCTCTTCTCCCTAAAATCGGCTACCAGGCTGACCCCTGGTATCTTTTACACCATAATTACACATTTGGCACACTCTTTCCTCACCTTTCCTGGGTGTTAATTTATCCTCGTTTGTCAAAAAACGTTTTTCAGGCCTTTGCCATCCAATCCATCCATCCATCCATCTGTACATCTGTCCGTGCATATAATTGGTCCAGAGATATTTTTATACTAGAACCAATGGTCCAGACTTAGCTTGTGCAACCTCAATATTATTAAGGGCCAAACACAAATTTGGAACACCCCAATCCTCAAAATATGCATACAGTACCGAAAATTAAAAGTCCTATCTGGCCCTCCATACTTTTAGTACTTGCACATGTGCAGTACCCAGGAAGAGACCAGAATTGACGTGAACATCATTCTTCTGTTTGTCCCAAAGTCAGTAACAACTGAACTGACATCTGTGCTTTAAACTCTCATTTTTGAAGATGCCAGACTCAAATTAATGATGGTTTTCGTGGAATCAACAGTGCAGCAGGATGCTGGAATAATGGTGATTTTGGATGTTCAGGGTTGTAACTTTATAATTTTTATGTGAAATTATTCATGTTCTCCAATATTGGGATAGGCTTCTGAACGTCATCATTAAAATATGACTCCACTGTTGTTTTGTTAGTATTACTTCCCTTCCCTCTCCTGAACCCTCCTCTTATACTCACAAGCTCCTCATGGCTTTTTTGCTGAAGAATTTTTCTATTAAATTCTTGGGAGTTTAACTTGTAAAACAGAATAGGTATTCCGTTTATCCCCTATGTTTACGTCCTGTTCATTACTGTTCAGGACGCTTTGTATTCTTGCAGCTTCTACCAGATGCATTATTTTTTCTTCATATGAAGATTTAGCTTTGCATCAGGAGGTTTTTGATCGGTTGCTGACTTTGGGCATTTGTTGTGCCTGTTGTAGGTAAGTTTCCATTTTTAGCTCACTTGGCCTAAAAGGCCATGTGAGCTTTTCTCATCACTAGGCATCTGTTGGCATCCGATGTCCATCGTCTGGCATCCGTAAACTTTTCAAATTTTCATCTTCTTCTCTGTGACCGCAAAGCCCGTGTGAACCAAACTTGGCAGGAATGGTCTATGAGACGTCCTTCACAAAGATCCTCATTTTCTTCCCGTCTGTTGTAAACCATGGCTTTTGAGGCATTCTTTGAATCTTGTTGGCGGATTTTCCAAAATCTTCTCCTCTAAAACTGCCAGGCCAAATGTATTGAAACTTCTTATAAATGATGACTGGGACCCCCTCTCCCAATGATCCTCATTTAATGTTGATCGAGTTACAAACATGGCTGCAATTGCAGCTTACAGTTACTGTAGAAACCCTATGTGTTATCACATTTTCATCTTCTCTGGAACTACTGAGGTGATGTGAAAACAAACCTGGCATGGAGAGTCTATGGGAGGTCCTCTACAAACGATCCTCATTTTGTTTCTGTGGGTTGAGAAACATGGCCGCCAGAGGCATTCTTTGATTCTGATTGGTGGATCTTCAAAAATCTTCTCCTCTGAACCTGCCAGGCCAAATGTTTTCATACTTCACATAAATGATGACTGGGACCCGCTCTACCAACGATTCTCATTTAATGTTTATCTGGATGTAAACATGTCCACAGTTGTGGCTTATATAGTTACTATAGAAACCCTATGGGAAATCACGTTTTCATCTTCTCTGGAATTACTGAGCCGACGTGAAAACAAACCTGGCAGGGATAGTCTATCCAAATTTTGTTTCCTTGGGTTTGAAAACATGGCCACCAGAGGTATTCTTTGATTCTGATTGGTGGATTTTGAAAAATCTCTTCTGAAACCACAGTGCCAAATGTTTTGAAACTTTGTATGGTTGATGACTGGGAACCCTCTACCATCGATCCTCATTTAATGTTGATTGGGTTGTAAATATGGCCACATTTGTGGCTTATAGTTACTATAGAAACCCTATGGGAAATCACATTTTCTTTTTCTTCTCTGGAACTTCTGAGCCGAAGTGAACCAAACCTGGCAAGGATAGTCTATGGAAGTTTTTCTACAAATGCTCCTCGTTTTTGTTACCATGCATTAAAAAAAATGGCTGCCAGAAGCATTTTTTGATTCCGATTGGTGGCTTATGAAAAATCTTCTCCTCTGAAACCAGAGGGCCAAATGTTTGGAAACTTTGCATGGTTGATGACTGGCACACCCTCTACCAACGATCCCCATTTAATGTTGATTGTGGTGCAACCATGGTCACAATTGCGACTTATAGTTACTATAGAAACTCTATGGGAAATCACATTTTCATCTTCTCTGGAACTACTGAGCCGACGTGAACCATACTTTTCAGGAATGGTCTATAGGAGGCCTTCTACAAACCCTCCTCTTTTTGTTCCCATTGGTTGGGAAATATGGCCACCAGAGACATTCTCTTATTCTGACTGATGGATTTTGCAAAGATTTTTTTAAACTTCACATGGTTGAGAACTGGGACACTTTCTACCAATGGTCCTGATGTAATGTTGCAAACATGGCCACAAATGCAGCTCTTAGTTACCCTGGAAAGCCTATGGGATATCACATATTTTTACACAGTATACCAATGGCCCAGACATAGCTGGTGCTGGGGATGCGGTGGCTCAGTTGGTAGAGGTGCAGGCTGCAAGCCGAGAGGTCCTCGGTTCGAATCCCACCTGCGGCAACCGCATTGTGTCCTTGGGCAAGACACTTCACCTCCATTGGCCAGTGGGGGCACGGTGACGTTGTGTACTAAGGCGTACTGCACATTGATGGTGCACCTGTCTTCAACCAATGCTAACCCTGCTTGTGTGGAGTTTGTATGTTGCTGACAGTTGCTCGCCGTTGCTCGGTTGTTCTCTCCGGGTACTCCGACTTCCTCCACCCATAAAACTGTTACGGTCATGGTTAGCCATTGTGCAGAAATATGTGACCTTAAACACCAATAAATAAATAAATAATAGCTGGTGCTAACTTAATATATCTAGGGCCAAACACAAATTCTCCCCCCCAATCCTAAAATTTACATGCAAAACCGAAAATTAGAAGTTCTAACAGGTCCTCCATACATTTACCCTCTGTGCATGCGCAGACGTCAGGAAGTGACTGAATTTGGCACCGACAACATTCTTTGTTTGGCCCTTGTCAGATAACAACAATCTGAATTTTGTGCTTTTTAAATCTCAATTAATAATGATGCCAGACTCTAATCAATGGTTAAATTGGTGGATCCAAGGACACAATTGGATGAAGGAAGGAAGAAAAGGTGCTTTGAAAATGTTCAGGGCTGTAATTTTATAATATTTATAAAAATTGGTTCATGTTCCCTAATTTCGGGACATGGGCGTGACATCAAATTATTTTTCCACCGTTGGTTAAGTATTCCTTCCCTAACCTCCCTTGATTCCCCCCCCCCCCCCCCAGTTAAACTCCCAAGCTTTTTGGCTTGTTTTTTTTAATTTTTTGGCTCACCAACGTTAGTTGTGTGAGCCTATGGCATAGCCCTCATGTCGGCGTCGGGGTCCGCTCTCAAATATTTTGAACTTTTGTGTACAGGTTTTGATTTTTTGGCTTTTCAAATTTTTTTTAGTTTCAGCATATTGCTATAGTGGTTCACTATAACATTTAACTCTTTTCCAGGGTATTTTGTCTTAATTTTAACCCTTTGAATCAAATTTTAGACTTATTTTGATGTTTGCGTGCAGGTTTTGATGGGTTTTTTTTCCTTTCTCCCAAGTGGAGATTTACCTTGCAGCATATCTCCATGCTTCTTAGGGGTTATTATTATATTATTTAACCCTTTAGCTGCTTATTTTCTTTAATTTTGGACTTTTGTGTGCAGGTTTTGAACTTTTTTTTTACTCCAGCCACCCGTTTACATTGGCCACCTGTTGGTGAGCCACGGGGTACTGATATCCCCTCTAGTTATATAAAATTTCTTGGGAGTTTAACGTGTTATACAGAAAGTTTTTTCTGTATATCCCCAGGGTTATGTCCTCACCCTTAGGTTGTTTAGGCGTTTTTAGTCATGCCTCATACATCCAGTGTATCACTTTTTCTTCTAAGGTAGATCTTGCCTTACATTGGAAAGTTCAAAATCTGTTAGTGACTTCGGGCCGTGTTGTCTGGGGTCTTGCTTCCAGTTTTCAGTTTGACGTTGTTTACATTAGCAACATTTGTTATTTATGGGTAGGTTCCTATTTTTGATATGGTAGGTCTGTTGTAAGATACATTAAACAGTCCCGTAGTGTGGCAGTTAATTTTTAGGAGAAAAAAATTAATTTTGCCCACACTTAGACGCTTTTAGGATACTTTTGGTCTATTCGTTCCCTTTGGGAACTTGGGCTTGTTTGAAGACAGATACACCATTGATGTGCAGTTCGCCTTAGTACAAAATGTCACTGTGCCCCCACATGGGCAACAGGGGTGAAGTGTCTTGCCCAAGGACACAATGCAGCTGCCGCAGGTGGGATTCAAACCGTGGACCTCTCATCTTTCAGCATGCGCCTCCACCTAATGAGTCACTGCACCCCAGTGTTAGATAAAGGTTTAACTTTTTAGTTTAAAGTCCAGTATTGTAACATTTGGCTCCATATATAAGAGGTTCATATACATAAACTCAAGAGAGTACTCTTGGAAGGAATTATTTATGTTCCTTGACAGTATCTCAGATATGATAGATCCTCATAATGATTGTCCAGAAACAGGTAAATATTATTAATTTTATATATAATGATTGCCCAGAAACAGGTAAATATTATTTATTTTATATATAATGATTGCCCAGAGACAGGTAAATATTATTTATTTTAAACATAATGATTGCCCAGAGACAAGTAAATATTATTCATTTTAAACATAATGAATGCCCAGAGACAAGTAAATATTATTTATTTCAAATATAAAGATTGCCCAGAGACAGGTAAATATTATTTATTTTATACAGAAAGATGAGTTAATATTGTTTATTTATTTTAAACATAATGATTTCCTAGAGAAAGGTAAACGGTATTTAATATAAACATAATGATTGCCCAGAAACAAGTAAATATTATTTATTTTAAACATAATGATTGCTAAGAGACAAATAATATTTAATATAAGCATAATGAATGCCTAGAGACAGGTAAATAATATTTAATATAAACATAATGATTGCCTGGAGACAGGTAAATAATATTTAATATAAACATAATGATTGCCTAGAGACAAGTAAATAATATTTAATATAAACATAATGATTGCCTGGAGACAGGTAAATAATATTTAATATAAACATAATGATTGCCGGGAGACAGGTAAATAATATTTAATATAAACATAATGATTGTTTCAGAAACAAGTAAATATTATTCATTTTAAACATAATGATTGCCTAGAGACAAATAAATAACATTTAATATAAACATAATGATTGCCTGGAGACAGGTAAATAATATTTAATATAAATGTAATGATTGCCTAGAGACAAGTAAATAATATTTAATATAAACATAATGATTGCCTGGAGACAGGTAAATACTATTTAATATAAACATAATGATTGCCTGGAGACAGGTAAATAATATTTAATATAAACATAATGATTGCCTGGAGACAGGTAAATAATATTTAATATAAACGTAATGATTGCCAAGAGACAAGTAAATAATATTTAATATAAATGTAATGATTGCTTAGAGACAGGTAAATAATATTTTAATATAAACGTAATGATTGCCTGGAGACAGGTAAATAATATTTAATATAAATGTAACGATTGCCTAGAGACAAGTAAATAATATTTAATATAAATGTAATGATTGCCAAGAGACAAGTAAATAATATTTAATATAAACATAATGATTGCCTAGAGACAAGTAAATAATATTTAATATAAACATAATGATTGCCTAGAGACAGGTAAATAATATGTAATATAAACATAATGATTGCCTAGAGACAGGTAAATAATATTTAATATAAACATAATGATTGCCTAGAGACAGGTAAATAATATTTAATATAAACATAATGATTGCCTAGAGACAAGTAAATAATATTTAATATAAACATAATGATTGCCTAGAGACAGGTAAATAATATTTAATATAAACATAATGATTGCCTAGAGACAGGTAAATAATATTTAATATAAACATAATGATTGCCTGGAGACAGGTAAATAACATTTAATATAAATTTAATGATTGCTTAGAGACAGGTAAATAATATTTTAATATAAACGTAATGATTGCCTGGAGACAGGTAAATAATATTTAATATAAATGTAACGATTGCCTAGAGACAAGTAAATAATATTTAATATAAATGTAATGATTGCCAAGAGACAAGTAAATAATATTTAATATAAACATAATGATTGCCTAGAGACAAGTAAATAATATTTAATATAAACATAATGATTGCCTAGAGACAGGTAAATAATATGTAATATAAACATAATGATTGCCTAGAGACAGGTAAATAATATTTAATATAAACATAATGATTGCCTGGAGACAGGTAAATAATATTTAATATAAACATAATGATTGCCTGGAGACAGGTAAATAATATTTAATATAAACATAATGATTGCCTGGAGACAGGTAAATAATATTTAATATAAACATAATGATTGCCTGGAGACAGGTAAATAATATTTAATATAAACATAATGATTGCCTGGAGACAGGTAAATAATATTTAATATAAGCATAATGATTGCCTAGAGACAAGTAAATAATATTTAATATAAACATAATGATTGCCAAGACACAAGTAAATAATATTTAATATAAACATAATGATTGCCGAGAGACAGGTAAATAATATTTAATATAAATGTAATGATTGCCTAGAGACAAGTAAATAATATTTAATATAAATGTACTGATTGCCTGGAGACAAGTAAATAATATTTAATATAAATGTAATGATTGCCTAGAGACAAGTAAATAATATTTAATATAAATGTAATGATTGCCGGGAGACAGGTAAATAATATTTAATATAAATGTAATGATTGCCTGGAGACAAGTAAATAATATTTAATATAAATGTAATGATTGCCTAGAGACAGGTAAATAATATTTAATATAAATGTAATGATTGCCTAGAGACAAGTAAATAATATTTAATATAAATGTAATGATTGCCTAGAGACATTTAAATAACATTTAATATAAACATAATGATTGCTTGGAGACAGGTAAATAATATTTAATATAAACATAATGATTGCCTGGAGACAGGTAAATAATATTTAATATAAACATAATGATTGCCTAGAGACAGGTAAATAATATTTAATATAAACATAATGATTGCCTAGAGACAAGTAAATAATATTTAATATAAACATAATGATTGCCTGGAGACAGGTAAATAATATTTAATATAAACATAATGATTGCCTGGAGACAGGTAAATACTATTTTAATATAAATGTAATGATTGCCGGGAGACAGGTAAATAATATTTAATATAAACGTAATGATTGCCTAGAGACAGGTAAATACTATTTAATATAAACATAATGATTGCCTGGAGACAGGTAAATAATATTTAATATAAATATAATGATTGCCGGGAGACAGGTAAATAATATTTAATATAAACATAATGATTGCCTGGAGACAGGTAAATACTATTTTAATATAAATGTAATGATTGCCTAGAGACAAGTAAATAATATTTAATATAAATGTAATGATTGCCTGGAGACAGGTAAATAATATTTAATATAAACGTAATGATTGCCTAGAGACAGGTAAATACTATTTAATATAAACATAATGATTGCCTGGAGACAGGTAAATAATATTTAATATAAATGTAATGATTTCCTAGAGACAGGTAAATAATATTTAATATAAACATAATGATTGCCTAGAGACAGGTAAATAATATTTAATATAAACATAATGATTGCCTAGAGACAAGTAAATAATATTTAATATAAACATAATGATTGCTTGGAGACAGGTAAATAATATTTAATATAAACATAATGATTGTTTCAGAAACAAGTAAATATTATTCATTTTAAACATAATGATTGCTTAGAGACAAATAAATAACATTTAATATAAACATAATGATTGCCTGGAGACAGGTAAATAATATTTTAATATAAATGTAATGATTGCCTGGAGACAGGTAAATAATATTTTAATATAAACGTAATGATTTCCTAGAGACAGGTAAATAATATTTAATATAAACGTAATGATTTCCTAGAGACAGGAAAATAATATTTTAATATAAATGTAATGATTGCCTGGAGACAAGTAAATAATATTTAATATAAATGTAATGATTGCCTAGAGACAGGTAAATAACATTTAATATAAACATAATGATTGCCTGGAGACAGGTAAATAATATTTAATATAAATGTAATGATTGCTTAGAGACAGGTAAATAATATTTTAATATAAACGTAATGATTGCCTAGAGACAAGTAAATAATATTTAATATAAACATAATGATTGCCTAGAGACAGGTAAATAATATTTAATATAAACATAATGATTGCTTAGAGACAGGTAAATACTATTTTAATATAAACGTAATGATTGCCTAGAGACAGGTAAATAATATTTAATATAAATGTAATGATTGCTTAGAGACAGGTAAATACTATTTTAATATAAACATAATGATTGCCTAGAGACAGGTAAATAATATTTAATATAAACATAATGATTGCCGGGAGACAGGTAAATAATATTTAATATAAACATAACGATTGCCTAGAGACAGGTAAATAATATTTAATATAAACATAATGATTGCCTAGAGACAAGTAAATAATATTTAATATAAACGTAATGATTGCTTAGAGACAGGTAAATACTATTTTAATATAAACGTAATGACTGCCTAGAGACAGGTAAATAATATTTAATATAAATGTAATGATTGCTTAGAGACAGGTAAATACTATTTTAATATAAACGTAAGGATTGCCTAGAGACAGGTAAATAATATTTAATATAAACATAATGATTGCCTAGAGACAAGTAAATAATATTTAATATAAACATAATGATTGCTTAGAGACAGGTAAATACTATTTTAATATAAACGTAATGATTGCCTAGAGACAGGTAAATAATATTTAATATAAACGTAATGATTTCCTAGAGACAGGTAAATACTATTTTAATATAAATGTAATGATTGCCTGGAGACAGGTAAATACTATTTTAATATAAATGTAATGATTGCCTGGAGACAGGTAAATACTATTTTAATATAAATGTAATGATTGCCTGGAGACAGGTAAATAATATTTAATATAAATGTTATGATTGCCTGGAGACAGGTAAATACTATTTTAATATAAATGTAATGATTGCCTGGAGACAAGTAAATAATATTTAATATAAATGTAATGATTGCCTGGAGACAGGTAAATACTATTTTAATATAAATGTAATGATTGCCTGGAGACAGGTAAATAATATTTAATATAAATGTAATGATTGCCTGAAGACAGGTAAATACTATTTTAATATAAATGTAATGATTGCCTGGAGACAAGTAAATAATATTTAATATAAATGTAATGATTGCCTGGAGACAGGTAAATAATATTTAATATAAATGTAATGATTGCCTAGAGACAAGTAAATAATATTTTATACAACAACCAATGGCCTAGACTAGCTGGTGCTAACTCTAAATTTAATCCAGGGCCAAATACAAATGATTCCCCCATCCCCCAAAATTTGCATGCAAAACCGAAAATTTGATGTCCTATCTGGTCCTTCATACTTTTGTGAACTGTGCATGCGCAATATCCAGAAAGATAGCGAAATTGGTGCCGACCATCATTCTTTGTTTGGCCCATCTGTCAGTAACAAACTGACATCTGTGCTTTTAAATCTCAGTTTTAATGATGCCAGACACAAATCAATGGTAGAATTGTTGGATCCAAGGATGCTTCGTATAGTTCACAGCCGGTTACAGTTATAGCTTCTACAACGGCATCTTCAAAGCACACACATCCGTACCTTAGCTACATGGCTTCGGATATCCAGCCTACATTGCCGAGAAGGGACCACTCATCATCTGCGAAGTCAGACCACCCAGTAGCTAAGGAGATGCTGATTGTGCAGCTCATCGTAGTATCCCAGCAAGTGCAGGAGCTGCCTACGACAGTCTCAGAACCTCAGAATCAGGGTGCTGGGTCGGTCCAGTCATTTGCACATTCAGATTCGATAGACCATGAGTCTCAACTGATTCAATTGGATAGTGAAAGGGATACAGAAGATTACCCTTCCTTTTTTGGAACAGCACATGGTTGCAATGGATTTAATACATCAAGACTACCTTGAATTTGTTCCGGCGAATCAGAATGCTGCGACTACTAGGAAGAAACTGTCGGCGTCATTGGACACAGACTTTACCCGGACAAAGGAGGAGGTCCTGTCTTTTCCAGTTCAGTCTAGACAGGTGTCGCAGGCCTTCAGCCATTTAGATGATGCCATATTCAAACTCTCCAGTGGGAAGAAGAAAGGCGGTTTCTTGACATCAACTTACGTAAATTTACCGTTTGTTGAACCACATTCATTTAAAATGGTCGGGGAAGATGGACAGAGAGTTCCTCTGCATTTGGATAAGCAGGCTGAGGATCTAGAGCTCTCTCGCAGTTTGTTCAGACACAATTTCTTATCAACCTACCTCAATTGTTTACTACAGGCTTGCACTACAGTGGAAGAACCTAACTCGGATAAAATACTCTCTATTTTAATCTTTCCCAAGAGATTTGGGAAAGAAAAGTGGTGTAAAAACACCACGAAAAAATAAGCCAAAACTGGGTCGGTGCAGTCGGCGCACGCCCAGTATGGGACGCTCTTCCATAGTACAAATCCACGACTACCGTAAAACAGTGTGCAATGCATCAATTCATCATTCTTTTGTTTATCCGTACACGTGGTGGATGTGTGCCATTTTGCTCCATAACAGTGATATTTTAACTCGTCGATAATGGTTTTCCTGTGACTGGAATTATGGATCTGAAGATCATATAATAACAGGACTGTGTTTTATATATTCTCGTTTATATTTTCAACCACATTCTCATTGTATATTATTTACTATTCCGTTTTTGCGAATGTTTTGTTTTCGACATCGTGTCAGTGCGATTCGACAATTAATTTTTCGGTTGATGAATTTAATTGTTATTGGAGTTAGGTGTCAATCAGGGACTGTCTGGACAGGATTTCTTCACTCTGTTGAGGGCTGAATTTCTGTTTTTTCGGTCCCTGTCGACCGTCTGGGTTCTGTCGTGTACCCAGCATTTTTTTTTTCTGCCACCTTCTCTCGTAGTTGAGGGTGTTCTTCTACTTTCTGTTTCTGTTGAGTTCACCTTTTTCTTCTACTGCTCTCACCTCTGTTATTTCCAGTTCGGTTCCTTTAGGGCAATTCCTTTTGCCCTCGCTTTGGTGCATTCTCGTGGCCGTTTCTTCAGCACCTGCGGGTGGTGTGGAACGCTGTCGTTTCGGGAGCCTCCCGACTCCACCACATCTGGTGTGAGTTTACCCCCTCCGTGAGGGATGTGCAGCTCCTCCCACCCCTGCTGGGGGGGGGGGGGGGGGGGGGGGGGGAAGGGGGGAACACTGTCGTTCCATTGCCCACCAGCGGGGGGTGGGGAATGCTGTTGTTTCGGGGCTTCCCGACTCGACCATGTCTGGTGAGAGTTATTCCCCTTCCATGGGGAATGTGCAGTTTTTTACCGTGGTGGATACTGCGGGAGCTGTTGGATTTCTGGTGAAGAGATGCCTGGTTCCGGGACTATGCGCCCTCGCCAATCGACATCTGAGGCTGTCACTAGGGTTGTGACTCCTCCTTTGGAGGCCGAGCTAGGTGGCTCTCTCTGCTTTTCCGCCAGTTCCAACAGCTTCCATCGTATCTGCTGCTACTGCTGTTCCGTCTACAACATCATTGGGCACCATTTTTAGCCGGCCTCGGCTTATCCCTGCAAGGGTCTGCAGGGATGTCTGTAGTGTGGTTGTGGGGTATCGGCCTCAGCCTTCCCCGACTTCAACTCGGCGAAGTCGGAAGTGGCTGCCGACTGAACCCCCTACTGTGTCATCTCAGCCGTTGAGCACAGTAGTTTTATACCTGCAGTGGTCTGGTGCAGTGTCTGGGAGTGTAGACGTGGGGTATCGGCCTCAGCCTTCCCTGAAAACAACTCGGCGAAGTTGGAAGTGGTTGCTGGCCAGACCCTCTACTGTGGTCTCTGCGCCATCGAACACCACAGTTGTGTCATTGGATTCGGATGTTCTTAGTGGGGACACTCTGAACTCTGTGGCATTTCCGTCCACTCATTCTGGCCACACGACCAGTTTTGGGGGACCAACATCTTTTGTGCAGCCTGGACCTTCTGCCCCGCAGAGGTCCGCGGTGACTCTCATGAGTTCCCGCTATGTTGATCCTAGGGGTATGTCGTACCCCTATACACGTCTGCCTTCAGACGTTTTGGCTGCTGCCCGTCGTCCCGCGTCGGGTGTTTTGGAGGATCGTGACCCTTCGCTGGTTACGAGAGTCAGAGGTGAACCCACTTTGTCAGGCCCTCTCCTTACTCACTCAGGTTTTGTCAAAGAGCCTTCCCGTTGCTTCCAGCGGGGCAGCGAGTGGGTTCCAGACGCCTTCTAAGGCACCGCCTCCCGGGATTGGAAACAGGCCGCTTTCTGATCCCCCTGGTGTTCCGACACCATGGGAGGCGTCGGCTGGTTTGCCCACGATGGGCTATGTGTCTTCCGACTCAGGGGAAGAGTCAGACATGCTTGATGTCGAGAGCCAGCAGTCTTCGGACTTGGGGGCAGCTCTTGATTTTGTGTTTGGGTTCCTTCCGGATTTCAAACCATCAAACCAGCCTACAGTGTCAGCCAGGCTGCGATAATCGTCGTGCGCCAACAACCTATGGAGCAACCTGCTTCTGAACGTCTTCGACTGTGCCAGTCGGTACAGGTGGTTGAAGCATTTTCAGCTTTGGACTCTAAGCTGAGTTCCAAGGCTATGAAGGCTCAGTTCTTCACCAGGGTTGACACCTTTTTGGTCTCTGGCGCATTATCGTTCCTACGATTCCACCCATCCTCATTCTGCCAGACTTTGATGGTTTTGGATCAGGACTCCAATTCCCTCGGGCTTTCCAAGCCCAAGTCTGCTGTCATTCCGATGACGACTCTGGAGTCCACGTTGGGCTTATCGGGAGAGATGCTTGGTATGCTTTCTCTCTTCGATCACGTTGTCTCAGCTTTAGCTGCTTATCTGCCTCCAGATAAGTTTGATGAGGTACAGGCTGCTTTGCGTGTGCTATCCAAGGCGCTCATGCATCTTACTCACACACATGCCTTAACACAGCTAATCTGGAATTAGTTCGAAGGGACTCAGTGCTGGACACAGGCCGATCCCTTCCTGAGGAGCAGCGCGCTACTCTTCAGTCTGCAACTTTTCCATGGTTCTGTGTTGACGGTCCGGGATGACGTCCTATGTCATTCCAAAGATCAGCTGCTGTTTCTTCAGCTTGATCAGCCTTCTAGGGTAGGCAGGGGCCATTCCAAGCCTAACAAGTACCCTCTGCTTCCTCTGCGAAGCAAAAGTGCTGATCCTTCTGCCACTGCTTCTACTTCTTACTCAAGGGGTAAGGGTAAGTTTTGGCAGTCTTGAGGGAAGTCCCAGGATTCTTCATTCAGTAGAGGAGGTGGTTTCTCCTCTCGCTGACCTCATCGGCGCTCGAAATGAAGGTCCTCACCTCGACTCGTCCTAGGTTGGAGGAAGGATAGCAGATCGCAGACCATTGGGCCACCATCACATCTGATCCTTGGTTTAGATGTTGTTGGGTCTGGGCTGCGAATATCCTTCCAAAGGCACCCCACTCTGTCCAGGGTGCCTCTTCCAACCACAGTTCCTTCAGACGTTTTACATCGGGAACTTTTGTCTACGGAGATAGACAATCTCCTGACAAATTAAAGGGGGCGATTGAGGTCATCAAGAACATCGGTCAGTGGGGTTCTATTCCTGCGTGTTCTTGGTGCCAAAGAAGGACTGCCGACTCCGACTGGTTATCGATCTGAGTATCCTGAACCAGTCTATCATTGCTCCCAAGTTCAGCATGGAGACTTTCAGGTCAGTCCTCCATTTAATTCACCAGGGAAATTTCGTGTTATGGAAGTATCTCAGGTTCGCTTTTCTGGGGCGAGTTTACCAGTTCAAGGCCATGCCTTTCGGCCTCAACCTGGCTCCTTGGGCCTTCACTAGACTGATGTCGCATGTGATAGCTTTCCATCGCACGCAGTCCAGGGTGACTACTTCGGCATATCTGAACGATATCCTCCAGAGGCATTCCAATGCTGCCTAACTGGAGTTGGATGTCGCCACTCTGTTGAGCTTGCTCACGTCGCTAGGATTCAGAGTCAACAAGGAGAAGTCAGACCTGGTCCCTTCTCAGTCGTTTTATCATCTGGGGATGGCTTTCCGCACCCAATTCAATTTGGTGGCGGCTCCCCAGGCCAAGGGTGTTATTCTCTCAGCTTTTGCTCTGACTCTGTCCTAGTCCACATCTATGATGGCTCAGAGTATTCTCCGGCTAATTGGTCTCTACTGTTCGGTGACGGATCTCATTCCTCTAGGTCGGCTGCATGTCAGACCTCTCTAACACTTTCTGCTCAGTCGTTGGAGGCCGAATGTACATTCTCTGGATCTGGTGCTTCAGTTTCCAGAATCTCTTTATCCTCACCTTCTCCCCTGGACGGATGTCCAGTGGCATTCGCAGGGTGTTCCGTTGGACTTACCCACATCCAGTCGCATTCTGACAGCAGATTCCAGCGATCTCGGATGGGGTGCGACATTGGATCCTCTAGGTCTTTCCCTTCACGGGATGTGGGACCAGGATCATGCAGCTCTACACATCAACCAGAAGGAGCTTCTTGCTCTTCTTCTGAGTTTCAGGCAGTGGATCCCTCACCTGTCGAATCGCCAGGTCCTTCTGTTGTCTGACCATTCGACGGTGGTTGCTTACATTCAGAACCAGGGCGGCACGCACTCTGTTCCAATGTACGAATTGGCTCGGGATCTTCTACTGCTCGCTCAGGATGTCCATGCCGGAGTGGTTGTTCGACACATTCCCGGTCGTCTGAACGTCCTAGCTGACTCCCTGTCCCATTGGGGCAGGGTCATTTCCACCGGGTGGATGCTCCACATGGCAGGTTCCATTGATCTCTTGTGACTCGTTTGAACCATCCGGTGGACACTTTCGTGTTCCCATGTCCAGATGCTCTGGCTTTCGCCGTGGATGCTCTGGCCCTCCTTTGGGATGGTCTCGTCGGCTACGTCTTCCTGCCGGTTCCGATTCTACCTCAGGTTCTCACCCGATATGAACCTGCAGTCGTCGAATCCTTTCGATCACACCCGTCGCCTCGGTGGGTGTGGATCAATCTGCTCCGCTCTCTGTTAGCGGCAGTTCCGGCATGTCTCCCTCTACCTCGCGACTTTCTTTGCCAAAGTTGCTCGAGGAGGTTTCACGTGACCCGACTTCATTGTGCCTTCGCACATGTCTTTTATCGGGTCCTGTCTCCTCCGTAGTGGTTTTTCGAGATACGCAGTGGAGTTGCTTTTCTTCTTCAAGGAGGCACTCACTCCACTGGTTTAGCATCTGTGGCTAAGTGGAAGGTTCTTCTGTCGATGGTGTGCGATCACTCTGTTGCTTCTGTTACTCCTTCGATTACATCGCTTGCGGAGTTTCTGTTATATGTTTTTTTCATATGCGATGCCGCATTGTTTCGACACTCATCCTTGCTTTTCCAAGCTTGTTCAGCTCTTTTCCTTGAAAAGGCCTAGGACTTTGCAGTTTACTCCAAGATGGTCACTTTCTTGGGTGCTGCTCTGCTTGGGGGTGGGGGTCGTTCGTGCCTTTATCCTTTATGCGTTTTCTCACATGCCAGATCTCTCCCGCATCCATTTCTCGATGGATTTGCCTTGCTATTTGTGCAGCTTCCGCTCGTCTAGCTACTGATGATTGTATTACCAATTGTTTTTTTTCTGCCATGAGGTGCGTGCATTGTCTTCCTCTTTTAATAACTCTGTCATGTTGTCGGATGACGGATGTTATACTGGCAGCCTACTGGAGAAATGCTACATTCTCCTTTTATCTGCGACAGTTGCAGGAGCCAACAGAGGACCTTGGTCCTTGGGGCCCTCTTTCTTCGGCTCAGGCTGTTGTCTATCCCAGCCTTTCAGCTTTTTTCAGGGTCAGTTCCAGCTCTGTGCTGTTACTGCCCTTTCTGTCTGTGCGTTGCACTTCACCATACACCTCATCTTTCATTGTCTTTTCTAATGTTTGTGATGCTATGGTTTGATAGGCCTAGGGATCTCTTCCTCTGTCCACGGTTCCAGTGCTATTGAGTTATGTGTGGGTTGGTTATGTGATTCCCTCCATCCTTTTGTCTATTCAGCCTGTAGTAACCAATTGAGGTAGGTTGATAAGAAATATAAATTTTATAGTAAATTTCCTTTCTTATTTTTCCTACCACAATTGTTTACATGGAGGCCCTCCCGTCTTCTTATTCGGGTAAGAATCCTTCCTCCCCGCTGATCACATAACTGCTGTGTTGACGAATTGACGCACTGCGCACTGTTTTACGATAGTCATGGATTTGTGCTATGGAAGAGCGTCCCATACTGGGTGTGCGCCGATTGCGCTCGACCCAGTTTTGGCTTATTTTTTCGGGGTGTTTTTACACCACTTTTCTTTCCCAAATCTCTTGGGAAAGATTAAAATAGAGAGTATTTTATCCGAGTTAGGTTCTTCCACTGTAGTGCAAGCCTGTAGTAAACAATTGCGGTAGGTATAATAAGAAAGGAAATTTGCTATGAAATTTATATATCTTCAAACAGAATGAATTTGGATGCTTTGTCTTACGCAGATCACCTTTCAAGAGCTGTTGTGTAATGTCTCAACGGGAAGGAATTTGAGGACGTTCATACCTCTTTAAGAGTTCTTTCCAGGGCTATTATGTTTACCATGTATAACTCCACCTTAAAAGAGGCTAATTTGGAGTTAATCAGACGTGACGGTGCCCTTGCGTTGTCATCTTTAATAGATGGCAAGGTGAAAAACTCTCTACGGGTCGCTCCAGGATATCTGGACACACAATATTTTACGATAAGCTTTCATTGGTTTATGACTAAGCTACAAAGAAAGCATCTAATACTCTGCTCCTGAAGTTGGCGTCTAATCGACCCGCTGCAGCAGAGAAGGGTAAAGGAGGACGTCCCAGACAGAAATCGTCTAAAGGGGACTCCTTGCAAGGGTATAAGAAACCCTCCTATAATTACTCTAGGAATCGTCAATACAGCGACCCGGGAAGGGGGCGTAGGTCTGATCGAGGCTACCAGTCAGATGCCCCTAAGCCAGCAGGTTGAGGCTCTTCACGAGGGGGATGTGTTTTCTCCTCCTGTAAGCCTTGCAGGACCTACAGGTGATGGTCAGGACCTCTATTGCTTGCCAGTTGGCAGAAGGTTATCAAGATTTGCAACAAACTGGGGTAACAAATATGGAAGAGGGTGAGAAGTGTGCTCTCAGACGGCCTACGGCTATCTTTCTGAGAGAAACAACCACTAACAAGGTGTTCACAGTGGACAAATCTTCTGTCAAATCCTTGCAAAAGAGAGTCCCTTCTATCGGAGGAAAGGCTTTCTTAACAAAGGAAGCAGTAGAGGTTGTCAAGAATCAAAATTCTCCAGGATTCTACAGTCACCTGTTCCTTGTACCAAATCCAGACAGCTCGTTCCGACTGGTAATAGACTTGAGCTGGATAAACAAACTTATTGTAGCTCCAAAGTTCTATAAGGACACCATTCGGTCAGTATGGGTGAGCATTTGAGTGAACGACTATGCAGCAAGCATAGATCTAAAGGATTTCATGTCCTGGTACATCCGGCATTCAGAAAGTACCTACGGTTCGCCGTTCAAGGGATAGTATATCAATTCCGAGCGATGTGCTTAGGTCTGAATCTGGCACCCTGGGCATTCCCTCGAATAATGAACTCGGTAATGTCTCACTTCTGAGCTCATTTGTCTGTGGTAACATCGGCTTAGTTGAACGACATTCTTCAGAGATACAGCAACAAAGCTACTCTTCAGAATGATGTTCAGAGTCTGCTTCTTTTGCTCCGACGTCTCGGCTTCTTCGTAAACGAGAAGAAGTCGGATCTAGCTCCGTCCAGGTCATTCATTCACTTGGGAATGAGCTTCACAACAATCTGGTTCGTCTGTCCGTAACCCAGAACAAAATTAGTCAGTTGTTATGCTCGCTTTTGTCTACACTCAGTTGCATTAACAGCGAGGGAATTTATGCGACTGATGAGGTTGTGCAGAGCAGCTGCAGATCTTATTCCGATAGGTCACTTGCACACATGTCCCCTCCAGATATTCTTTACTCAGAACTAGAGTGTGAAGACGCATTCGCTCAAGACCAGTATTGTTTTAACGGACCTGGTAAAACAAAAAGTCCAGATTTGGGCAGATATTCAGTGGTTAACGCAGGGAGTTCTGCTGCATTTGCCGGATCCGGCTTTCATGATTATGACGGATGCGAGTCAGACAGGTTGGGGCACGACCCTGAGCCCGACAGACTCAACGTGTTAGGGTCTTTGGGATCCACTGTTCCTAGAGAAACACATAAACATCAAAGAGATGATGTCAATATGGTTTGCGCTACAACATTGGATTCACATTATAGAGGATGCTCATGTGCAGATGTTGTCGGACAATTCGACAGTAGTAGTGTACATAAGGAACCAGGGAGGCACTCATTCGATTTCATTATGCGAATTATTCTTCTGTATGTCGTGAATCATCATGTTCATCTAATGGTCGGTCATATACCGGTTGTCTGAACGTACTAGTAGACTCGCTCTCTCGAAAAGGTCGCCTGTTGCCATCGGAGTGGACACTCAACAAGCGAGTGTTCAGACAGATTGGCTACCATTGAGAGTGACCTATGATAGATTTGTTTGTGATACACCTCAACAATCAGCTGTGTCGCCATGTCCAGACCATTGAGCGTACGCAGTAGATGCTCTGTCAATCTCATGGGAAGGAATGATTGGACATGCATATCCTCCAACTCCGTAAATTCAGCAGATTCTGTTAAAAATCAAACAGTCTCATTGCAAGATTCTGTTAGTAGTATCTCTGTTGTCACAGAAACCATAGATCAATCTTCTCAGGTGTCTGTTATGAGATGTTCACCGGAAGCTTACTCCATGGGAGGACCTTCTTTATCAAGGGAATTCACGCACACTGCATCATGTGCACGGCAAGCAATTTACAGGACGAGCAGTAGATGCAATTTCTAACTGCAGGAGATCCTCTTCTTCGCTGAATTACACAGCAAAGTGGAAGGTTTTCTTCTGTTGGTGTAAGGATCAGTCGATAGACATCTATGATCTGTCCATACTGGATATTGCCAACTTTCTGGTCTACCTGTTTGACATTCTCAAACTGAAGCCTGTCACTATTAAGTGCTATAGGTCTATGTTATCGGACACTTACGCTCATCATGATAACTTGGCAATTGGATCTAATGCTTCATTATCCAAACTGGTTAGAAATTTCTTTATAAATAGACCTAGAACTCTCAGATTAATTCCTAAGAGTAATTTAGCTTGGGTTCTGTTGAATCTTAAAGAAGCTCCGTTTGAGCCGTTGGACGTTGTAGAGTTCAAATTCTTGACCTTTAAAACAGCATTTCTCTTAGCCTTTGCATCTGCTAGAAGAGTTAGTGAACTTCATACTTTGTCTGTTGATGAATCTCACTAATGTAGTATTGGTAATACTATTACTTTAACTACAGAAGTGGCTTAGAATCGGGCTCCAGATACACAGCCTGAGCCTATTACCATAAAGACTTCGCCGTCTACGGACAACCGTAGACCTCTTTTGTGTCGAGTCAGTGCTATGAAGATTTTCAACACTAATTTATTTTTATAATTTTTATAACAGTCCATTTCAATTTGTTACAAAAACTTCATAAAAAAGAACAACTACAAAGTAATTACAAAAATCCATTCTTCTCTATTTCTGAATTTTGTGGTTGGTTATTCACTGACTTGAGAAAACCTGAAACCTGTTATGAGAGACCACCTGTCTTGAGAGACCACTTTTGTGTGGCCCAAAGGGTGGTCTCTCAAGACAGGTTCTACTGTATCATTTATGATCTGAATATGTATTATATGCCGAATAATATTTTTTGTTGGAATGAAATATTGGTAACTATAACTGTAAATTGTCCCGGCCAAATTATGCAGCCTTCAAGTTACTCGGTAAACCATACTTGCTAATTCATTGATTGCTAAATAAACAACAAGTTATTGGTAACCATAACTGTAAATTGCACCAGCCAAATTATGCGGCCTTTATGTTACTCAGTGAACCATACTTGCTAATTCATTGATTGATAAATAAACAAGTTTGTAATTATTATTTCAATTCTTTTATTTAATTTAATAATCAAAAATATGGTTCTGAACAGTCAACTGTTGTTGTCGTTTTTGTTAATTTTACACAGTCGAAACCATACTATAAATTTTTTAACTTTCAACTCAGTTCAAATAAAACTTAATATTTCTTTAACAGAGGAACACAAACCATCTGAAATATTTGAAAAATTCTTAGAAGAATATGAGAATCAGTTTACTCCAAGATGGCTGGGATTGACAGTAAATGATCATGTACCAAGGTAAGTGTACATAAAGATTAACCGGTAATATCATTGTTGATAGATCACGGTTTATTAATTTCCAAACTTTATCGAAACATATTTTCCTATCCGTACATTACACCTTTCCCAATGCAGATGATATCAAAATTTATCATTTCAGATATTTTTTTCAAAATCGTTCAAAACATTTCAACAAAACCATATCATGTAACCCCTTTTTGGAGTGAGCTCAATCCAGTGAGGGATCCCATGGTGTGGTTTTCTTGAAAACATTTTAAAAATAATCTTTTATGCTTCTGACACTTGGGGAGGGGGGAGGGGAGGCATTATGTTTTCACTATCTTCATCCATCCATTATCCATTCATCTGTCCATCCTTTGTCCATTCAAGCATCTGTCCATCCATCCATCCATTCATAATAGGAAATATATTTGTTCCAATTTGTTGTGTTGGAAAATGGGAGATTTATACTGATGAGAAATATATTTGTTTTAATTTGTTGTGTTGGAAAAAGGGAGGTTTATACTGATGGGAAATATATTTGTTTTAATTTGCAGTTTTGGAGAATGGGAGATTTATTCTGATGGGAAATATATTTGTTTTAATTTGTAGTGTAGGAGAATTGGAGATTTATACTGATGGGAGATTTATCTATTTATTGGGGTTCAATGACATTTTTGTCAGCCAGGGCCACCTCGTGTTGGACAGGGTGAATGAATCCAGAGAACACAAAGAGAGAACCACTCAGCAGTGGTGAGAAACTGTTGGACTTCCCAAAATACTTACTCCACACAAGCAGGGTTAGAATTGAAGACAAGTGCACCATCGATGTGCTGTATGCCTAAGTACACAATGCCACCATGCCCCCATGTGGGCAATTGGGACATAGTGTCTTGCCCAAGGACATAACACAGTTACCGCAGGTTGGATTCAAGCTGAGGGCCTTTCCGCTTGCAGTCTGCACCACAGCCTATTGAGCCATAACACTCCCACTGATGGGAGATATATTTGTTTTATTTTGTAGTGTAGGAGAATGGGAGATTTATAATGATGGGAGATATATTTGTTTAATTTTGTAGTGTAGGAGATTGGGAGATTTATTTTGGTGGGAGATATGTTTATTTTATTTTGTATTGTAGGAGAATGGAAGATTTATAATAATGGGAGATATATTTGTTTTATTTTTGTATTGTAGGAGAATGGAAGATTTATATTGATGGGAGATATATTTGTTTTATTTTTGTAGTGTAGGAGAATTGAAGATTTATAACAATGGGAGATATATTTGTTTTATTTTTGTAGTGTAGGAGAATAGAAGATTTATAATAATGGGAGATATATTTGTTTTATTTTTGTATTGTAGTAGAATGAATGATTTATAATAATGGGAAATATATTTGTTTAATTTTGTAGAGTAGGAGATTGGGAGATTGATATTGGTGGGAGATATATTTGTTTTCTTTTGTAGTGTAGGAGAATGGGAGATTTATAATAATGGGAGATATATTTGTTTTATTTTTGTAGTGTAGAAGAATGGAAGATTTATAATAATGGGAGATATATTTGTTTTACTTTTGTCGTGTAGGAGAATGGGAGATTATATTGATGGGAGATATATTTGTTTTATTTTGTAGTGTAGGAAAATGGGAGATTTATAATAATGGGAGATATATTTGTTTTATTTTTGTAGTGTAGGAGAATGAGAGATTTATAATAATGGGAGATATATTGTTTTATTTTTGTAATGTAGGAGAATGGGAGATTTATAATATTGGGAGATATATTTAATTTATTTTTGTAGTGTAGGAGAATGGATGATTTATAATAATGGGAGTTAGATTTGTTTTATTTTTGTAGTGTAGGAGAATGGGAGATTTATAATAATGGGAGATATATTTGTTTTCTTTTGGGAGATTTATAATAATGGGAGATATATTTGTTTTATTTTTGTAGTGTAGGAAAATGGGAGATTGATAATAATGGGAGATATATTTGTTTTATTTTTGTAGTGTAGGGGAATGGGAGATTTATAATAATGGGAGATATATTGTTTTATTTTTGTAGTGTAGGAGATGGGGAGATTTATGATAATGGGAGATATATTTGTTTTATTTTTGTGTTGTAGGAGAATGGGAGATTTATAATAATGGGAGATATATTTGTTTTATTTTTGTATTGTAGGAGAATGGAAGATTTATAATATTGGGAGATATATTTAATTTATTTTTGTAGTGTAGGAGAATGGATGATTTATAATAATGGGAGTTAATGATTTATAATAATGGGAGTTAGATTTGTTTTATTTTTGTAGTGTAGGTGGATGGGAGATTTATAATAATGGGAGATATATTTGTTTTCTTTTGGGAGATTTATAATAATGGGAGATATATTTGTTTTATTTTTGTATTGTAGGAGAATGGAAGATTTATAATAATGGGAGATATATTTGTTTTATTTTTGTATTGTAGAAGAATGGGAGATTATATTGATGGAAGGTATATTGTTTTATTTTTGTAGTGTAGGAGAATGGGAGATTTATATGTCAGAATGCAGTTCATTTGTATTTTATGGTATGGAAAGATTGCTGTCTCATATCCCAGCAGGAAAACTTTCAGCTCTCAACTTAGCAGGTATGTATATTTTACTGTAAACTCTTAATGAATTAACAACCAAAGAGAAGTAAACAATGCTCACATATTATAAATGTTTTATCATTAAGACATTTGTTGAGATGGATGTAACTCAGGCAAAGAACCACTTATACTATACACTGTGACAAATTAATCAACTACAAGCAAATTATCTTTCTCAGATACTGACCTAAAGCATTCTTGACTCAGTCGATGATTTAATAGCATCATTAATACCACCAGAAGATGACATTCCAAAATTTAGTATATTACATTCAACAGACAAAATTAAGTAATTAGGCACAATAAACCCATTTGCCCTTGAAAAAGCCATCAATGATATAGCCTTGAAGGATATTTAAAAGTTAAAAGCTGGAGATATATTAATACAATGTACGAAAGAAGTACAGGAACGCAATCTTATGCACACAATCAAAATTACTGATTTGATTTGACAAAATTTCAAATTCTAGCAAAGGTGTCTTAAGAACTCCAGATGTGTCAGATATGAAAGAAAATGAAATCACTCCTGCAACATTAATGGCAGCAAAACATATTGATATTAAAAAGGAAGGTACATTAATAAAAACAAACACTTACATATACACTTGTGATGGCATCAGATTGGTTACTTGGACATCAAGGTGGATTTATACATTCCAAATCCACTTTGATGTTTTAAGTGCCAGGGTTTGGTCATAGACAGAACACTTGTCAGGGCAAACAAACATGTTATAAGTGTGACTTAAGTCATGAAGGCTTGTGAAACTACAAAGTATAAATATGTCAACTGCCAGGGCAATCCCATGATATCTTCAAAAGATTGCCTTATCTAGAAAAAAGGAAAAGACAACTCAAAAAATCACCTGTGAAAAACAAATCAGCTTTAAAGAGACCAGAGACATTGTGTCATCCATGCCTGGCATGAACTTATCAATGCTATCATATCTTACTAAACTGAAACAAAAATCAATGTGATCAGTCCAATGTCAGACACCATGGACCTGGCTTAACAGTTCCATTCCATCTTTATTACAGACCTTCACAATACAGCATTCTGATCACCTGGAACCAAAGTCAACCCAAACACAATCACTGGAAAAATCAAAAGCAATTCATAGGAAAGAACTAGAACAGAACTTAAGCAAGAAGTCAAAAAAAGTTATGAAAGCAAAACCAGAACAAAAAATGACTAACCAAAATAGAAACAAGATACTCAATATCTAAGAGTCAGAGAAGGAATTAAGTAAGAAAGAAAAAACATAATGGAAAAACAAAAGTAGTTATCAGATAGAATACCAAAAGCTCTTCAAGATCCTGTTAACCACAGCATGTTTAAGGGTCTTGAACTGATGGAAGTTGGTGAATGCATCGAGGAAATGTTCAAGCACTTGCACTCAAACGCTTCTAAGAGTAGTTTCCACAAAAAAAGAGAAAAAAATCACCTAAAAACGCCACCAGGGCCATTTAGCCCATATGTCCATCATCCCAATCTTCAATCAGATATGGATAATACAACCAAAAACAAAATAATACAGTTGAAAAGTCAAGATTTTTCCACTATAACCCAATGGCCCAGACTTAGCTGGTGCTAACTCAAAAATATCGAGGGCCAAACACAAATTTTGTCCCCGATTCCCCAAAATTTGCATGCAAAACCGAAAATTAGAAGTCCTATCTAGCCCTCCATACATTTACTCTCTGCACATGCACAGACGTCTGGAAGTCACCGAAACTCGCGCCAACATCATTCTTTGTTTGGCCCTTCAGTCAGATAACATCAAACTGACATCTTTGCTTTTAAATCTCCATTTTAATAATTCCAGACAGAAATCAATGGTTATTTTGGTGGATCCAAGGACACAACTGGATGAAGGAAGGAAGAAACATTGGTTTGAAACGTTCAGGGCTGTAATTTGATAATATTTATAAAAATTAGTTCATGTTCCCCAATTTTGGGACATGAGTCTGACGTCATCATTGATTGATAATGATTTGTCCACTGTTTGTTTAGTATTCCTTCCCTACCTTTCCTTGATCCCCCCCAGTTGAGCTCCCAAGCTTTTTGACTTGTTTTATTGAAATTTTTTCATAAAATTTCTTGGGAGTCTAATGTATTATACAGAAAATTCTTCTGTACATCCCCATGGTTATGTCCTCACCCTTGGGGTGTTTAGGCGTTTTGGTCATGCATCATGCATCATACATCCGATGTATCGTTTTTTCTTCTGATGAAGATCTTGCTTGACATCCGATAGTTTTATTTCTGTTACTGACTTCGAGCCGTGTTGCCTGGGGTCTTGTTTTCGGTTTTTGTTTGAAGTTGTTTGCATTGACAATGCTTTAGGTAGTTTCCTATTATTTTTAGTGAAACAACAGTTGTAAGTAACATTAAATATTCCGGTAGTATGGCAGTTAATTTTATGGCATATTATAATAATTTTGTCCACACTTAGGCTCTTTTGGGCTCTTAGTTCCTTTTTCAAACTTGGACTCTTTTCTAAAAAAAAAATGTTCAAAATTTTTTTTTATTTTTTGAAGGAACTTTTCTTTTGGATGTATTTATTTCATCGATTATATTTTAATGTTATCTTATATTTATGTAGATTTGGTGGTAGTACTATTGACCTATGTTAGATCTTAGGTAATAATATTTCTCTAATAGCAGGGCAAATAAGAGGAAGCCTTTCCTCTATTTACATGGTTGTTGTCTTGCTTACAGTCGATGTACTACCATTAATTCTTGCTCCATGTGTCAGATTTTGACAATGTTGGTGACTGGTGTCATGGTTTGTTGTTAGGTGAGGGGACACTAGCAGTCCTCTCGTGGCGAGGGGACACTGCTGGTCCTCTCGCCAAAAAGTCAGTATAGTTTTGTAGTTTCTATTTGCAGAGGAACAAGAACATGGTGTGGTTTTGTGACGCTGTCAGAGAGTGTGCTTCCGTCGTCGCATTATACTATTAGAGCTAGTGGAAAAATGCTCAATGATATTAGACAAGAGCCTAGGCCTTAGAATACAGGGTTTATGTCATTGTCTCCAGCTAGCTCAACTGGCGGATCATTACTCAGAATGTGGGTGGTGTTGATGCTGGGTATGTCCGTAGCGGTCGAGAAGAGGAACAAGGGTTTTGCGAGCACTATAAAATCTGAACATGCTCACCCTGCGACGATGGAAGCAGACAAGTTCTGAGGTATGCTCGTCCAGGTCTACTATGATTGCAAGCAAGAGAGAGGCCCCTCTCTCTTATAACAACATCTTGGGTCAGAGGTTGTGGGTAGGAACTTGCGTCAGTTGAAGCTTATAACCATGCCTTCCTGTCCGGGATGCTCCTTCTATAGGCTGCCAGGGACGGATAGTCTTATAGCTTCCTCTACATTCGAAAAGCTCACATGACTGCACAAAGTCCATTGTCGCCAGCTAGCTTGATCAGTGAAGCGGTTACTCAGGCCTCTGAGAACTGTGATGCCGGGTGTGTCCGTTCCGGGCTAGGAGACGATATAGGGTGGAGCGAGCACTATAATATACAACAATGCTCACCCAGCCGGCAAGTTCTGAGGTACGCTCGTCCAGGTCTGCCAGGACCACGAGCAAGAGAGAGTCTCTCTCTCTTACAGCATCATCTGGGGACAGATGTTGTTGGTACAAACTTGCGTCAGTCAGAGTTTACGTCCATGCCTCCTGTCCGGGACGCCCTGTCTAATCGGCAGCCGGGGTCGGCTAGTCTTACAGCTTCCTCTACATAACGGCTAAAGTGCTCTTAATATTGCACAGGACTATATACTGTGGTGAGTGGTTTCAGTTCCCTATCACCGGTGAAGTGGTTAATATGGAATATGAGGACCGTGACACCGGATGTGTCACATGTACATTGTAATTCAGAGCTTGGGGCAAAAGTGCTCAATGATATAAGACAAGTTCCTAGGCCTTAGAATATAGGGTTTTTGACCTTGTCTCCAGCTAGCTTAACCGGTGGATCGTTACTCAGAATATGGGTAGTGTGACGCCGGGTATGTCCATAGCGGTTGAGAGAGAAACAAGGGTGTAGCGAGCACTATAAATCCAGTCATGCTCACCCTGCGATGATGGAAAGGAAGAAGCCGGCAAGTTCTGAGGTATGCTCGGCCAGGTCTCCCAGGGCCGCGAGCAAGAGGAAGACCCCTCTCTCTCTCTCTTAACCACATCTGGGGCCAGGTGTTGTTGGTAGGAACTTGCGTTAGTCAGAGCTTATGTACATACCTATTGTCTGGAACACTCAATTTAATTCTCAGCCTGGGGCAGCTACAGTTTGGCTTCTTCAGCATCTACCAAGCACTCACGACCGCACCTTGGCTAAGTGACTTGAGATATGTAGTCTGCATCGTCAAGAGGTCCACTTTTTGGTAAGAAAATTGCACCATCTAGTAGCCAAGGAGATGAGGTTTCTTTCATCGGGATGTCTGTAGTAATGAGCCATCTTGGACACAGTCCCAGGAGCAGGTGGCAGACAAGTAATACATGACTGCTGCTCCTCAGGCCTCCGAAATGGACTTGCTGTCGCAGATTGCGCAGCTCATCACAGTATTCCTGCTAATGCAGTTGCACTCAGCGTCAGTCTCAAAGCTTGAACTGTCGGAGGGTGCTCGGTCGGTCTTGTCATCTGTGTGTTCAGATGCCGTTGACCATGATTCTTAACTAATTTAGACAAATGATTGAAGGGATACGGAGAAGGATTATCCTTCCCTTTCCGAACAGCTCATGGAGGATATGGATACTATCTGTTAGCACTACCTTGAACTTGTTCCAGTGTATCACAATACTGCGATTGTTTGTAAGAGACCGCTGATAGGTCTGTTCCGGTTAAGTCTACATGGGGGTCACAGGTCTTTGATTGTTTAGACGATATTCAACTTCCCGTGGGAAGAAGTAATACGGTTTCCTATCATCATCTTCTGTATTTTTAACCGTTTTTTTAACACATTCATTTTAAAAACGGCAGGGGAAGATGCATTGAGAGTTTCTCGGCGTTTGTATGAGCAGGTTAAGGGCTTAGTTGTGACCTTACCTTCATCATTTCACTGTTCGCTCGGACACAATCGAGAAGATATTTTCTGACTCAGAGTGAATTTATACTCATTGTCTTATGTACTTCACTTTTAAGTACTGTGGCGCAACATCCATATGGAAAGGAGTTTTGTGGACGTTTGTTCCTCTTTGAAAATTCTTTCCAGACCTATTTATTACATTTGTCTCTGTCTCAACAGTTGCTAAGTGGGAGTTATTCTGATGTGATGAAGCCTTGCTTCGTCATCTTAAATATGTCTGGGTGGAAAACTCTACAGGTGGCTCTGGTTGTCCAGACACTAAGTCTTTGACGATAAGCTTTCATTTATGTAGGATTAAGCTACAAGAAAGCATCAATACTCTGCTCTTCAAGTTGGGGTCTAATCGACTAACAACAGCAGAAAGAGTAGGAGAGGATGTCCTAGACTCAGATCGTCTATAAGGACTCTTAGTGAAGGTATAGGTAATCCTCCTATAATTACTTTAGGGTCCACTATACAGCCTCTTGGGTAGGGGGTTTAGGTCTGTTCAAGATTACTGATCAGACACCTCTGAGCCGGTGGCTCGAGGCTCTTCTAGAGCACGGTCTGACCGATTTTGACTGGAACTGGAACTGGATAATTAGGTTATTTATGTTAATCATTCAGTTGAAAAAGCAAGCGTTCGTTTGATCGACGATGTGGCGTGTATAGCTCTTTAGATCACTTGAAGAATGAATTAGATAATGTCTCTTAGAATGAATGAAAGGATACACATATCCTACAATTCATTTTCAACAAGCTGATTCGTCTGTTGTTTCATAGAGCGAATTAGCCACTTGTTAGGCTCGCTTTTGTCTGTTATCAGGCGCATTAACAGTGGAAGATTTTATGTGTTGGATGGTGTTGTGCGGAGCAGCTATGAATGTTATTTCAATGGGTCGCTTATGCATACGACCCCACCAGTTATTCTTAACTGGAGTGGTAGACGATTTTGCTCTAGACCTGTTTTGTTTTAGCGGAACTTTTAACATAAGGTCAAGTTTGGGCATATATTTAACGGTTTTCTCAATTATGACGGATGTGAGTTCATATATTGGGTTACAATCCTGAGTCCGATGGTCTCTCTATGCAGGGTTCTTGGGGCCCTCAGTTCTTAGAGACCACATATTCAGAAATGATGTCTTATTGTTTATACTACATCATTGAATTTATATTATTAGCAATCATGTTTTTATAGATGCAGATCAGAGTTTATCAGAAGAGAAGAAAACACTTCTTTTTGTCATTATTTTCCAATAGAAGGGACATTTCGGTTCATTCTGTTGCTAGATGGATTCATTTACCTGTTCGTACTGCTTAGGAAAGTTTATCTTCCAATCAGCAGTCAGTGCTCAAGATTTCAACGCATCAAGTTAGAGCGCTGGCAGCATCTTGGGCTTATTCTAACAGTATTGCTATTACATGATCTTATGTGGGATCACTTCAGGACAGTTAAGTTTGTGGCATATACACAGTATTGTTGCATTAGTTTCCGTCCGGTGTTGCTGCTATTTGAGTTCATAAGTGACTCCATAACCACTTGGTTTAGGTCCTTTATCCATTGCACAGAAGGTCATCCTCTAAAGGTTTACAGCTATAGTTATTTAGGCTTTCCATTCCAGCATTGACGCTGTTCCACTGCCCTCTTCGTTCTGCGGTTATGTGACCCAGAACAAGGGGAAGGGGGGGGGGGGGGGGGGGGGGGGGGGTTTCCCTTAATACCACCTGGCTTTATAGTGAAAAGCAAGGAAAGACCTCCTCCAGTGTCAGTAGCAAGACAAAGACATACATACAAGATCTGATGGCCCAAAATAATTTAGTACTCAACCACACACATACGCACTCTCCCATAAATTGTAACAAGACAAAGACATACATACAAGATCTGATGGCTCAAAATAATTTAGTACTCTACCACACACAGGATGTTTTATGGATTATATTAATTTTGTGATCAGTGTTTTATGGATTATATTAATTTTGTGATCAGTGTTTTATGGATTTTGTTATCAGTGTTTTATGGATTATATTAATTTTGTGATCAGTGTTTTATGGATTATATTAATTTTGTGATCAGTGTTTTATGGATTATATTAATTTTGTGGTCAGTGTTTTATGGATTATATTAATTTTGTGATCAGTGTTTTATGGATTATATTAATTTTGTGATAAATGTTTTTATGGATTTTGTGATCAGTGTTTTATGGATTATATTAATTTTGTTATCAGTGTTTTATGGATTTTTGTAATTTTGTGATCAGTGTTTTATGGATTATATTAATCTTGTGATCAGTGTTTTATGGATTATATTAATTTTGCGGTCAGTGTTTTATGGATGATATTAATTTTTTGATCAGTGTTTTATGGATTATATTAATTTTGTGATCAGTGTTTTATGGATTATATTAATTTTGTGATCAGTGTTTTATGGATTATATTAATTTTGTGATCAGTGTTTTATGGATTATATTAATTTTGTGATCAGTGTTTTATGGATTATATTAATTTTGTGATCAGTGTTTTATGGATTATATTAATTTTGTGACCAGTGTTTTATGGATTATATTAATTTTGTGATCAGTGTTTTATGGATTTTATTAATTTTGTGATCAGTGTTTTATGGATTATATTAATTTTGTGATCAGTGTTTTATGGATTATATTAATTTTGTGATCAGTGTTTTATGGATTATATTAATTTTGTGATCAGTGTTTTATGGATTATATTAATATTGTGATCAGTGTTTTATGGATTATATTAATTTTGTGGTCAGTGTTTTATGGATTATATTAATTTTGTGATCAATGTTTTATGGATTATATTAATTTATGATCAGTGTTTTATGGATTATATTCATTTTGTGGTCAGTGTTTTATGGATTATATTAATTTTGTGATCAGTGTTTTATGGATTATATTAATTTTGTGATGAATGTTTTTATGGATTTTGTGATCAGTGTTTTATGGATTTTAGTAATTTTGTGATCAGTGTTTTATGGATTATATTAATTTTGTGAGCAGTGTTTTATGGATTATATTAATTTTGTGATCAGTGTTTTATGGATTTTATTAATTTTGTGATCAGTGTTTTATGGATTATATTAATTTTGTGATCAGTCTTTTATGGATTATATTAATTTTGTGATCAGTGTTTTATGGATTATATTAATTTTGTGATCAGTGTTTTATGGATTTTATTAATTTTGTGATCAGTGTTTTATGGATTATATTGATGGAAGATATTTTTATGTTTTAGAATGTATGTTGATGTTTTTGCTTGACCTAACACAGACGAATAAAAGTTTCCAGAGGCAGGCCAAAATTGATGTTCTCAAAAGGTGAGTTAAATAATATCGGAAACATTACCCATATAAAAGTGGAAGTGTTGTGGCTTAGTGGTTACCACAGTATTAAACTTCAAACCAAAAGGTCAATGGTTTGTTTCCCACCAGGGGTAACTGCATTGTGTCCTTGGCAAGGAACTTCATCCTAATTGCTCGCATGGGGGCATGGATGCACCATGTACTAAGGTGTACTGCATGTCACAAAAGGTCAATGGTTTGTTTCCCACCAGGGGTAACTGCATTGTGTCCTTGGCAAGGAACTTCATCCTAATTGCTCGCAAGGGGGCATGGATGCACCATGTACTATGGTGTACTGCATGTCACAAAAGGTCAATGGTTTGTTTCCCACCAGGGGTAACTGCATTGTGTCCTTGGCAAGGAACTTCATCCTAATTGCTCGCATGGGGGCATGGATGCACCATGTACTAAGGTGTACTGCATGTCAATAGGGTTTTTGTCTTCAACCAATGTTAAATTCGTGGACTTGTTACATTGGGGAGTCTGACAGTTACTTGCCATTGCTTGGTTGTTCTCTCCAGGTACTTTGGCTTCCTCCATCCATAAAACTGTCTGGCACAGGGGGCCATGGTTGTCAAAAGAAGGGGTCATAAATAAATAAATAGTCAGAATGTATTTATTTGGTGTAAACATCCATATTTGTTTAACTGGTAGAGTGCTGAATTATTTTTGGTCATCAAAATTTGTTCACATATCTTTGCCTTGCTACAATTTATGGGAGAGTGCCAAAAGGCACTCTCCCATAAATTGTAGCAAGGCAAATCCTAACAGACTAAATAATTTCACTTCAAAGGTGATATGTAGAACATCAACAGAATATGAAGCCTTTAAGATGTGGTACAGACACTTCAGAATAAAGCCCAAATATGGGCTTCCAGCACTCTACCAGTTAATAAATCAAACACTTGAGTTTATAGTTTGGTTATGTGTAGGAGTCTGAATATTAAGTTAGTGGAATATGACAAACATTCTTCAATGATCTTCTGATCTTTTGAATATTAGGCAATTGAATAAAACAAATGTTTCTTTATAACAAATGTTCTGTTTTGATTAATTGTATCATATGTTTGTGAGTGTTAAAGAACACACAGTCAGAAAGCCCTTAGTTATAAAAAAAATATTTTCAGTCCTTGTTGACTGCCATTCCACTTCATTTCTTCACACAGCTAATGGCTTCAAGGACTACTGAACATTTCACCCAAATTCAACCCCAAATTTTATGTGGTTTTATCAGAGGAAAGTCATTTTCAACATAACTATAAGCCTAAGATGGATGTGGAAAACTGGAGGCTGAAAATCATACATCCTTGTTCAGTCTATGGTGATAGATGTTGTATATCCACACCTGTACAAGAGGACACTTCTGTATTCCTCCCTTTCAGGTTCCTGCACATGCACAGCTGTACAAGGTGAAACTACTTTTATGCCTTCTGGTTTCTGATATCTTAACACTAATGCATGCACATCTCTAAAAGAATACACTTCCTTTTTACCTCCCTCTTTCTGATCCCTTAACATTAACACTCTCATTTATATTTCTGACCCCTAAACATAAACACTGCCATTTATCTTTCTGATCCCTTAACATTAACACTCTCATTCATATTTCTGACCCCTAAACATAAACACTGCCATTTATCTTTCTGATCCCTTAACATTAACACTCTCATTTCTCTTTCTGATCCCTTAACACTAACACTCTCATTTCACTTTCTGATCCCTTAACATTAATACTCTTGTTCAGTCGATGGTGATAGGTGTTGTATATCCACACCTGCACAAGGGGACACTTCTGTATTCCTCCCTTTCAGGTTCCTGCACATGCACAGCTGTACAAGGTGAAACTACTTTTATGCCTTCTGGTTTCTGATATCTTAACACTAATGCATGCACATCTCTAAAAGAATACACTTCCTTTTTACCTCCCTATTTCTGATCCCTTAACACTCTCATTTATCTTTCTGATCCCTTAACACTAACATTCTCATTTATCTTTCTGATCCCTTAACACTAGCACTCACATTTCTCTTTCTGATCCCTCAACACTAACACTAACACTCTCATTTATCTTTCTGATGCCTTAACACTAACACTCTCATTTATCTTTCTGATCCCTTAACACTAACAGTCGCATTTCTCTTTCTGATCCCTTAACACTAACACTAACATTCTTATTTCTCTTTCTGATGCCTTAACACTAACTCTCTCATTTCACTTTCTGATCCCTGTACACTAACAATCTATCTCATTTCTCTTTCTGATCCCTTAACACTAACACTTGCATTTCTCTTTCTGATCCCTTAACACTAACAGTCGCATTTCTCTTTCTAATCCCTTAACACTAACATTCTCATTTCTCTTTCTGATCCCTTAACACTGACACTCGCATTTATCTTTCTGATCCCTTAACTCTAACATTCTCATTTCTCTTTCTGATCCCTTAACACTAACACTCTCATTTCTCTTTCTGATCGCTTAGCACTAACACTCTCATTTCTCTTTCTGATCCCTTAACACTTACATTCTCATTTCTCTTTCTGATCCCTTAATGCTAACACTCCCATTTCTCTTTCTGATCCCTTAATGCTAACATTCTCATTTCTCTTTCTGATCCCTTAATGCTAACACTCTCATTTGTCTTTCTGATCCCTTAACGCTAACATTCTCATTTCTCTTTCTGATCCCTTAATGCTAACATTCTCATTTCTCTTTCTGATCCCTTTACGCTTACACTCTCATTTCTCTTTCTGATCCCTTAACGCTAACATTCTCATTTCTCTTTCTGATCCCTTAATGCTAACATTCTCATTTCTCTTTCTGATCCCTTAATGCTAACATTCTCATTTCTCTTTCTGATCCCTTAACACTTAACAACCTCATTTATATTTCTGATCCCTTCAAACCAACATTCTCATGTCTCTTTCTGATCCCTTAACACTAACACTCTCATTCTCTTTCTAATCCCTTAACAATAACACTCTCATTTATCTTTCTGATTCCCCAACACCAACATTCTGATTTCTCTTTCTGATCCCTTAACACTAACATTCATTTCTCTTTCTGATCCCTTAACACTAACAACCTCATTTATCTTTCTGATCCCTTCAAACTAACATTCTCATGTCTCTTTCTGATCCCTTAACACTAACACTCTCATTCTCTTTCTAATCCCTTAACACCAACACTCTCATTTATCTTTCTGATCCTTTCACACCAGCACTCACATTTCACTTTCTGATCCCTTAGCATCAACGTTCTTATTTCTCTTTCTGATCCCTTAACACTAACAGTCGCATTTCTCTTTCTGATCCCTTAACACTTAACATTCTCATTTCTCTTTCTGATCCCTTAACACTAACATTTTCATTTATATTTCTGATCCCTTAACCCTAACAGTCGCATTTCTCTTTCTGATCCCTTAACACTAACATTCTCATTTATCTTTCTGATCCCTTAACCCTAACAGTCGCATTTCTCTTTCTGATCCCTTAACACTAACACTAACATTCTTATTTCTCTTTCTGATGCCTTAACACTAAAACTCTCATTTCTCTTTCCGATCCCTTAACACTAACACTCTCATTTCTCTTTCTGATCCCTTAACACTAACAGTTGCATTTCTCTTTCTGATCCCTTAACACTAACACTCTCATTTCTCTTTCTGATCCCTTAACACTAACAGTTGCATTTCTCTTTCTGACCCCTTAACACTAACATTTTCATTTATTTTTCTGATCCCTTAACACTAACAATCGCATTTATCTTTCTGATCCCTTAACACTAACATTTTCATTTATTTTTCTGATCCCTGAACACTAACACTTGCATTTATCTTTCTGATCCCTTAACACCCACACACTCTCATTTATCTTTCTGATCCCTTAACACCCACACACTCTCATTTATCTTTCTGATCCCTTAACACCCACACACTCTCATTTATCTTTCTGATCCCTTAACACCCACACACTCTCATTTATCTTTCTGATCCCTTAACACTCACACACTCTCATTTATCTTTTTGATCCCTTAACGCAAACACTGTCATTTATCTTTTTGACCCCTTAACCCTTAAGCCCCCATATAGCCCCAAACCACCACTTTTATATTGCATTGAAGCAGGTGCTCCCTTGTGTAATCTTTTTTATTACTCTTGTGTGTAGAATGAATTTTCCCTGGCAGTGGTTCTACATCACTGCTGGCTGCCTGTATAGGCAGCCAGCAGTTATGTAGAACCACTGCCAAGTCATCAATAACTATGTAAGCAGAAAAAGGCCATAAATACTTTAAAATTAATCTGAGGACTTAAGGGTTAACTGATAGAGTGCTAAATGTTTTCTTGGGCTCCAGATTTGTTCACACATTTTTGTCTTGTTACAATTCACAGGAGAGTGTCTATAGCACTCTCCCGTAAATTGTAACAATGCACATCGATAGAGATGAAGTAACTTTATTTACAAGATAATATGAAGGACGTGCACAGAATATGAAGCCTTTAACTTAAGGTACCTGCAGTTCAGAATAAACTGCAGGTACCCAAAATATGGGCTTCTTGCACTCTACCAGTTAACAATAACACTCTCATTTCTCTTTCGGATTCCCTAACACCAACGTTCTCATTTATCTTCCTTATCCCTTGACACCAGCACTCACATTTCTCTTTCTGATCCCTTAACATCAACGTTCTTATTTCTCTTTCTGATCCCTTTCACCAGCACTCACATTTTTCTTTCTGATCCCTCAACACTAACACTCTCATTTATCTTTCTGATCCCCTAACACCAACATTCTCACTTATCTTTCAAATCCCTTGACACCAGCACTCTCATTTCTCTTTCTGATCTCTTAACACCAACGTTTTCATTTCTATTTCTGATCCTTCAACTCTAACACTTATCATTTATCTTTCTGATTCCTTAACACTAACATTCTCATTTATCTTTCTGATTCCTAAACAATAACATTCTCATTTATCTTTCTGATCCCTTAACACTAACATTCTCATTTATCTTTCTGATCCCTTAACACTAACATTCTCATTTATCTTTCTGATCCCTTAACACTAACACTCTCATTTCTTTTTCTGATGACAATAACACTGTTGTTTCTCTTCCTGATCTCTTTACACTAACACATGCCAACCTGTACAAATTGACACTTCCTTTATGCCTCCCTCTTTTTGATCCCTTGCACTAACACTCTCATTTCCCTTTAACTAACACTCTCTTAATACATCCCATCGCATTTGTCTAATTTCTTAACACCAACACTCATTTCTCTTAGACACAGTCATAGTATATCTTTCCTTTAACACTATCATTTACACACCTGTACAAGTTGACACTCTCTCTTTTATCATTTACACACCTGTACAAGTTGACTCTCTCTCTCTCTCTCTTTTATCATTTACACACCTGTACAAGTTGACGCTCTCTCGTTTATCATTTACATACCTGTATAAGGTGGTACTCTCTCCCTCCCCTTTATCATTTACACATCTGTACAAATTAATACTTTCTCTTTTATCATTTACACACCTGTACAAGTTGACACTCTCTTTATTTACACACCTGTACACGTTGACACTCTCTCTTTTATTATTTACACACCTGTACACGTTGACACTCTCTCTTTTATCATTTACACACCTGTACAAATTGACACACTCGCTCTCTCTCTTTTATCATTTACACATCTCTACAAGTTGACACTCTCTCGCTCTCTCTCTCTCTCTCTCTCTCTCTCTCTCTCTCTCTCATCATTTACACACCTGTACAAGTTGACACTCTCTCTTTTATCATTTGCACACCTGTACAAGTTGACACACTCTCTCTCTCTCTCTCTTATCATTTACACACCTGTACAAGTTGACACTCTCTCTTTTATCATTTACACACCTGTACAAGTTGACACTCTCATCATTTACACACCTGTACAAGTTGACACTCTCTCTCTCTTATCATTTACACACCTGTACAAGTTGACACTCTCTCTCTCTCTTATCATTTACACACCTGTACATGTTGAAACACTCTCTCTCTCTCTTTTATCATTTACACACCTGTACAAGTTGACACTCTCATCATTTACACACCTGTACAAGTTGACACTCTCTCTCTCTTATCATTTACACATCTGTACAAGATGACACTCTCTTGTTTATCATTTATACACCTGTACAAGTTGACACACTCTCTCTTTTATCATTTACACACCTGTACAAATTGACTCTCTCTCTATTTCATCATTTACACACCTGTACAAGTTGACACTCTGTCTTTTATCATTTACACACCTGTACATGTTGACTTTCTCTCGATATTTTATTGTTTACACACCCATACAAGTTGACACTCTCTCTCTTTTATCACTTACACGCCTGTACAAGTTGACACACACTCTCTCTCTCTCTCTCTCTTTTATCATTTACACATCTGTACAAGTTGACTCTCTTTCTATCTTTTATCATTTACACACCTGTACAAGTTGACACACACTCTCTCTCTTATCATTTACACACCTGTACAAGTTGACACACACTCTCTCTCTTATCATTTACACACCTGTACAAGTTGACTCTCTTTCTATCTTTTATCATTTACACATCTGTACAAGTTGACTCTCTTTCTATCTTTTATCATTTACACACCTGTACAAGTTGACACTCTCTCTTTTATCATTTACACAGCTGGACAAGTTGACACACTCTCTCTCTTTTTCATCATTTACACACCTGTACAAGTAGACACTCTCTCTCACTTTTATCATTTACACATCTGTACAAGTTGACACACACTCTCTCTCTCTCTATTTTATCATTTACACACCTGTACAAGTTGACTCTCTCTCTCTCTCTTTTTTATCATTTACACGCTTGTACAAGTAGACACTCTCTCTCTCTTTTATCATTTACACACCTGTACAAGTTGACACTCTCTCTCTCTCTCTCTCTCTCTCTCTCATTTATCATTTACACACCTGTACAAGTTGACACTCTCTTATCATTTACACACCTGTACAAGTTGACACTCTCCCTCTCTTTTATCATTTACACACCTGTACAAATTGACTCTCTCTCTCTCTCTTTTATCATTTACAAACCTGTACAAGTTGACACACTCTCTCTTTTATCATTTACACACCTGTACAAGTTGACACACTCTCTCTTTTATCATTTACACACCTATACAGGTAGACACTTTCTCTCTCTCTTTTATCATTTACACAACTGTGCAAGTAGACACACTCTCTCTCTTTTTTATCATTTACACACCTGTACAAGTTGACACTCTCTCTTTTATCATTTACACACCTGTACAAGTTGACTCTCTCTCTCTTTTTTATCATTTACACACTTGTACAAGTTGACACTCTCTCTCTCTTTTATCATTTACACATCTGTACAAGTTGACTCTCTCTCTCTTTTATCATTTACACACCTGTACAAGTTGACACTCTCTCTCTCTTATCATATGCACATCTGTACAAATAGACACTCTCTCTCTCTCTTTTATCATTTACACACCTGTGCAAGTTGACACCGTCTCTCTCTCTCCCCCCCTCTCTCTCTCTCTCTCTCTCTCATCATTTACACACCTGTACAAGTTGACTCTCTTTCTCTCTTTTATCATTTACACACCTGTACAAGTTGATGCACACTCTCTCTCTTTTATCATTTACACTACTGTACAAGTAGACACTCTCTCTCTCTATCTTTTATCATTTACACACCTGTACAAGTTGACACTCTCTTTTTTATCATTTACACACCTGTACAAGTAGACACTATCTCTCTCTTTTATCATTTACACACCTGTACAAGTTGACACATTCTCTCTCTTTTATCATTTACACACCTGTACAAGTTGACTCTCTCTCTCTCTCTTTCATCATTTACACCCCTGTACAAGTTGACACTCTCTCTTTTATAATTTACACACCTGTACAAGTTGACTCTCTTTCTCTTTTATCATTTACACCCCAGTACAAGTTGACTCTCTCTCTCTCTTTTATCATTTATACACCTGTACGAGTTGACACTCTCTCTCTTTTATCATTTACACACCTGTACAAGTTGACACCCTCTCTCGCTCTTTTATCATTTCACACCTGTACAAGTTGACACACACTCTCTCTCTATCTTTTATCATTTACACACCTGTACAAGTTGACACTCTCTCTTTTATAATTTACACACCTGTACAAGTTGACTCTCTCTCTTTTATCATTTACACACCTGTACAAGTTGACACTCTCTCTCTCTCTTTTTTCATTTACACACCTGTACAAGTTGACACTCTGTCTTTTATAATTTACACACCTGTACAAGTTGACTCTCTCTCTTTTATCATTTACACACCTGTACAAGTTGACACTCTCTCTCTCTCTTTTATCATTTACAAACCTGTACAAGTTGACTTTCTCTCTCTTTTGTCATTTACACACCTGGACAAGTTGACACTCTTTCTTTTATCGTTTACACACCTGTACAAGTTGACACTCTCTCTTTTATCATTTACACACCTGTACAAGTTGACACTCTCTCTGTCTTGCTCTCTTTTTCATTTACGCACTTGTATAAGTTGACACTCTCTCTCTCTTTTATCATTTACACACATCTACAAGTTGACACTCTCTCCCTCTTTTGTCATTTGCACATCTGTACAAGTAGACACTCTCTCTCTCCTTTATCATTTACACACCTGTGCAAGTTGACACCATCTCTCTCTCTCTCTCCCTCTCTCTCTCTCTCTCTCTTTCTCTCTCTCTTATTTACACACCTGTTCAAGTTGACACTCTCTCTCTATCTATCTTTTATCATTTACACACCTGTACAAGTTGACACTCTCTCTCTCTTTTATCATTTACACACCTGTAAAAGTTGACACTCTCTCTCTCTTTTATCATTTACACACCTGTACAAGTTGACACTCTCTCTCTCTTTTATCATTTACACACCTGTACAAGTTGACACTCTCTCTCTCTCTTTTATCATTTACACACCTATATAAGGTAACACTCTCTCTATCCCTTTTATCATTTACACACCTGTACAAGTTGACACTCTCTTACTTTTATCATTTACACACCTGTATAAGGTAACACACTCTCTCTCTCTCTCTCTTCTCATTTACACATCTGTACAAGTTGACACTGTCTCTATCTCTCTTTTGTCATTTACACACCTGTACAAGTTGACATACTTTCTCTCTTTCATCGTTTACACACCTGTGCAAGTTGACACTCTTTTTATCCTATGAACAAATTGCGTTGTTACAGTGGGAATTTGTCTGCTTGAATGAAGTCAACATCACTTACAATACTTCTAAAATTGTGTTGCTACCATGAGAACATGGGAAGCCAGTATTTCTTTATATATTACATACATAAAATTGTCTCTTTCCAGTCAGAATTTGTTAGCTCTAAAGAAGTCAGTATTGTTTGCAATACTACATACATAAAATTGTCTCTTTACAGTGGGAATTTGTTAACTCTAGAGAAATCAGTATCGCTCAAAATACTACATACATAATATTGTTTCTTTACAGTGTGAATGTGTCAGCTCTAGAGACGCCGGTATTGCTCAAAATACTACATACATAATATTGTCTCTTTACAGTGGGAATTTGTTAGCTTAAGAGAAATCAGTATCGCTCAAAATACTACATACATAAAATTGTCTCTTTACAGTGGGAGTTTGTTAGCTGTAGAGAAATCAGTATCGCTCAAAATACTACATACATAATATTGTCTCTTTACTGTGGGAATTTGTTAGCACTAAAGAAATCAGTATTGCTCAAAATACTACATACATAATATTGTCTCTTTACTGTGGGAATTTGTTAGCTCTAGAGAAATCAGTATTGTTTGCAATACTACATACATGCAAATGTCTCTTTACAGTGGGAATTTGTTAGCTCTAGAGAAATCAGTATCGCTCAAAATACTACATACATAATATTGTTTCTTTACAGTGTGAATGTGTCAGCTCTAGAGATGCCGGTATTGCTCAAAATACTACATACATAATATTGTCTCCTTACAGTGGGAATTTGTTAGTTCTTGAGAAATCAGTATCGCTCAAAATACTACATACATAATATTGTCTCTTTACTGTGGGAATTTGTTACTTCTAGAGAAATCAGTATTGCTCAAAATACTACATACATAATATTGTCTCTTTACTGTGGGAATTTGTCAGCTCTAGAGATGCCGGTATTGCTCAAAATACTACATACATAATATTGTCTCTTTACAGTGGGAATTTGTTAGTTCTAGAGAAATCAGTATCGCTCAAAATACTACATACATAATATTGTCTCTTTACTGTGGGAATTTGTTAGCTCTAGAGAAATCAGTATTGCTCAAAATACTACATACATAATATTGTCTCTTTACAGTGGGAGTTTGTTAGCTCTAGAAAAATCAGTATTGCTCAAAATACTACAAACATAATATTGTCTCTTTACAGTGGGAATTTGTAAGCTCAAGAGAAATCAGTATTGCTCGAAATACTACATACATAATATTGTCTCTTTACAGTGTGAATGTGTCAGCTCTAGAGACGCCGGTATTGCTCAAAATACTACATACATAATATTGTCTCTTTACAGTGGGAATTTGTAAGCTCTAGAGAAATCAGTATCACTCAAAATACTACATACATAAAATTGTCTCTTTACAGTGGGAATTTGTTAGCTGTAGAGAAATCAGTATCGCTCAAAATACTACATACATAATATTGTTTCCTTACAGTGGGAATTTGTTAGCTCTAGAGAAATCAGTATCACTCAAAATACTACATACATAATATTGTCTCTTTACTGTGGGAATTTGTTAGCTCTAGAGAAATCAGTATTGCTCAAAATACTACATACATAATATTGTCTCTTTACTGTGGGAATTTGTTAGCTCTAGAGAAATCAGAATTGCTCAAAATACTACATACATAATATTGTCTCTTTACAGTGGGAGTTTGTTAGCTCTAGAGAAATCAGTATTGCTCAAAATACTACATACATAAAATTGTCTCTTTACAGTGGGCATTTGTTAGCTCTAGAGAAATCAGTATTGCTCAAAATACTACATACATAAAATTGTCTCTTTACAGTGGGAGTTTGTTAGCTCTAGAGAAGCCAGTAGAGACAGCAATATTGCTTAGTTTAACTGGAATTAAATCTATCATGTCAAACCAATGGCATTGTACTCTGGCAGAGAATGCAGAAAAATTAACTCTCATCATGAGAGGTAAGTAACTGTTTTCTATTTTTTTTTCCTTTGATGTTCTTTACATTTGGGAGCGCGGTGGCTCAGTGGTAGATTGTTGGACTTCTATGCTAGAGGTCCCGAGTTTAATCCCCATCTGGGACGACCCATGTTGTGTCTTTGGGCAAGGCACTTTATCCTGGTTGCCTACATGGGGCATGATGATGCCGTGTACTAAGGCGTACTGCACGTCGATGGTGCACATGTCTTCAACCACTGTAACCCTGTTTGAGCGGAGCTTGAACAGAATTAGAATGTTGAGGAGCTGACAGTTGCTCATCGATGCTAGGTGGTTCTCTCCGGGTACACTGGCTTCCTCCACCGATAAAACTGTCATGGTCACAAATAGCCTTTGTGCATAAATATGTGACCTTAAACCCCAATAAATAAATAATCAATATAAATATGGTCTTTACATTCAGTTAGAAGTATTATATCATCACATTACTGTTGATGATGTCTTTGCCTTATGTTTACATTCAGTTAGAAGTATTATATCATCACATTACTGTTGATGATGTCTTTGCCTTATGTTTACATTCAGTTAGAAGTATTATATCATCACATCACTGTTGATGATGTCATTGCCTTATGTTTACATTCAGTTAGAAGTATTATATCATAACATTACTTTTGATGATGTCATTGCTTATGTTACTGTAGCATTCAGTTAGAAGTATTATATCATCACATTACTGTTGATGATGTCATTGCCTTATGTTTACATTCAGTTAGAAGTATTATATCATCACATTACTGTTGATGATGTCATTGCCTTATGTTACTGTAGCATTCAGTTAGAAGTATTATATCATCACATTACTGTTGATGATGTCTTTGCCTTATGTTTACATTCAGTTAGAAGTATTATATCATCACATTACTGTTGATGATGTCATTGCCTTATGTTACTGTAGCATTCAGTTAGAAGTATTATATCATCACATTACTGTTGATGATGTCATTGCCGTATGTTTACATTCAGTTAGAAGTATTATATCATCACATCACTGTTGATGATGTCATTGTCTTATGTTACTGTAGCATTCAGTTAGAAGTATTATATCATCACATTACTGTTGATGATGTCTTTGCCTTATGTTTACATTCAGTTAGAAGTATTATATCATCACATTACTGTTGATGATGTCATTGCCTTATGTTTACATTCAGTTAGAACTATTATATCATCACATCACTGTTGATGATGTCATTGCCTTATGTTACTGTAGCGTTCAGTTAGAAGTATTATATCATCACATCACTGTTGATGATGTCTTTGCCTTATGTTTACATTCAGTTAGAAGTATTATATCATCACATTACTGTTGATAATGTCATTGCCTTATGTTTACATTCAGTTAGAAGTATTATATCATCACATTACTGTTGATGATGTCTTTGACTTATGTTACTGTAGCATTCAGTTAGAAGTATTATATCATCACATTACTGTTGATGATGTCTTTGCCTTATGTTACTGTAGCATTCAGTTAGAAGTATTATATCATCACATTACTGTTGATGATGTCATTGCCTTATGTTACTGTAGCATTCAGAAGTATTATACCATCACATTCCTGTTGATGATGTCTTTGCCTTATGTTACTGTAGCATTCAGTTAGAAGTATTATATCATCACATTACTGTTGATGATGTCATTGCCTTATGTTTACATTCAGTTAGAAGTATTATATCATCACATCACTGTTGATGATGTCATTGGCTTATGTTATTGTAGCATTCAGTTAGAAGTATTATATCATCACATTACTGATGATGATGTCATTGCCTTATGTTCTTCACATTCAGTTAGAAGTATTATATCATCACTTTACTGTTGATGATGTCTTTGCCTTATGTTACTGTAGCATTCAGTTAGAAGTATTATATCATCACATCACTGTTGATGATGTCATTGCCTAATGTTTACATTCAGTTAGAAGTATTATATCATCACATTACTGTTGATGATGTCATTGCCTTATGTTCTTTACATTCAGTTAGAAGTATTATATCATCACATTACTGTTGATGATGTCTTTGCCTTATGTTACTGTAGCATTCAGTTAGAAGTATTATATCATCACATTACTGTTGATGATGTCATTGCCTTATGTTACTGTAGCATTCAGTTAGAAGTATTATATCATCACATCACTGTTGATGATGTCTTTGCCTTATGTTACTGTAGCATTCAGTTAGAAGTATTATGTCATCACATTACTGTTGATGATGTCTTTGCCTTATGTTACTGTAGCATTCAGTTAGAAGTATTATATCATCACATTACTGTTGATGATGTCATTGCCTTATGTTTACATTCAGTTAGAAGTATTATATCATCACATCACTGTTGATGATGTCATTGGCTTATGTTATTGTAGCAATCAGTTAGAAGTATTATATCATCACATTACTGTTGATGATGTCATTGCCTTATGTTACTGTAGCATTCAGAAGTATTATATCATCACATTCCTGTTGATGATGTCTTTGCCTTATGTTACTGTAGCATTCAGTTAGAAGTATTATATCATCACATTACTGTTGATGATGTCATTGCCTTATGTTTACATTCAGTTAGAAGTATTATATCATCACATTGCTGTTGATGATGTCATTGCCTTATGTTACTGTAGCATTCAGTTAGAAGTATTATATCATCACATTACTGTTGATGATGTCATTGCCTTATGTTTACATTCAGTTAGAAGTATTATATCATCACATTACTGTTGATGATGTCTTTGCCTTATGTTACTGTAGCATTCAGTTAGAAGTATTATATCATCACATCACTGTTGATGATGTCATTGCCTTATGTTACTGTAGCATTCAGTTAGAAGTATTATATCATCACATTACTGTTGATGATGTCATTGCCTTATGTTTACATTCAGTTAGAAGTATTATATCATCACATTACTGTTGATGATGTCTTTGCCTTATGTTTACATTCAGTTAGAAGTATTATATCATCACATCACTGTTGATGATGTCATTGCCTTATGTTTACATTCAGTTAGAAGTATTATATCATCACATTACTGTTGATGATGTCATTGCCTTATGTTACTGTAACATTCAGTTAGAAGTATTATATCATCACATCACTGTTGATGATGTCATTGCCTTATGTTTACATTCAGTTAGAAGTATTATATCATCACATTACTGTTGATAATGTCATTGCCTTATGTTACTGTAGCATTCAGTTAGAAGTATTATATCATCACATCACTGTTGATGATGTCATTGCCTTATGTTTACATTCAGTTAGAAGTATTATATCATCACATTACTGTTGATAATGTCATTGCCTTATGTTACTGTAGCATTCAGAAGTATTATATCATCACATTCCTGTTGATGATGTCATTGCCTTATGTTACTGTAGCATTCAGTTAGAAGTATTATACCATCACATTACTGATGATGATGTCATTGCCTTATGTTCTTCACATTCAGTTAGAAGTATTATATCATCACATTACTGATGATGATGTCATTGGCTTATGTTATTGTAGCATTCAGTTAGAAGTATTATATCATCACATTACAGTTGATTATGTCATTGCGTTATGTTATTGTAGCATTCAGTCAGAAGTATTATATCATCACATTACTGTTGATGATGCCATTGCCTTATGTTTACATTCAGTTAGAAGTATTATATCATCACATTACTGTTAATGATGTCATTGCCTTATGTTACTGTAGCATTCAGTTAGAAGTATTATATCATCACATTACTGTTGATGATGTCATTGCCTTATGTTCTTTACATTCAGTTAGAAGTATTATATCATCACATTACTGTTGATGATGTCATTGGCTTATGTTCTTCGCATTCAGTTAGAAGTATTATATCATCACATTACTGTTGATGATGTCATTGGCTTATGTTACTGTAGCATTTTCTCCCCGTGGGAACCGCGGGAAGTAAGCAGCACTTGTTTACTGTGGTAAACCAGTTCTGCTTTACTAGTAAAATAGGACCCAGTCACCAATGCTTGGGGTGAAAGTCCTCTAAAATGGGCAACATGTAGATCAATGATTGACTAAACTAGACTTCATCTCCATGTTGTGTCACGATTAGCCATGGTGCATAAATATGTGACGTTAACCACCAACAAACGAACAAACATACTGTAGCATTTACTTTTACCACACAGGCCTGTCAGTTAATGGCTAATGGAAGGGTTTAGAGGATTTACTACTAGGTAGTTGTCTGTTAATGGCTAATGGCAGCGTTTAGATAATTTACTACCAGGTAGTTGTCAGTTAATGGCTAATGGCAGGGTTTAGAGGATTTACTACCAGGTAGTTGTCAGTTAATGGCTAACAGCAGCGTTTAGATAATTTACTACCAGGTAGTTGTCAGTTAATGGCTAATGGCAGGGTTTAGAGGATTTACTACCAGGTAGCTGTCAGTTAATTGTTAATAGCAGCGTTTAGTGGATTTACTACCAGATAGTTCTCAGTTAATGGCTATTGGCAGGGTTTAGAGGATTCACTAACAGGTAGTTGTCAGTTAATGGCTAATAGCAGAGTTTAGAGAATTACTACCAGGTAGTTGTCAGTTAATGGCTATTGGCAGGGTTGAGAGAATGTACTACCAGGCAGTTGTCAGTTAATGGCTATTGGCATGGTTTAGAGAATTTACTACCAGGTAGTTGTCACTTAATGGCTAATGGCAGGGTTTAGAGGATTTACTACCAGGTAGATGTCAGTTAATGGCTATTGGCATGGTTTAGAGAATTTACTACCAGGTAGTTGTCACTTAATGGCTAATGGCAGGGTTTAGAGGATTTACTACCAGGTAGATGTCAGTTAATGGCTAATGGCAGGGTTTAGAGGATTTACTACCAGGTAGTTGTCATTTAATGGCTAATGGCAGGGTTTAGAGGATTTACTACCAGATAGTTGTCAGTTAATGGCTAATGGCAGGGTTTAGAGGATTTACTACCAGGTAGATGTCAGTTAATGGCTAATGGCAGGGTTTAGAGGATTTACTACCAGGTAGATGTCAGTTAATGGCTAATGGCAGGGTTTAGAGGATTTACTACCAGATAGTTGTCAGGTAATTGCTAATGGCAGGGTTTAGAGGATTTACTACCAGGTAGTTGTCAGTTAATGGCTAATGGCAGGGTTTAGAGGATTTACTACCAGATAGTTGTCAGTTAATTGCTAATGGCAGGGTTTAGAGGATTTACTACCAGGTAGTTGTCAGTTAATTGCTAATGGCAGGGTTTAGAGGATTTACTACCAGATAGTTGTCAGGTAATTGCTAATGGCAGGGTTTAGAGGATTTACTGCCACTTAGTTGTCTGTTAATGGATAGTAACAGCATTTAGAGGATTTACTACTAGGTAGTTGTCAGTTAATGGCTAATGGCAGGGTGTAAAGGGTTTACCACTGGATACTTGTCACTTAATGGCTAATATCATTGTTTAGAGGATTTACTGCTAGGTAGTTGTCAGCTAATGACTAATGGCAGGGTTTAGAGGATTTACTACCAGATAGTTGTCAGTTAATGGCTAACAGCAGCGTTTAGATAATTTACTACCAGGTAGTTGTCAGTTAATGGCTAATGGCAGGGTTTAGAGGATTTACTACCAGGTAGCTGTCAGTTAATTGTTAATAGCAGCGTTTAGTGGATTTACTACCAGATAGTTCTCAGTTAATGGCTATTGGCAGGGTTTAGAGGATTCACTAACAGGTAGTTGTCAGTTAATGGCTAATAGCAGAGTTTAGAGAATTACTACCAGGTAGTTGTCAGTTAATGGCTATTGGCAGGGTTGAGAGAATGTACTACCAGGCAGTTGTCAGTTAATGGCTATTGGCATGGTTTAGAGAATTTACTACCAGGTAGTTGTCACTTAATGGCTAATGGCAGGGTTTAGAGGATTTACTACCAGGTAGATGTCAGTTAATGGCTAATGGCAGGGTTTAGAGGATTTACTACCAGGTAGATGTCAGTTAATGGCTAATGGCAGGGTTTAGAGGATTTACTACCAGGTAGATGTCAGTTAATGACTAATGGCAGGGTTTAGAGGATTTACTACCAGGTAGTTGTCATTTAATGGCTAATGGCAGGGTTTAGAGGATTTACTACCAGGTAGATGTCAGTTAATGGCTAATGGCAGGGTTTAGAGGATTTACTACCAGGTAGATGTCAGTTAATTGCTAACGACAGGGTTTAGAGGATTTACTACCAGATAGTTGTCAGTTAATTGCTAATGACAGGGTTTAGAGGATTTACTACCAGATAGTTGTCAGGTAATGGCTAATGACAGGGTTTAGAGGATTTACTACCAGATAGTTGTCAGTTAATTGCTAATGACAGGGTTTAGAGGATTTACTACCAGGTAGTTGTCAGTTAATTGCTAATGGCAGGGTTTAGAGGATTTACTACCAGATAGTTGTCAGTTAATTGCTAATGACAGGGTTTAGAGGATTTACTACCAGATAGTTGTCAGTTAATTGCTAATGACAGGGTTTAGAGGATTTACTACCAGATAGTTGTCAGTTAATTGCTAATGGCAGGGTTTAGAGGATTTACTACCAGATAGTTGTCAGTTAATTGCTAATGGCAGGGTTTAGAGGATTTACTACCAGATAGTTGTCAGGTAATTGCTAATGGCAGGGTTTAGAGGATTTACTACCAGATAGTTGTCAGGTAATTGCTAATGGCAGGGTTTAGAGGATTTACTACCAGGTAGTTGTCAGGTAATTGCTAATGACAGGGTTTAGAGGATTTACTACCAGGTAGTTGTCAGTTAATGGCTAATGGCAGGGTTTAGAGGATTTACTACCAGGTAGTTGTCAGTTAATGGCTAATGGCAGGGTTTAGAGGATTTACTACCAGGTAGTTGTCAGTTAATGGCTAATGGCAGGGTTTAGAGGATTTACTACCAGATAGTTGTCAGGTAATTGCTAATGGCAGGGTTTAGAGGATTTACTACCAGATAGTTGTCAGTTAATTGCTAATGACAGGGTTTAGAGGATTTACTACCAGATAGTTGTCAGTTAATGGCTAATGGCAGGGTTTAGAGGATTTACTACCAGGTAGTTGTCAGTTAATGGCTAATGGCAGGGTTTAGAGGATTTACTACCAGGTAGTTGTCAGTTAATTGCTAATGGCAGGGTTTAGAGGATTTACTACCAGATAGTTGTCAGTTAATTGCTAATGACAGGGTTTAGAGGATTTACTACCAGATAGTTGTCAGTTAATTGCTAATGGCAGGGTTTAGAGGATTTACTACCAGGTAGTTGTCAGTTAATGGCTAATGGCAGGGTTTAGAGGATTTACTACCAGGTAGTTGTCAGTTAATGGCTAATGGCAGGGTTTAGAGGATTTACTACCAGGTAGTTGTCAGGTAATTGCTAATGGCAGGGTTTAGAGGATTTACTACCAGGTAGTTGTCAGTTAATGGCTAATGGCAGGGTTTAGAGGATTTACTACCAGATAGTTGTCAGGTAATTGCTAATGGCAGGGTTTAGAGGATTTACTACCATGTAGTTGTCAGTTAATGGCTAATGGCAGGGTTTAGAGGATTTACTACCAGGTAGTTGTCAGGTAATTGCTAATGGCAGGGTTTAGAGGATTTACTACCAGGTAGTTGTCAGTTAATTGCTAATGGCAGGGTTTAGAGGATTTACTACCAGGTAGTTGTCAGGTAATTGCTAATGGCAGGGTTTAGAGGATTTACTACCATGTAGTTGTCAGTTAATGGCTAATGGCAGGGTTTGGAGGATTTACTACCAGGTAGTTGTCAGTTAATTGCTAATGGCAGGGTTTGGAGGATTTACTACCAGGTAGTTGTCAGTTAATTGCTAATGGCAGGGTTTAGAGGATTTACTACCAGGTAGTTGTCAGGTAATTGCTAATGGCAGGGTTTAGAGGATTTACTACCATGTAGTTGTCAGTTAATGGCTAATGGCAGGGTTTAGAGGATTTACTACCAGGTAGTTGTCAGTTAATGGCTAATGGCAGGGTTTAGAGGATTTACTACCAGGTAGATGTCAGTTAATGGCTAATGGCAGGGTTTAGAGGATTTACTACTGGATAATTATCAGTTAATGGCTAATGGCAGGGTTTAGAGGATTTACTACCAGGTAGTTGTCAGTTAATTGCTAATGGCAGGGTTTAGAGGATTTACTACCAGGTAGTTGTCAGTTAATGGCTAATGGCAGGGTTTAGAGGATTTACTACCAGGTAGTTGTCAGTTAATGGCTAATGGCAGGGTTTAGAGGATTTACTACCAGATAGTTGTCAGGTAATTGCTAATGGCAGGGTTTAGAGGATTTACTACCAGATAGTTGTCAGTTAATTGCTAATGGCAGGGTTTAGAGGATTTACTACTAGGTAGTTGTCAGTTAATTGCTAATGGCAGGGTTTAGAGGATTTACTACCAGGTAGTTGTCAGTTAATGGCTAATGGCAGGGTTTAGAGGATTTACTACCAGATAGTTGTCAGGTAATTGCTAATGGCAGGGTTTAGAGGATTTACTACCAGATAGTTGTCAGTTAATTGCTAATGGCAGGGTTTAGAGGATTTACTACCAGGTAGTTGTCAGTTAATGGCTAATGGCAGGGTTTAGAGGATTTACTACCAGGTAGTTGTCAGTTAATTGCTAATGGCAGGGTTTAGAGGATTTACTACCAGATAGTTGTCAGTTAATTGCTAATGACAGGGTTTAGAGGATTTACTACCAGGTAGTTGTCAGTTAATGGCTAATGGCAGGGTTTAGAGGATTTACTACCAGATAGTTGTCAGGTAATTGCTAATGGCAGGGTTTAGAGGATTTACTACCATGTAGTTGTCAGTCAATGGCTAATGGCAGGGTTTAGAGCATTTACTACCAGGTAGTTGTCAGTTAATGTCTGTTGGCAGGGTTGAGAGAATTTACTACCAGGCAGTTGTCAGTTAATGGCTGTTGGCAGCGTTTAGTGGATTTACTACCAGGTAGTTGTCAGTTAATGGCTAATGACAGGGTTTAGAGGATTTACTACTAGGTAGTTGTCATTTAATGGCTAATGGCAGGGTTTAAAATGTTTACCACAGAATAGTTGTCAGTTAATGGCTAATGGCAGGGTTTAGAGAGTTTACCACTGAATAGTTGTCACTTAATGGCTAATAGCAGCGTTTAAAGGATTTACTACCAGGTTTCTTGTCAGTTAATGGCAGGGTTTAAAGGGTTTACCACTGGATAGTTGTCACTTAATGGCTAATAGCAGCATTTAGAGGATTTACCACTGGCAGGGTTCGCACAAATATTAAAAGTCCTTGAATTTCGGCCCTCTCCATGAAAAGTGCTTGAATACAGTTTCAACCTTGAAAACTACTTGAAAACCTGTACAATGCCTTGAATAGTGCTTGAATTTGGCGAAATGGTGGATTGTGATTACTTTGCCAATTTGAGAACCACTGTTAAACACAGAAAGTCGCAAACCAGTCCTCGGAAATAAAGCGTAGTTTACGCTTCATCAGAGTACAGTGTTATTCTTGCATAGTGTTTAATATGACCCATTTTGCACTCTGTAGTTTTCCATTCTTCAACTAAAATGTGGGGCATTCTCTTTTCATGCGGTGTTTGAATGATAATGTACAGGTCAATTTTAACCAGTCAGAATTTGAAACGGCAGCATGTGATATATTTGAATACTATCATGTGGCTTACTGTACACACAGGCTGCTATACTATGGAGAGCATCCAATTAAAATGAGCGGTGAATTGTGTTTTGCAAACTGTTTTTTCCAATCAATGTCTGCATCTCCACCTGCTTCGTTTATTTCATCATGTCACACAAAAGGATAGTTACTGGAAGCGATAATATATCAAAGATTCACCTTGACTTTGTATAAAAATAACAGAGGTATTTGATAATAAATCATGAATTATTATTCGTGAACAGTCGAATTTGAATGTCGAATTACTACAAACAACCCAACAACTTTGCAAGAAGTTCCGAAAATTGACCAAAAGGACAGAAATGGGCCTGAATATTACCTGAAACACACTCATTCATGAAATATGCACTGTGCAGAGAGCAGTTATAAAAAGAACATGTCACAGTTGTTTTCTTAGAATAGAAAAATAATCCTTGAAAATGAATGACATTGCCCCTTGAAAAGTGCTTGAATAGTGCTTGAATTTCATTTTGCTAAACCTATACGAACCCTGACTGGTTAGTTATCACTTAATTGCTAATGGCAGCATTTAGAGGATTTACTACCAGGCAGATGTCAGTTAATGGCTAATGGCAGGGTTTAGAGGATTTACTACCAGGTAGTTGTCAGTTAATGGCTAATGGCAGGGTTTAGAGGATTTACTACCAGGTAGTTGTCAGTTAATGGCTAATGGCAGGGTTTAGAGGATTTACCACCAGATAGTTGTCACTTAATAGTTAATAGCAGCATTTAGAGGATTTACTACCGGATAGTTGTCAGTTAATGGCTAATGACAGGGTTTAAATGATTTACTACCAGACAGATGTCAGTTAATGGCTACTGGCAGGGTTTAAAGGATTTACTGCCAAGTAGTTGTCAGTTAATGGCTAATGACAGGGTTTAAAGGATTTACTACCAGGTAGTTGTCAGTTAATGGCTAATGGCAGGGTTTAGAGGATTTACTACCAGGTAGTTGTCAGTTAATGGCTAATGGCAGGGTTTAGAGGATTTACTACCAGGTAGTTGTCAGTTAATGGCTAATGGCAGGGTTTAGAGGATTTACTACCAGGTAGTTGTCACTTAATAGTTAATGGCAGCATTTAGAGGATTTACTACCAGATAGTTGTCAGTTAATGGCTAATAGCAGGGTTTAGAGGATTTACCACCAGATAGTTGTCAGTTAATGGCTAATGACAGGGTTTAAAGGATTTACTACCAGGTAGTTGTCAGTTAATGGCTAATGGCAGGGTTTAGAGGATTTACTACCAGGTAGCTGTCAGTTAATGGCTAATGGCAGGGTTTACAGGATTTACTACCAGGTAGTTGTCACTTAATAGATAATGGCAGCATTTAGAGGATTTGCTACCAGATAGTTGTCAGTTAATGACTAATGGCAGGGTTTACAGGATTTACTACCAGGTAGCTGTCAGTTATTGGCTATTGGCAGGATTTAAAGGATTTACTACCAGGTTGTTGTCAGTTAATGGCTAATGGCAGGGTTTAGAGGATTGACTACCAAGTAGTTGTCAGTTAATGACTAATGACAGGGTTTACATGATTTACTACAAGGTAGTTGTCAGTTAATGGCTAATGGCAGGGTTTAGAGGATTTACTACCAGGTAGTTGTCACTTAATAGTTAATGGCAACATTTAGAGGATTTACTACCAGATAGTTGTCAGTTAATGGCTAATGACAGGGTTTAAAGGATTTACTACCAGGTAGCTGTCAGTCAATGGCTAATGGCAGGGTTTAGAAGATTTACTACCAGGTAGTTGTCACTTAATAGTTAATGGCAGCACTTAGAGGATTTACTACCAGATAGTTGTCAGTTAATGGCTAATGGCAGGGTTTAGAGGATTTACCACCAGATAGTTGTCAGTTAATGGCTAATGGCAGGGTTTAGGGGATTTACTACCAGATAGTTGTCAGTTAATGGCTAATAGCAGCATTTAGAGGATTTATTACCAGGTAGCTGTCAGTTAATGGCTAATGGCAGGGTTTAGAGGATTTACCACCAGATAGTTGTCAGTTAATGGGTAATGGCAGGGTTTAGGGGATTTACTACCAGATAGTTGTCAGTTAATGGCTAATAGCAGCATTTAGAGGATTTACTACCAGGTAGTTGTCACTTAATAGTTAATGGCAGAATTTAGAGGATTTACTACCAGATAGTTGTCAGTTAATGGCTAATGAAAGGGTTTAAAGGATTTACTACCAGGTAACTGTCAGTTAATGGCTAATGGCAGGGTTTAGAAGATTTACTACCAGGTAGTTGTCACTTAATAGTTAATGGCAGCACTTAGAGGGTTTACTACCAGATAGTTGTCAGTTAATGGCTAATGGCAGGGTTTAGAGGATTTACCTCCAGATAGTTGTCAGTTAATGGCTAATGGCAGGGTTTAGGGGATTTACTACCAGATAGTTGTCAGTTAATGGCTAACAGCAGCATTTAGAGGATTTATTACCAGGTAGCTGTCAGTTAATGGCTAATGGCAGGGTTTAGGGGATTTACTACCAGATAGTTGTCAGTTAATGGCTAACAGCAGCATTTAGAGGATTTATTACCAGGTAGCTGTCAGTTAATGGCTAATGGCAGGGTTTAGAGGATTTACCACCAGATAGTTGTCAGTTAATGGCTAATGGCAGGGTTTAGAGGATTTACTACCAGGTAGTTGTCAGTTAATGGCTAATAGCAGGGTTTAGAGGATTTACTACCAGGTAGTTGTCAGTTAATGGCTAATGACAGGGTTTAAAGGATTTACTACCAGGTAGCTGTCAGTTCATGGCTAATGGCAGGGTTTAGAGGATTTACTACCAGATAGTTGTCAGTTAATGGCTAACAGCAGCATTTAGAGGATTTATTACCAGGTAGCTGTCAGTTAATGGCTAATGGCAGGGTTTAGAGGATTTACCACCAGATAGTTGTCAGTTAATGGCTAATGGCAGGGTTTAAAGGATTTACTACCAGGTAGTTGTCAGTTAATGGCTAATAGCAGGGTTTAGAGGATTTACTACCAGGTAGTTGTCAGTTAATGGCTAATGACAGGGTTTAAAGGATTTACTACCAGGTAGCTGTCAGTTAATGGCTAATGGCAGGGTTTAGAGGATTTACTACCAGGTAGTTGTCACTTAATAGTTAATGGCAGCATTTAGAGGATTTACTACCAGATAGTTGTCAGTTAATGGCTAATGGCAGGGTTTAGAGGATTTACCACCAGATAGTTGTCAGTTAATGACTAATGGCAGGGTTTACAGGATTTACTATCAAGTAGTTGTCAGCTAATGGTTAATGGCAGGGTTTAGAGGATTTACTAACTGGTAGATGTCAGTTAATGACTAATGGCAGGATTTACTACCAGGTAGTTGTCAGTTAATGGCTAATGGCAGGGTTTACAGGATTTACTATCAAGTAGTTGTCAGTTAATGGCTAATGGCAGGGTTTACAGGATTTACTACCAGGTAGTTGTCAGTTAATCGCTAATGGCAGGGTTTGGAGGATTTACTACCAGGTAGTTGTCAGTTAATGGTTAGTAGCAGTGTTTACAGGATTTACTACCAGGTAGTTGTCAGCTAATGGCTATTGGCTGGGTTTAGAGGATTTACTACCAGGTAGCTGTCAGTTAATGGCTAATGGCAGGGTTTAAAGGATTTACTACCAGGTAGCTGTCAGTTAATGGCAGAGTTTAAAGGATTTACTACCAGGTAGTTGTCAGTTAATGGCTAAGGGCATGGTTTAGAGGATTTACTACCAGGTAGTTGTCAGTTAATGGCTAATGGCAGGGTTTAGAGGATTTACTACCAGGTAGCTGTCAGTTAATGGCTAATGGCAGGGTTTAAAGGATTTACTACCAGGTTGTTATCAGTTAATGGCTAATGGCAGGGTTTACAGGATTTACTACCAGGTAGTTATCAGTTAATGGCTAATGGCAGGGTTTACAGGATTTACTACCAGGTTGTTATCAGTTAATGGCTAATGGCAGGGTTTACAGGATTTACTACCAGGTAGTTATCAGTTAATGACTAATGGCAGGGTTTACAGGATTTACTACCAGGTTGTTGTCAGTTAATGGCTAATGGCAGGGTTTAGAGGATTTACTACCAGGTAATTGTCTGTTAATGGCTAATAGCAGCGTTTACAGGATTTACTACCAGGTAGCTGTCAGTTAATAGCAGCGTTTAGAGGATTTACTACCAAGTAGTTGTCAGTTAATGGCTAATGACAGGGTTTAAAGGATTTACTACCAGGTAGCTGTCAGTTAATAGCAGCGTTTAGAGGATTTACTGCCAAGTAGTTGTCAGTTAATGGCTAATGGCAGGGTTTACAGGATTTACTACCAGGTAGTTGTCAGCTAATGGCTAATGGCAGGGTTTAGAGGATTTACTATCACCTAGTTGTCCGTTAATGACCAATGGCAGGGTTTAGAGGATTTACTACCAGGTAGCTGTCAGTTAATGGTTAATGGTTAGTAGCAGCGCTTAGAGGATTTACTACCAGGTAGTTGTCAGTTAATGGCTAATGGCAGGGTTTAGATGATTGGCTACCACTTAGTTGTCAGTTAATGACTAATGGCAGGGTTTAGAGGATTTACTAGCAGATAGTTGTCAGTTAATGGCTAATGGCAGCGCTTAGAGGATTTACTACCAGGTAGTTGTCAGTTAATGGCTAATGGCAGGGTTTAGATGATTGGCTACCACTTAGTTGTCAGTTAATGACTAATGGCAGGGTTTAGAGGATTTACTAGCAGATAGTTGTCAGTTAATGGCTAATGACAGGGTTTAGAGGATTTACCACCAGATAGTTGTCAGTTAATGGGTAATGGCAGGGTTTAGGGGATTTACTACCAGATAGTTGTCAGTTAATGGCTAATAGCAGCATTTAGAGGATTTACTACCAGGTAGTTGTCACTTAATAGTTAATGGCAGAATTTAGAGGATTTACTACCAGATAGTTGTCAGTTAATGGCTAATGAAAGGGTTTAAAGGATTTACTACCAGGTAACTGTCAGTTAATGGCTAATGGCAGGGTTTAGAAGATTTACTACCAGATAGTTGTCACTTAATAGTTAATGGCAGCACTTAGAGGGTTTACTACCAGATAGTTGTCAGTTAATGGCTAATGGCAGGGTTTAGAGGATTTACCTCCAGATAGTTGTCAGTTAATGGCTAATGGCAGGGTTTAGGGGATTTACTACCAGATAGTTGTCAGTTAATGGCTAACAGCAGCATTTAGAGGATTTATTACCAGGTAGCTGTCAGTTAATGGCTAATGGCAGGGTTTAGAGGTTTTACCACCAGATAGTTGTCAGTTAATGGCTAATGGCAGGGTTTAGAGGATTTACTACCAGGTAGTTGTCAGTTAATGGCTAATAGCAGGGTTTAGAGGATTTACTACCAGGTAGTTGTCAGTTAATGGCTAATGACAGGGTTTAAAGGATTTACTACCAGGTAGCTGTCAGTTAATGGCTAATGGCAGGGTTTAGAGGATTTACTACCAGGTAGTTGTCACTTAATAGTTAATGGCAGCATTTAGAGGATTTACTACCAGATAGTTGTCAGTTAATGGCTAATGGCAGGGTTTAGAGGATTTACCACCAGATAGTTGTCAGTTAATGACTAATGGCAGGGTTTACAGGATTTACTATCAAGTAGTTGTCAGCTAATGGTTAATGGCAGGGTTTAGAGGATTTACTAACTGGTAGATGTCAGTTAATGACTAATGGCAGGATTTACTACCAGGTAGTTGTCAGTTAATGGCTAATGGCAGGGTTTACAGGATTTACTATCAAGTAGTTGTCAGTTAATGGCTAATGGCAGGGTTTACAGGATTTACTACCAGGTAGTTGTCAGTTAATGGCTAATGGCAGGGTTTGGAGGATTTACTACCAGGTAGTTGTCAGTTAATGGTTAGTAGCAGTGTTTACAGGATTTACTACCAGGTAGTTGTCAGCTAATGGCTATTGGCTGGGTTTAGAGGATTTACTACCAGGTAGCTGTCAGTTAATGGCTAATGGCAGGGTTTAAAGGATTTACTACCAGGTAGCTGTCAGTTAATGGCAGAGTTTAAGGGATTTACTTCCAGGTAGTTGTCAGTTAATGGCTAAGGGCATGGTTTAGAGGATTTACTACCAGGTAGTTGTCAGTTAATGGCTAATGGCAGGGTTTAGAGGATTTACTACCAGGTAGCTGTCAGTTAATGGCTAATGGCAGGGTTTAAAGGATTTACTACCAGGTTGTTATCAGTTAATGGCTAATGGCAGGGTTTACAGGATTTACTACCAGGTAGTTATCAGTTAATGGCTAATGGCAGGGTTTACAGGATTTACTACCAGGTTGTTATCAGTTAATGGCTAATGGCAGGGTTTACAGGATTTACTACCAGGTAGTTATCAGTTAATGACTAATGGCAGGGTTTACAGGATTTACTACCAGGTTGTTGTCAGTTAATGGCTAATGGCAGGGTTTAGAGGATTTACTACCAGGTAATTGTCTGTTAATGGCTAATAGCAGCGTTTACAGGATTTACTACCAGGTAGCTGTCAGTTAATAGCAGCGTTTAGAGGATTTACTACCAAGTAGTTGTCAGTTAATGGCTAATGACAGGGTTTAAAGGATTTACTACCAGGTAGCTGTCAGTTAATAGCAGCGTTTAGAGGATTTACTACCAAGTAGTTGTCAGTTAATGGCTAATGGCAGGGTTTACAGGATTTACTACCAGGTAGTTGTCAGCTAATGGCTAATGGCAGGGTTTAGAGGATTTACTATCACCTAGTTGTCCGTTAATGACCAATGGCAGGGTTTAGAGGATTTACTACCAGGTAGCTGTCAGTTAATGGTTAATGGTTAGTAGCAGCGCTTAGAGGATTTACTACCAGGTAGTTGTCAGTTAATGGCTAATGGCAGGGTTTAGATGATTGGCTACCACTTAGTTGTCAGTTAATGACTAATGGCAGGGTTTAGAGGATTTACTAGCAGATAGTTGTCAGTTAATGGCTAATGGCAGCGCTTAGAGGATTTACTACCAGGTAGTTGTCAGTTAATGGCTAATGGCAGGGTTTAGATGATTGGCTACCACTTAGTTGTCAGTTAATGACTAATGGCAGGGTTTAGAGGATTTACTAGCAGATAGTTGTCAGTTAATGGCTAATGGCAGGGTTTAGAGGATTTACTACCATGTAGTTGTCAGTTAATGGCTAATGGCAGGGTTTAGATGATTGGCTACCACTTAGTTGTCAGTTAATGACTAATGGCAGGGTTTAGAGGATTTACTAGCAGATAGTTGTCAGTTAATGGCTAATGGCAGGGTTTAGAGGATTTACTACCACTTAGTTGTCAGTTAATGACTAATGGCAGGGTTTAGAGGATTTACTACCACTTAGTTGTCAGTTAATGACTAATGGCAGGGTTTAGAGGATTTACAACCAGATAGTTGTCAGTTAATGACTAATGGCAGGGTTTAGAGGATTTACTAGCAGATAGTTGTCAGTTAATGGCTACTGGCAGGGTTTAGAGGATTTACTACCACTTAGTTGTCAGTTAATGACTAATGGCAGGGTTTAGAGGATTTACAACCAGGTAGTTGTCAGTTAATGACTAATGGCAGGGTTTAGAGGATTTACTACCAGGTAGTTGTCAGTTATTGGCTGATGTCAGGGTTTACAGGATTTACTACCACTTAGTTCTCTGTTAATGACTAATGGCAGGGTTTAGAGGATTTACTAACAGGTAGATGTCAGTTAATGGATAATGGCAGGTTTAAAGGGTTTACCACTGGATAGTTGTCATTTAATGGCTAATGGCTGTGTTTAGAAGATTTACTACTAAATAGTTGTCAGTTAATGGCTAATGGCAGGTTTAGAGGATTTACTACCAGATAGTTGTCACTTAATGGTTAATAGCATTTAGAGGATTTTCTATGAAGTAGTTTTCAGTTAATGGCCAATGGCTGGGTTTAGAGGATTTACTACCAGGAAGTTGTCAGTTGATGGCTAATGGCAGGGTTTAGAGGATTTACGACTGGATAAGTGTCATTTAATGGCTAATATCAGTGTTTAGATAATTTACTACCAGGTAGTTGTCAGTTAATGGTTTAATGTCAGGGTTTAGAGGATTTACTATCACTTAGTTGTCTGTTAATGGCTAGTAGCAGTGTTTAGAGGATTTACTACCAGTACAGGTAGTTGTCAGTTAATGGCTAATGGAAGGGTTTAGAGGATTTACTATCACTTAGTTGTCCATTAATGATTAATGGCATGGTTTAGAGGATTTACTACCAGGTAGTTATCAGTTAATGGTTAATAGCAGCGCTTAGAGGATTTACTTACCAGATAATTGTCGGTTAATGACTAATACCAGTGTTTAAAGGATTTACTGCCAGGTAGTTGTCAGTTAATGGCTAATGGCAGGGTTTAGAGGATTTACTGCCACTTAGTTGTCTGTTAATGGATAGTAACAGCATTTAGAGGATTTACTACTAGGTAGTTGTCAGTTAATGGCTAATGGCAGGGTGTAAAGGGTTTACCATTGGATACTTGTCACTTAATGGCTAATATCATTGTTTAGAGGATTTACTGCTAGGTAGTTGTCAGCTAATGACTAATGGCAGGGTTTAGAGGATTTATGACCAGGTAGTTGTCAGCTAATGGCTAATGACAGGGTTTAGAGGATTTACGACCAGGTAGTTGTCAGCTAATGACTAATGGCAGGGTTTAGAGGATTTACGACCAGGTAGTTGTCAGCTAATGACTAATGGCAGGGTTTAGATGTCTGTGTCTTGTCGCAGTTAATGGGAGAGTGTCTAAAGGCAATTATTTCTGGTTGTCAATATTTCTTCATATGTCTTTGTCTTGTCGCAGTTAATGGGAGAGTGCCTAGAATGTCTAGAGGCAATTATTTCTGATTGTAAAACTTTCTTCACATGTCTTTACCTTGTCGCAGTTAATGGAAGAGTGCCTTGAGTGTCTGGGGGCTCTCTCTCATACATTCATTGTAACAAGGGAAATCCTTATAGGTGAAATACTTTTACTTCAGAAATAATATGAAGCATATCTCCTGAGTATGAAGCCTTTGTGTCGTGGCACCTGTACTTTTTAATAAAGCCCAAATTTGGGCTTCCAACCCTCTACCAGTCAAAGGAATCGCAAGCGGTAAAAAAAACCTCTGCATCATAACTGCATATCTACGGCATGCTAAAATCCATTCTACTTGCTAACTACTACAACCATATAGCATTCCCAACATTGAAGTACTGTAGTTGAATCTTACTTTAGTTGCAGTAAGATTATTTTATAAACAGTAGTACAGAACGTTCTCAGATTCAACCATCCAGAATATTTCAGTTTGTTGGAAAAGCAAACAGTTCTGCCAAACAAGATATAATAGATCAAATGCCTGTATTGGATGTAGTGATGCCAAATAGGTCTATAAACAAAGGAAAACTGGGGAGAGTTCAGGTAATTTCTTGACAGGTTACAAGATTTTTTATTCAATTAACAGGAGTTTACTCTACAATCTATATTCAATTAACATGTCAAATTTGTACTGGAGGTATGGTAAATGGTTTTGTGTTGGGAACTTGTATTCAATTAACATGGTTATTCAGTTAAGAGATATCCAGTTAAGTGGGCTCCACTGTAGTTTTTTGAGGCATGATGGGACATGAACTTTAGAGTCTAGTAGGGTGTAGAAAAGTTATGTAAAAAAAAAACTAACCTTTGTCTAAAAACTGTAAGAATCATTGGTAAAGTGTGTACGTGCCTTCTCTATAGTCTGTTGCCCATCCACTTCAAATGTAAAACTGATAGAGTTATTCAATTTTGTTTTTAGATATGTTGGAGAAAGGAAAAACATCTGGGGAAGCACTAAAGCTACAGATTGCACCATACTGTCGAAAGGATGAACAAGAGGAAAGTGAACAAACAGATCCTAAAGTTAGTGAATCTAAAGACAAGAAAACACCCTCAACAAATAAAGAAAAAAAGCGTCCGACCAGTGATAGACGTGGCCATTCAACTGATAGAAGAAGTATCAGTAATGAACCTAAACCACCGAGTCTCAATAATAGTGTTAGTAGTGATGTTGATCCTGACAAGGATACCGAGGAACCCAAAGAACAAGAAATTAAACCCCAAAGGGCTTGGTATAACATGGTGTGTTACGGTTTACCAAATCTGGTTATAACACAGGTGTAACATTTACACTAACGTAAACTCTATTCCTTATACACAGATCCAACATTTATCCTGGTGTAAAACCTCTCCTTGGTACAGAGGTGTAACATATACTCTAATGTAAAAATCTCTCCTGCATACACAGGTGTAACAATTACTTGGGTGTAAAATCTCTCCTTGATACACAGATGTAACAATTACTTGGGTGTAAAATCTCTCCTTGGTACACAGGTGTAACAATTACTTTGGTGTAAAATCTCACCTGCATACACAGATGTAACAATTACTTGGGTATAAAATCTCTCCTTCGTATGCAGGTCTAACATATACCCTGATGTAAAAATCTCTCCTGCAGAAACAGGTATAATAATTACTTGGGTGTAAAATCTCTCCTTGGTACATAGATGTAACAATTACTTGGGTGTAAAATCTCTCCATAGTAGACAGATGTAACAATTACTTGGGTGTAAAATCTCTCCTTGGTACACAGGTGTAACAATTACTTGGGTGTAAAATCTCTCCTGTATACACAGGTGTAAAAATTACTTGGGTGTAAAATCTCTCCTGCATACAAAGATGTAACAATTACTTTGTGTGTAATATCTCTCCTTGGTACACAGATGTAACAATTACTTGGGTGTACAGTCTCTCCTTGGTACACAGATGTAACAATTACTTGGGTGTAAAATCTCTCCTTGATACACAGGTGTAACAGTTACTTGGGTGTAATATCTCTCCTTGGTACACAGGTGTAACAATTACTTAGGTGTAAAATCTCTACTTGGTATACAGATCTAACATATACTCATATTTAAAAATGTTTCCTGCATACATAGATGTAACAATTACTTGGGTGTAAAATCTCTCCTTGATACACAGGTGTAACAATTACTTGGGTGTAAAATCTCTCCTTGGTACACAGATGTAACAATTACTTGGGTGTAAAATCTCTCCTTGGTACACAGATGTAACAATTACTTGGGTGTAAAATTTCTCCTTGGTACACTGGTGTAACAATTACTTGGGTGTAAAATCTCTCCTGTATACACAGGTGTAAAAATTACTTTAGTGTAAAATCTGATGCATGCCCTGATGTAAAAATCTCTCCTGCATACACAGGTATAACAATTACTTGGGTGTAAAATCTCTCCTTGGTACACAGGTATAACAATTACTTGGATGTAAACTCTCTCCTTGGTACACAGTATAACAATTACTTGGGTGTAAAATATCTACTTGGTATACAGGTGTAACAATTACTTTGGGTGTAAAATCTCTCCATGGTACACAGATGTAACAATTACTTTGGGTGTAAAATCTCTCTTTGGTACACAGGTGTAACAATTACTTGGGTGTAAAATCTTTCCTTGGTACAGAGGTGTAACAATTACTTTGGGTGTAATGTCTCTCCTTGGTACACAGGTGTAACAATTACTTGGGTGTAAAATCTCTCCTTGATACACAGATGTAACAATTACTTGGGTGTAAAATCTCTCCTTGGTACACAGGTGTAACAATTACTTTGGTGTAAAATCTCACCTGCATACACAGATGTAACAATTACTTGGGTATAAAATCTCTCCTTCGTATGCAGGTCTAACATATACCATGATGTAAAAATCTCTCCTGCAGAAACAGGTATAATAATTACTTGGGTGTAAAATCTCTCCTTGGTACATAGATGTAACAATTACTTGGGTGTAAAATCTCTCCATAGTAGACAGATGTAACAATTACTTGGGTGTAAAATCTCTCCTTGGTACACAGGTGTAACAATTACTTGGGTGTAAAATCTCTCCTGTATACACAGGTGTAAAAATTACTTGGGTGTAAAATCTCTCCTGCATACAAAGATGTAACAATTACTTTGTGTGTAATATCTCTCCTTGGTACACAGATGTAACAATTACTTGGGTGTACAGTCTCTCCTTGGTACACAGATGTAACAATTACTTGGGTGTAAAATCTCTCCTTGATACACAGGTGTAACAGTTACTTGGGTGTAATATCTCTCCTTGGTACACAGGTGTAACAATTACTTGGGTGTAAAATCTCTACTTGGTATACAGATCTAACATATACTCATATTTAAAAATGTTTCCTGCATACATAGATGTAACAATTACTTGGGTGTAAAATCTCTCCTTGATACACAGGTGTAACAATTACTTGGGTGTAAAATCTCTCCTTGGTACACAGATGTAACAATTACTTGGGTGTAAAATCTCTCCTTGGTACACAGATGTAACAATTACTTGGGTGTAAAATTTCTCCTTGGTACACTGGTGTAACAATTACTTGGGTGTAAAATCTCTCCTGTATACACAGGTGTAAAAATTACTTTAGTGTAAAATCTGACGCATGCCCTGATGTAAAAATCTCTCCTGCATACACAGGTATAACAATTACTTGGGTGTAAAATTTCTCCTTGGTACACAGGTATAACAATTACTTGGATGTAAACTCTCTCCTTGGTACACAGTATAACAATTACTTGGGTGTAAAATATCTACTTGGTATACAGGTGTAACAATTACTTTGGGTGTAAAATCTCTCCATGGTACACATATGTAACAATTACTTTGGGTGTAAAATCTCTCTTTGGTACACAGATGTAACAATTACTTGGGTGTAAAATGTCTCCTTGGTACACAGGTGCAAAAATTACATTGGGTGTGAAATCTCTCCTTGGTACACAGGTGTAACAATTACTTGGGTGTAAAATGTCTCCTTGGTACACAGATGTAACAATTACTTGGCTGTAAAATCTCTCCTTGGTACACAGGTGTAACAATTACTTGGCTGTAAAATCTCTCCTTGGTACACAGGTGTAACAATTACTTGGGTGTAAAATCTCTCCTTGATACACTGGTGTAACAATTACTTGGGTGTAAAATCTCTCCTGTATACACAGGTGTAAAAATTACTTTAGTGTAAAATCTGACGCATGCCCTGATGTAAAAATCTCTCCTGCATACACAGGTATAACAATTACTTGGGTGTAAAATCTCTCCTTGGTACACAGGTATAACAATTACTTGGATGTAAACTCTCTCCTTGGTACACAGTATAACAATTACTTGGGTGTAAAATCTCTACTTGGTACACAGGTGTAACAATTACTTGGGTGTAATGTCTCTCCTTGGTACACGGGTGTAACAATTACTTGGGTGTAAAATCTCTACTTGGTACACAGGTGTAACAATTACTTGGGTGTAAAATGTCTCCTTGGTACACAGGTGCAAAAATTACATTGGGTGTGAAATCTCTCCTTGGTACACAGGTGTAACAATTACTTGGGTGTAAAATGTCTCCTTGGTACACAGATGTAACAATTACTTGGCTGTAAAATCTCTCCTTGGTACACAGGTGTAACAATTACTTGGCTGTAAAATCTCTCCTTGGTACACAGGTGTAACAATTACTTGGGTGTAAAATCTCTCCTTGATACACAGGTGTAACAATTACTTGGGTGTAAAATATCTCCTTGGTACACAGCTGTAACAATTACTTGGGTGTAATATCTCTCCTTGGTACACAGGTGTAACAATTACTTTGGATGTAAAATCTCTCCTTGGTACACAGGTGTAACAATTACTTGGGTGTAAGATCTCTACTTGGTACACAGGTGTAACAATTACTTGGGTGTAAAATCTCTCCTTGGTACACAGAAGTAACAATTACTTGGGTGTAATATCTCTCCTTGGTACACAGGTGTAACAATTACTTTGGATGTAAAATCTCTCCTTGGTACACAGGTGTAACAATTACTTGGGTGTAAGATCTCTACTTGGTACACAGGTGTAACAATTACTTGGGTGTAAAATCTCTCCTTGGTACACAGGTGTAACAATTACTTTGGATGTAAAATCTCTCCTTGGTACACAGGTGTAACAATTACTTGGGTGTAAGATCTCTACTTGGTACACAGGTGTAACAATTACTTGGGTGTAAGATCTCTACTTGGTACACAGAAGTAACAATTACATGGCTGTAAAATCTCTCCTTGGTACACAGGTGCAACAATTACATTGGGTGTGAAATCTCTCCTTGGTACACAGGTGTAACAATTACTTGGGTGTAAAATCTCTCCTGTATATTCAGGTGTAAAAATTACTTGGGTGTAAAATCTCATGGTACCTGTATATATAAATCAAGTTTTTTGGGCCTTGCAAGTCTCTTGTTACTTGTATATAGGAATCAAGTTCATTGAGTGATGCATGTCTCCTAGTACCTGTATATATAGGAATCAAGTTCATTGTGTGATGCATGTCTCCTAGTACATGTATATATAGGAATCAAGTTCATTGAGTGATGCATGTCTCCTAGTACCTCTGTATATAGGAATCAAGTTCATTGAGTGAGGCATGTCTCCTAGTACCTGTATATATAGGAATCAAGTTCATTGAGTGATGCATGTCTCCTAGTACCTGTATATATAGGAATCAGGTTCATTGAGTGATGTATGTCTCCTAGTACCTCTGTATATAGGAATCAAGTTCATTGAGTGATGCATGTCTCCTAGTGCCTGTATATATAGGAATCAAGTTCATTGAGTGATGCATGTCTCCTAGTACCTGTATATATAGGAATCAAGTTCATTGAGTGAGGTATGTCTCCTAGTACCTCTGTATATAGGAATCAAGTTCATTGAGTGATGCATGTCTCCTAGTACCTGTATATATAGGAATCAAGTTCATTGAGTGATGCATGTCTCCTAGTACCTGTATATATAGGAATCAAGTTCATTGAGTGATGCATGTCTCCTAGTACCTCTGTATATAGGAATCAAGTTCATTGAGTGAGGCATGTCTCCTAGTACCTGTATATATAGGAATCAAGTTCATTGAGTGAGGCATGTCTCCTAGTACCTGTATATATAGGAATCAAGTTCATTGAGTGATGCATGTCTCCTAGTACCTATATATATATAGGAATCAAGTTCATTGAGTGATGCATGTCTCCTAGTACCTGTATATATAGGAATCAAGTTCATTGAGTGATGTATGTCTCCTAGTACCTGTATATAGGAATCAAGTTCATTGAGTGATGTATGTCTCCTAGTACCTGTATATAGGAATCAAGTTCATTGAGTGATGTATGTCTCCTAGTACATGTATATATAAGAATCAAGTTCATTGAGTGATGCATGTCTCCTAGTACATGTATATATAGGAATCAAGTTCATTGAGTGATGCATGTCTCCTAGTACATGTATATATAGGAATCAAGTTCATTGAGTGATGTATGTCTCTTAGTACCTATATATATATAGGAATCAAGTTCATTGAGTGATGCATGTCTCCTAATACCTATATATATAGGAATCAAGTTCATTGAGTGATGTATGTCTCCTAGTACCTATATATATAGGAATCAAGTTCATTGAGTGATGAAAGTTTTTTGGGACATGCAAGTCTCACGATACCTGTATATACGAATCAAGTTTATTGGGCCATGCAAGTCTCTTGGTACTTGTATATAGGAATCGAGTTTATTGAGTGATGCATGTCTCCTAGTACCTGTATATAGGAATCAAGTTCATTAGATCATGAAGGCCTCTTGGTCCCTGAGAAAAGGAATTAAGTTCATTCAATCATGAAGGTCTCTTGGTCCGTGAATATAGGAATTAAGTTCATTAGATCATGGAGGTCTCATGGTGTCTTGATCCCTATATATAGGAGTCAAGTTCATTGGATCATGCAGGTGTCTTGGTCCCTGTATACAGGAATCAGGTTCATTCATTCAGGCAGGTCTTTCGGTCCCTGTATATAGGAATTGAGTTCATTTTATCATGCAGGTCTCTTGGTCCTTGTATATAGGAATTGAGTTCATTGGATCATGCAGGTCTCTTGGTTGCTGTATATAGGAACTGAGTTCATTCGATCATGGAAGTCTCATGGTATCTGTATATTAGAATTGAGTTCATGTGATCATGCAGGTGTCTTGGTCCCTGTAATTAGGAATTGAGTTCATTGGAGCATGCAGGTGTCTTGGTCCCTATATATAGGAGTCATGTTCATTGGATTATACAGGTCTCTTGGTCCCTGTAATTAGGAGTTGAGTTCATTGGATCGTGCAGGTGTCTTGGTCCCTATATATATGAGTCATGTTCATTGGATTATACAGGTCTCTTGGTCCCTGTAATTAGGAATTGAGTTCATTGGATTATGCAGGTCTCTTGGTCCCTGTAATTAGGAATTGAGTTCATTGGATTATGCAGGTCTCTTGGTCCCTGTAATTAGGAATTGGGTTCATTGGATCATGCAGGTCTCTTGGTCCCTGTAATTGGGAATTGAAGGGAGCGCGGTGGCTCAGTAGGCAGAGGTGCAGGCTGCAAGCCGAGAGGTCCTCGGTTCGAATCCCACCTGCGGCAACCGCGTTGTGTCCTTGGGCAAGACACTTCATCCCCATTGCCCACGTGGGGGCACGATGGCGCCGTGTACTAAGGCGTACTGCACGTCGATGGTACGCATGTCTTCAACCAATCTAACCCTGCCTGTGCTGCAGTGCGGAGTTACGATGTTGGGGAGCTGGCAGCTGCTCGTCGTTGCTCGGTGGTTCTCTCCGGGTACTCCGGCTTCCTCCACCCGTAAAACTGTCACGGTCATGATTAGCCATTGTGCATAACTATGTGACCTTAAACATCAATAAATAAATAAATAAATTGGGAATTGAGTTCATTGGATCATGCAGGTGTCTTGGTCCCTATATATAGGAGTCATGTTCATTGGATTATGCAGGTCTATTGGCCCCTGTATATAGGAATTGAGTTCATTGGGTCATGCCGGTGTCCTGGTCCCTATATATAGGAGGCATGTTCATTGGATCATGCAGGTCTGTTGGTCCCTGTAATTAGGAAGTGAGTTCATTGGATCATGCAGGTGTCTTGGTCCCTATATATAGGAGTCATGTTCATTGGATTATGCAGGTCTCTTGGTCCTTGTAATCAGGAATTGAGTTTATTGGATTATGCAGGTCTCTTGGCCCCTGTATATAGCGATGAAGTTCATTGAGTCATGCAGGTCTCTTGGTCCCTGTAATTAGGAATTGAGTTCATTGGATTATGCAGGTCTCTTGGTCCCTATATATAGGAGTCATGTTCATTGGATTATACAGATCTCTTGGTCCCTATATATAGGAGTCATGTTCATTGGATTATACAGGTCTCTTGGTCCCTATATATAGGAGTCATGTTCATTGGATTATGCAGATCTCTTGGTCCCTATATATAGGAGTCATGTTCATTGGATTATACAGGTCTCTTAGTCCCTGTAATTAGGAATTGAGTCCATTGGATTATGCAGGTCTCTTGGTCCCTGTAATTAGGAACTGAGTTCATTGGATTATGCAGGTCTCTTGGTCCCTGTAATTAGGAATTGAGTTCATTGGATCATGCAGGTCTCTTGGTCCCTGTAATTAGGAATTCAGTTCATTGGATCATGTAGGTGTCTTGGTCCCTATATATAGGAGTCATGTTCATTGGATTATGCAGGTCTCTTGGTCCCTATATATTGGAGTCATGTTCATTGGATTATACAGGTCTCTTGGTCCCTGTAATTAGGAATTGAGTTCATTGGATTATGCAGGTCTCTTGGTCCCTGTAATTAGGAATTGAGTTCTTTGGATTATGCAGGTCTCTTGGTCCCTGTAATTAGGAATTCAGTTCATTGGATCATGCAGGTCTCTTGGTCCCTGTAATTAGGAATTGAGTTCATTGGATTATACATGTCTCTTGGCCCCTGTAATTAGGAATTGAGTTCATTGGATCATGCAGGTGTCTTGGTCCCTGTAATTAGGAGTTGAGTTCATTTGATCATGCAGGTGATTGGTCCCTATATATAGAGTCATGTTCATTGGATTATGCAGGTCTCTTGGTCCCTGTAATCAGGAATTGAGTTCATTGGATTATGCAGGTCTCTTGGTCCCTGTAATTAGGAATTGAGTTCATTGGATCATGCAGGTCTCTTGGTCCCTGTAATTAGGAATTGAGTTCATTGGATCATGTAGGTGTCTTGGTCCCTATTTATAGGAGTCATGTTCATTGGATTATGCAGGTCTCTTGGTCCCTATATATAGGAGTCGTGTTCATTGGATTATACAGGTCTCTTGGTCCCTGTAATTAGGAATTGAGTTCATTGGATTATGCAGGTCTTTTGGTCCCTGTAATTAGGAATTGAGTTCATTGGATTATGCAGGTCTCTTGGTCCCTGTAATTCGGAATTGAGTTCATTGGATCATGCAGGTCTTTTGATCCCGGTAATTAGGAATTGAGTTCATTGGATTATACAGGTCTCTTGGCCCCTGTAATTAGGAATTGAGTTCATTGGATCATGCAGGTGTCTTGGTCCCTGTAATTAGGAGTTGAGTTCATTGGATCATGCAGGTGTCTTGGTCCCTATACATAGGAGTCATGTTCATTGGATTATGCAGGTGTCTTGGTCCCTGTAATTAGGAATTGAGTTCATTGGATCATGCAGATCTCTTGGTCCCTGTAATTAGGAATTGAGTTCATTGGATCATGCAGGTCTCTTGGTCCCTGTAATTAGGAATTGAGTTCATTGGAGCATGCAGGTGTCTTGGTCCCTATATATAGGAGTCATGTTCATTGGATTATTCAGGTCTCTTGGTCCCTGTAATTAGGAATTGATTTCATTGGATCATGCAGGTGTCTTGGTCCATATATATAGGAGTCATGTTCATTGGATTATGCAGGTCTCTTGGCCCCTGTATATAGCGATGAAGTTCATTGAGTCATGCAGGTCTCTTGGTCCCTGTAATTAGGAATTGAGTTCATTGAATTATGCAGGTCTCTTGGTCCCTGTAATTAGGAATTGAGTCCATTGGATTATGCAGGTCTCTTGGCCCCTGTAATTAGGAATTGAGTTCATTGGATTAAGCAGGTGCTTGGTCCCTATATATAGGAGTCATGTTCATTGAGTCATGCAGGTATCTTGGTCCCTGTAATTAGGAATGAGTTCATTGGATTATGCAGGTGCTTGGTCCCTATATATAGGAGTCATGTTCATTGAGTCATGCAGGTCTCTTGGTCCCTGTAATTAGGAATTGAGTTCATTGGATTATGCAGGTCTCTTGGTCCCTGTATATAAGAATTGAGTTCATTTGATCATGGAAGTCTCATTGTACCTGTATATTGAAATATTGAGTTCTCTGAGTCATACAGATCTCATGGAACTTGTATACTGGAATCAAGTTTATTGGATCATACAAATCCCATGGCGTGGAACCTGTTTTTATTTTATAATTATTATTTATTTTAATTAATTTGATTTGTTATAAATTATATTTTTAATATTGATTTCTTGTTTGTTGTTGACTCTAGGTATTTTGTTGTTGCGTACCATCATGATTGAACTTGACTTCAACAACAGTTGTGTAAATTTTAGATTATTCATTTTATTTTTTGGGATTTGTTATAACATATTTTTTAGTATTGATTTTTTGTCTTATAAATTCTAGATGTATTACATGACTTCTGTTTGTTATATTAACTCCTTCAAAACAGAATTCATAAAATATTTTTGTAAGCCAAATGAGAGTGGTGGCCGAGTGGATAAGTGCACTGGTCTCTCATGCCAGAGGTCCCAGGATCGATCCCAGGTCGGAGAAAGTTCTCGAGGTGTCTGAACACTCTCTGTCAGCATCAATTGTGGGGTTGATGCTGTCACAGTGTACCGTTCGGGTGGGGACGTAAAATGGCTGTCCTATGTGTGGAGAGAGACACACTCCATGCAGGCTAAAGATCCCTTCGTAGTATTTGAGAAGAGCTAGGCCACGAAGTTGCCGCTATGAAGGTCATCCCACACACCTACGACATTGGGCCAAGGAGAGGCATTAATATAAGTTACATAACTTGTTCGCCAATCCTTGTAAAACAAATAAGATTAAATAAACCAAATAGTATATTGCTAGACAATACAAATAAATACCTAACAAAGAAAATAAAAACAAACCTCTTTGGTAATGTCATCCTACATTAGAAATTAGGCCACACAAAGCAGATCTTCTGTTTCTCAGGCCATTATTTGTAAAATTGCATGCGGGCGAGCGTTTTTTTATTTTATTTTTTATTTCTGTAATTATTTCTTTGTCATCAAAAGTTCATGTTATTGTTTTATATTTTAGGCCTCATAATCTGTGGGATAGCATGGGTGGTGGTATATTTCATCCCTTGAGAGCAAGAAGGCTTTGCAATGCTAAGGCATTGCAAAGCCTTCTTGCACTCAAGGGACAAATTTATAAATTTTTTAAATTGGGTAAAATATCAGACGAAAACCATTTTAATTTTTATTTTATTTAAGTTTACATTGGCTATAAAAAGAGATCATGCGGCAGCCAAAATGACCATGCGGGAGGGCCTGAGAAACATATTTTCAATTTTTTTAGGCCTTAGCGGTATACTGTAAATACTGTTTGGTATCTGTACCGAGCCAGTACCAATTTACTGTACCATGAGAATCTCAGAACATCAAATTACAGTGTAGAAAAATATTCCTGGCAATAGTGAAGAAATAAAAGTACAAGACAACATTACACAATTTCATGACCAGCACCTATAGACTAAGTATTTATAAAGGTAATCACCATCAGTCATTTTATTATGCTAGTAAATTTGTTTATCCAATCAAATGAAGTTACTAAGAGACGTAGACTCCGCAATATTAGGTTCAGGATGGCTGAAAAGCACCCAATATTAATTTCATATTAGGTGCCTGTCAGCCATTTTGTTTTATCATTGTATCCACATGTCTCAGCTTTTAATTTACCTGTATGTACATGCTGCAGCGCAGTCTTACAGAAGACCCACCATATAAAATAGCCCTGTTGTATAAACATTGCATTCGATTAAATGAAACTGTTATAATAAAATGCCAAACCAGCCCAAAACATTGGCAGTTATAGAACAAGCCACGAGTGATTTATTAGAATGCAGAAACAAAATTACTCCCTTTGTTGCATATGTAAACATCGTCTGCTTTGTTCACATTTTTTGAGAAATGTGCATCATTTAACTATTCATTGAGTTAACTTCCCCAATGACATTTTAGCATGACGTGCATAATGAATATGTTACAGGGCATTTAGTTGGCAGATACAATGTCATATACGGCGAAGAGAAAACAATATTAGGTTCGGCTTTGCCTCACCTAATATTGTTTTCTCTTCACCGTATATGACACTGTATCTGCCAACTAAATGCCCTGTAACTTATATTCTGTAGCAAAGAAGCTGAGAAAAAATACCCAGTGGGTCTCAACCTTTTTGCTACATCGAAAGACTGATGACGAGTGTCCCTGTTGCTTCCAAGATATCAATACATTGAGGGGAGGGGTGGGGGACAGGGGCGGTGGTGCTGCACACTTTGTCAATGGCACACTTGTTTTCAACCAATGTTAACTCAGCTTGTGTCGTGTTAGTATGTTGGGGAACCTCTTGGTTGCTTGCCTTTGCTTGGTAATCTCCAGGTACTGTGGCTTCCTTCACCTGTGAAAAACTGTCAGAATTGAGGTGATGCTTGCTATTGAAGGTGTTGGTTAACCCCAATAAATAAATAGATACTTTGACATCTTTGTGTGAAGTATAATGGTGAACTATACCCAAAATACCATTTAATATTGGTATCAATGTGATTTATTGACAGAGAATACTACACCTATACTGAAGTTAATTATTCTAAAAATACTGGTAGCGAAAACAAACTTGGTATATCAGTACATCACAACACTTATCATACAGTACAGTATAGGGATATGTGTGACTGGTGCTCTATACATTAAATCAATGAACCTGTTGATATCAGTATCAAGACAATACCAATTTACTTGGAATATCACAACTATATCACACAGTACTGTAAAGGGGTATGTGTGACTGGTGCTGTATAGATTAAATCAATGAACCTGTTGATATCAGTATCAAGTCAATACCAATTTACTTGGAATATCACAACTATATCACACAGTACAGTATAGGGGTATGTGTGACTGGTGCTCTATAGATTAAATCATTGAACAGTTTGGTATCAGTATCAAGTCAAAACCAATTTACTTGGAATATCACAACTATATCACACAGTACAGGATAGGGGTATGTGTGACTGGTGCTCTATAGATTAAATCATTGAACATTTTGGTATCAGTATCAAGTCAATACCAATTTACTTGGAATATCACTACATCACAACTATATCATACGGGTATGTGTGACTGGTGCTCTATAGATTAAATCAATGAACCTTTTGGTATCGGTATCAAGTCAATACCAATTTACTTGGAATATCACAACTATATCATACAGTACAGTATAGGGGTATGTGTGACTGGTGCTCTATAGATTAAATCATTGAACATTTTGGTATCAGTATCAAGTCAATACCAATTTACTTGGAATATCACTACATCACAACTATATCATACGGGTATGTGTGACTGGTGCTCCATAGATTAAATCAATGAACCTTTTGGTATCGGTATCAAGTCAATACCAATTTACTTGGAATATCACTACATCACAACTATATCATACGGGTATGTGTGACTGGTGCTCTATAGATTAAATCAATGAACCTTTTGGTATCAGTATCAAGTCAATACCAATTTACTTGGAATATCACAACTCTATCATACAGTACAGTATAGGGGTATGTGTGACTGGTGCTCTGTAGATTAAATCAATGAATCTTTTGGTATCAGTATCAAGTCAATACCAATTTACAAATTGGAATATCACTACATCACAACTATATGATACAGTACAGTATAGGGTTATGTGTGACTGGTGCTCTATAGATCAAATCAATGAACCTTTTGGTATCAGTATCAAGTCAATACCAATTTACTTGGAATATCACAACTATATCATACAGTACAGTATAGGGGTATGTGTGACTGGTGCTCTATAGATTGAATCATCAAAGAACCTTTTGGTATCGGTGTCCAGTGAATACCAATTTACTTGGAATATGACATCACAACTCTATCATACAGTACAGTATAGGGATATGTGTGACTGGTGCTCTATAGATTGAATCATCAAAGAACCTTTTGGTATCGGTGCCCAGTCAATACCAATTTACTTGGAACATCACAACTATATCATACAGTACAGCATAGGGATATGTGTGACTGGTGCTCTATAGATTAAATCAGTGAACCTTTTGGTATCGGTGCCCAGTGAATACCAATTTACTTGGAATATGACATCACAACTCTATCACACAGTACAGTATAGTGGTATGTGTGACTGACTTGTACCCTATACTATTGAATCATCAATGAACCCTCCGCATTTAAAACTTAAAATGAACTTTGGTATCAGTATAGAGTCCCCCCCCCACTAGTAACTATAGAGTTGTATATCTCTATACTATTACAGGTTCCATTGGCATAATACCTGCATTGAAAAGCATATGCGACGTGTTTTGGATTTTCATGCAAATGGATTCAGTGAGATGTTTTGTAAACTAGAACTTGTTGAAAGGAATTTCCAGATGAGTAACAGCCTTTACTTTTTAAATTTCGGAATCTCCAATTTCGATTTGTGTGTGGATTGGGGGTGATCTCTTTTACTTTGTTAACCCTTTACCCAACGTAACGGCCAAAACCGGCCAGTGCTATTCTCAAAAATCACCAATTAATTTTCATTATTTTTTTCATTTTTTGTCTCAAAAACATAGGTTATGACCCCTCATTGGAACGAGCTCATCAAGAATTGTTTTTGCAAGTGTCGTCTGCTTTTCATGTTAGGGAAAGGGTTAAAAGTAATGACAGTTCATTTTGTCAGATTTTAACGGTATCTACAAATCAGGCTATAGTTATGGTATGTGGAAATATGTTCCAGTAAGGCAGAATGTGTCAAGAAAAGCAGTGCCATATCATCAGCTTGGATTGGAGTGGCACAGCTCAGAGAGGTAACAGATAGGCCAGCAGCAGACGCTACAAATTCATAGATCAGATAATCAATAAATATTATGAAGAGTAAAGGCGATAGGATACCACCCTATCTAGTATCCTGTCTAACAGGAAACAACCTTGACCTATTATTGTTGAAGTGAACACGGTAAGTAACCCTGGACAATAGACCATAGAAGGGTTTCCAAGATTGACCAGTAATTCCACACTTGTAAAGCTTAAACAATAGTCTGTCGATCCAGACTGTATTGAATGCTTTCCTAACATCATAAAAAGCATTCGGTTTTGAATGGTGCTCTAAGGTGTAGATAATACACTCCTTGACGATTAAGGATGTCATCAAGCATCTAATGTTTTTCTGAAAACTATGCTGAAGCGGGTGGACTTCAGTTATCTTTCAGTTAAAGATTTGACATCGAGTAAGTAGTAATTTCTCTGGAATTTTGTAAGTCACTCACAAAAGGGTAATTGCTCTGTAACTGTCAAAACACTTTTACGCTTATTATCAATACCGTTTGATATTGGTATCAATGTGATTTATTGACACCGAATACTATACCAATACATAGGTTACTTATTCTAAAAATACTGGTACCAAAACCAAACTTGGAATATCAGTAACCCTCGGGCTGGATATCAATTAAAACAACTCATCCATTGAGTTCATAAAACGAAATTCTATATTTAAAAGAAACCTGCAATATAAATGTACAACTTACATCAGTATGGCTGTAGTATAACATTTCAACATTGCAGCGGAACACAGAATCGATTCATATAATATATGATATAATATTTGATCACGGTGATAAATAGTAGTCTAACCAAAATATATATGTGGTGATGTGTACATACCAGATAGAATATATTTACTTTTGCAAATAAATATGATACATTGGTGGCAGCCTTGTAATAAAATAAAGCTACAGTGTACCAACGAATATGGATTATGATGATAGGTAATTTCGACGGCAAAAAAAAAAAATAGTGCAGTAAGTGGGTGAGTGAGATCAGTCGGTTCATCAATGTCATTGGTCAGATTATGAATATTAACAAGTTGTCCGACCTGTGACCCTGAAACAATAAACAAAGCACATGTTTATACAGGTGGAGACAGATAAACCTGGTTACATCTTCCCCCTGGCCAGTGGAATGTCTTCTGACCGTAAAACTAATCTCACCTACAATAAATGAGAATAGTTTGTCTGTTCTCCTGTAAGAAACAGAAAGTACTTCACAGTAAATATGATTGTTACTCTATACAGAGGAACTGATCACCGTGTACGCTTGTTCAATGTTCTGACCTAAACAAATAAAATCATTAAGATAAAACATTCTACTCCCTGACAATCTAGAGTAAATATGGTATTCAAAGTACATACATTTCGTTTCTGTAGAAATAGTTATGGATACCTGGCAAAAATTTAAAATAACCTCCAAAATCTAAAGGCTTCAAACAACCTCTCAGAAGGTTCTACCTGCTGTGTTTGTACCCATTCTCCATATCTATCTGGAGGCTTCCTTTATCAGACTGGTCTTCTCTCTGGTGTATGGTAGGACTCTTTATTGGGTGAGTGTTCAGCAGTACCAGTTTGCACAGATTCATCAACTGCTGAACTTGCATCACCATCAGTAACTTGTGTATCAGGTCTAATCTCTGGTGCTGAGGGTCAAGAAGCACAGTGAACAGGTAAAGGTGGCTGTGCCGGTTTCCTTCTCTGTGGAATAATATAAATCTGACCTGGACCTGAATCGTCAGTATCAGATGAGCCAGTTTCTGTTCCACTTTCTGTATCATCCACTAGAATCTGTGGATGGTGTTCCTTCTGATGCACTTTACAGTGCTCATTATCAGGAATCAGGAGAAGAGTCAGAAGGCAGAGCATTAAATGGAAGGAGCATATTCCTTTACCAGTCTCCAACTGTACTTTGTATACTGGAATACGTAGATTTGGTATTCTGGTCTCATAGTAAACTTTTCGCTCCCATTTATCATCTAACTTGTGCTTTCCCTGGAGCAGCAGCTTTATATGCATATTTCATCTGCCTAGAAAGCTTTTCCACATATCCATGATGATCCTTAACTTTCTCACTGTCCGGGTCTGTACCAAAGAATGCACCAACAGATAAGCGGGGGTGCCAGCCAAACATCAGAAAATGTGGAGAGTAACCAGTAGCATCACTCCTTGTTGCATTATAAGCCTGGACCAAGGGAGCTTCTTCATCCAATGTGGTCAACATCTTGAGGAGAGTCTGGTTAAAACGTTCTGCTCAGCCATTATCCATGGGATGGTAATGTGTGGTTCACGTTTTCTTAACTTGTGCCAGCTTACATAACTGTTTAATAACTCTGCTCTCAAATTTCTTCTTTGGTCACTGTGAAGTCTCTGGGAAACTGTAAAAGACAATGAAGTTCTCATAGAGTGCTTTTGCAGTGGTATGAGCTGTCTGATTTCTGCAAGGAATTGCTTGGGCATATCTGATGAAATGGTCCGTTATGACTAAGAGGTTCTCGTATCCAGCTTTTGATTTTTCCAAGATCAGGAAATCAATACATACAAGTTCCATTGGTTTACTGGTCTGGATTGGAATTAATTCTGCAGCTGGTCGTACAGGTGTTTTCCTTTGTATACATCTCCCACAGTTCTCCACTTTTCTCACAACATCATTTTCCAGACCAGGCCAATAAAAGCGTTGTTTGGCCAACCAAAGAGTCTTTTCTTTCCCTTGGTGTCCAGCATCTTCATATACACCTTTTGATGCCTGCTGCTGGTAAGATTCAGGTAAAACTAACTGCTTCACAGGCTGTCCATTCAAACAAGTGGTTCGGTATAAAACACCATTTTCAACAGAAAATTTGGTAAACTCCCGAAGATATTTCTGTGCATCTTTTGATTCCTTCACCATCTCTCTCCCCTTTGGAAAAGAACCGCTTTGGACAATTTCCAAAACTCAGGCAGTGGTGATGTCCTTCTGTTGTTCCTTACTCCAATTAATCCTATTTAAGGTATCAGAAGACAATGGTTCCACACTGGTCAAATGGGAAACAGCATCCTGAGATAAACTTGCTGCATATGGAGCTGAAACTGTAGCAGCATGACAAATTGCCTTAACAACATCTGCAAAGACTTGCGGTCTTTGGGGGAGACTATCTGCATCAGCATTCTGTTTACCTGATCTGTATACTAAATTAGAATTGTAGTTTGCCAATGACGCCACCCATCGGTGACCTGTGGCATCCAACTCTGCTTTGTTAAGTGGATTGTTATCTGTCACTACCTGAAAAGTATTTCCATACAAGTAGTTATGGAATTTATCTGTAATGGCCCATTTGAGTGCTAAAAATTCCATTTTGTGTGCTGGGTAATTACACTCACTTGGTCGAAGACTACAACTGACATATGCAATAACATGCTCCACATCTTGCTGATTCTGATAAAGTGCAGCACCAAGTCCAGATGCACTGGCGTCAATGTGGAGAATGAATGGCAGAGTATAATCAGCATATGCCTGAACAGGTGGCAGAGGTAATCAATCCTTAATTGAGTGAAAAGCTCTCTCTTGATTATCTCCCATTTCCACTGTGTTGCTAGAGTATTTTTCCTTGAACGCTTTGTTTTCTTTTTATTTTTGTCTTGTCCATGACCTTTTAACAAATAATTCAATGGCTCAACTATATTAGCATAGTCTTTGATAAATCGTCTGTAGTATCCTACAAAGCCGAGGAACTGGTGTGTTTCTTTTATATTTTGAGCTCTCAGCTAATTTTTAACAGCAGACAACTTTTCTGGGTCCGTTGTTATGCCATCTTCTGAAACAATATGGCCTAGATTCATAACAGATGATTTAAATAATTCACACTTTGAAGGCTTTAACTTCAGATTATGCTGTGATAATCTACAAAATGTTGAATTAAGATATTTAATATGATATGGTCTTCAAAAGTTCTTGAAAATACTAGTATGTTGTCTAAGAAAATTAGACACTCTCTTAAATGAGATTCACCCATGTATTTCTCCATAAGTCTCTAAAATGTGGCAGGGGCATTAGTGAGACCAAAGCCCATCCGGTTACACTCGTAAAAACCAAGATTTCCTACTGAGAAAGCAGTTTTCTCTTTACCATCTTCTGCCACTTCCACTTGCCAGTATCCAGAACGAAAATCCAATTTCGAGAAATATTTTGAACCACTAAGAGGTTCAATAACATTATCGAACTGGGGCAACATAGAACTATCCTTTCTAGTTCTTGCATTCAGCATTGTGTAATCAATACAAAGATCCATCCTTTTTCCTCACAAGTACAACATTTGATGAAAATGGATTATCTGATTCACGTATTACTCCAGCATTCAGCATTTCCTTTAGGTGTTGACGCATCTCATTATATACACAAAGAACTTGATCAAGCACCACCCAGCATTTTTTATTGCATCAAGATTCATAATCGAAATTTGGAAATGGTAGATGTAAATTGGAATCGAACTGCATTCCCTCGCAATATTGGTGGGGTTTGTTGTTTGGTCAGTCGCACAAACACACCACTACATGCACGTGCAACACACCACCCATGATTTTCTCAAATAGCACTTTCAAATCGTTCTGGATTCTGTATAAAAGTGTGAAAGTTTCAATGATTGAGGCATTTACTTTTGAGATGGCTCGAAGGAGATACACTGAGGCTACCAGATGGCAGATTATTGGCATGAAGTCAACGGGAATGTCTTGTAGAGCAATTGGACGGCAACTGGACATTAACCACACTGTAGTAAGCCGTCTTATTCAAAAACATCGCCAAACTGACCATGTAAAGGACAGACCGATACCAGGTCAGCCACGTAAGACTAGTTGAGTTGAGGATCGTTACCTTGCACGTCTTGTTCGACGTCAGCCGTTCTCCAGTAGTGGTGTTCTGAAGCAGCTATGGCTCCCCAACAGACCCCTTTGCAAGAGAACAGTGAGAAATAGATTGAAGGCAATAGGTCTCAAGGCAAGGCGAGTGATTAAGCGGCCAGCGTTGACCAACCGGCATAAAAGAGCTCATTTGGAATGGTGTCTAGCCCGACGTCACTGGAATCTTACGTCATGGAGGAAGGTCCACTGGTCGGATGAAAGTCGGTTTTTGCTCAACGTTACTGACGGACGTCAGCGTGTTTGGAGAACCAAAAATACTGCATATGTGCCAAAGAACGTCCAAGCGTCAGTCCCTTTTGGTGGTGCATCAGTTGTGGTCTGGGGATGCGTGTCCCGTGATTGTAAGCTTGATTTGGTAACTGTGCAAGGCAATCTCAATGGCGATCGTTACATCCGGGACATTCTGCAACCTGTTCTTGTTCCCCATTTTGACAACCATCCATTGGCCACTCGCCCTGTGTTCATGGACGACAATGCTCGACCCCACCGTTCTCGACTTGTGAAAACTTTTCTTGACAACAACGCGATTACTAAACTGCCATGGCCTGCAATGAGTCCTGATCTCAATCCACTGGAGCACATTTGGGATATGATTGGATGCAGAGTGCAAGCACTGGACCCACCTCCACGACATTTGGCCGGTTTGGAAGCAGCTATACACTGTGAGTGGCAGCAGTTACCTCTTCAGCGAATCAGGAGACTCACCTCACGCATGAGGAGGAGGGTAGACGCAGTCATCCGTGCACACGGCGGATACACACGCTACTGACAATATTGTTACTAATTGTTGGCTTACAATGCTACTGAACATTTAGCAATCGCTAATCAATCATTATCTCCATTTTGGTACTTTGTAGCACAAAACTTACAACAGGGTGGAATTTCCTGCAAAACCAATGTTCATGTTTGTCTGCCAAAATTACAGTAAAGTGTTACACATTGCAATCATTGTTGTGTTTTATGTTTAGCTAGGATTATGAACTATCAGAATATCATACCATTTGTTGCCATACAAACGTCATGATGTTATAATGACCGGGTTTTGTCACAACAATCAGGAAAAATGGGGTGGTGCTTGATTAAGTTCTTTGTGTGTACATTCCTTATGGAATTCCTCTGTATGGTTGCTTGAATGGCCGATCATCATTAAGCTCTATTTTATGTTTAACAAGGTCTGTTTTACCAATGTCCAAAAGTCCAGTTGAAAATACATGTCTCAAATTCAATAATAAGTCACTCACATTTGAAAAATGTTTTGTAGTCAAGTTACTGTAATCACTTTTAATGCCAAGATCATCAATACACGAGTTGGTGTTGTGACTGGTACACCTATCATCAGAATCAGAAGTGAGATTATCCACAACTTTAACTTAAAAAATTGTATATGTATCCATTCTTGGCTTGATTGTTATTTGCTTTGCTGAAATGTTACAAATCTTAACAGGAATTCTAGTAGAAGTAGAAGGCTGATTAACTTTAATTACTCGTTGACAAACAATATAATTTTGTCCCACATTCAGATTTTCAGTAACCACTTCACTAATCTGACTATCAAGTCCTTTAGCAATAGCTCGTATAACTATTGATTGGTATGGACCCACTGTAACAGGTTTTCTGCTCAGTGTCTTGATGGTGTATGTGTTTCTGTGTATACTGTCCATTGCCACAGACCATTCTTCTGGAATTTCAAAGTTTTCCATTTCATTTGTTGATTTTGCTTTAAAATCTCTTAGATGCCGTAAAATATTTTGCCGACAATAACTGGACATGACTGGTTGAATTCAGTATTAGGTACGACTAATACATGCACATTAATCTCGGCATTAGATAAAAATGGAACACTAACAGAGCATTCAATATATCCTAAATAATTCAGTCGAGATCCATCAGCAACTGACACTTTCACTCCTAAACTGTCCAAATTCTGCAAAGTTGGTTTACAACAATTCATGAATCTCTGATAACCATTCTCTGAAATTGTTGTAACCATCCAACCACTGTCAATTATGGCTTCAAATTTTTGACCTTCCAGAAATATAAAACTTTCATTGGAAGTACCATAACTGTTATTTGGCATCTGATTTCTATCAAGTTTTTGCAAGATGGAATCAAATTTTTGATTAATATCGGACTGCAATCTTTTTTTCAATTTTTCAAATTTCTCTTCCATTTTCTTCTCAAAATTGTCGAGTAAAAGTTTATCTGAGGTATCCGATACAATAACATTCTGTGTGGTTTTTGAACTGGTTGAAGGGATGTTTATGGAAATCTCCTTTTCTACCCTTCTAATTTCTCTCAACAAATCATCAAAACTATGGAGATTATCATATTTGTGACGTGTTTGTCCTTTAAGTTTTTCTGATTTAAGTGACGTCCAAAACTTATGTCATAACAGCTCATTTTTGGATGAATGTTCTAAATAGCCATTATCTATTGCCATCTGTAACATCGACTCCAATCTGCATCCAAATGCAGTAACACTCTCTTCAGCCCTTTGGTAAGAGTTGAAGAACTCCCGCATTACCATTTCATTTGTAGCAATGTCACTAAACAGGGTATCCAATTTTTCCAAAATCTGGTCAATAGATGCTTTCTCACCAACAGATATAAGTACTTTTCAAGCAGTAACTCTTAGAGATTTCTGAATAGCTCGTATAAGCATACCACTTGTCATTTCGGAGTCATTAATGAGGCACTGTACTTCAAACTTCCATTCTTGATAAGTTGCATCCCCTTTTTGAGGGGGATCATCACTGGAAAATGCTGGTATATTTGGAATATTAGGCAGTGACCTCACAAACTGAGTATTATCGAGGTCCATATTAGGTGGAATTGCCAAAGAAATATTCTTTGGTCTTGCCCCTCTATTATCCGAGTCATCTTTCCAAGTATAGAGAGGTTTCGGTGTACTGGTTATCTGTTTCTCATCCCTCTTCAATGATATGTTATATTTGCCACTATCGGCTAAAGCTTTAAGCATATCCTCCTCTGACATGGGTTGAGACATGCTTAAAACAGTATTATATCTGTGATAAATTCACAAAGTTGATATAAATTTTAAAAAAAAGTTGTTTTTTTTACTCAACTATAAATATATGCACTGCGTCAATGCATATAATGGTTAAGCAACTTGAAATGTAAAACAAGTTCTATTTAACCCTTTACCCAACGAATCGGCCGCATCCGCCCGCGTAATATGCAATTTCAGCAGCTGAAAAAAATATTATTTTTCGAAAATTTTCAACAAAACCATATCATGTGACCCCTCTTTGGAACGAGCTCGTCGAGCTCGTTCCAAAGAGGGGTCACATGATATGGTTTTGTTGAAATTTTTTGAAAAAATGTTAAAAATGATATTTAAAATAATAAATTTTGAAATCGTCTGCGTTGGGTAAAGGGTTAAATGAACTTACGTACATCTCACATGCTGGAAATAAATCAACATAAAGTTAGGACTCAGTCACTTCATATTTTACTCCAGTAATGGGATTTGTTACCTCAATTGTGTGCAAGATATTACACACTGATCATAAATGTTACCAAAAACATAAATTATCTTAATATAAACATTAGTACCTTTTTAAACTTTGTGTTATTATGCACATGATACTCAGTAAATAAAGCTATTTTTTTAAAGGTGCACAATACACTTAGTAATGTGCATATAAATTAAATCCTTTTTTTCAAGTTGACCTTCACAGATTATTCATTCACACAATATATTGAAGCTCGATTCAATTCATCCAAGTCGAACTTCACCGATTATTTATTAACACAACATATTGAAACTTAATTCAATTCCATCCAAGTCAAACATTACGCAACATATTGAAGTTCGATTCAATTCAACCCAAGTCACAATACCATTTTTTTTTTCAAAATTAAATTGAAACACTGCTAAGTATATTCACCACACAACTACATGTACACAAGCTTCACTGGGTTCATAAATTCAGTATATTACAATGAGATATGAGATATTAGTAAGCTGATATGCACACATATGCCAGATTTTTGACCGGTCCCATATAAATTTACTACACAGTAAGCATATATGGTGGCAGATAACTGAATATAATTAACTGCAGGATGTTATTTATAAAGAAATGAAGTCTCAATTACTGCTGAAAACAAGAAAGCGAGAAAAAAAAAAAAAATTTTCAAATGCCTTTCACCAAAGAGCTCAATGGAAACTCATTCAAGCAGTGTTCAAACACCTGTAGAAAACATCAATGAACAGAGCTCATCAGCAGAACAAGTTGATCAAGACCCATTTCTGTCTTGTTTCAATTGAATTTTGTAGTCGTGTTTAACTGTGGCTCTTTCTAAGTAAATTCAATGAGCTGTAAATTGAATTAGAAAACAAATGTCAATAAAGAGCTTGGTACTTGCTCTTTCCAACTGAGTCCATTTTTACAGATGCAAAAAAAAAAATTCAATTAATAGCGTCGACAAGGAGCTTGATGATGGCTCTTCCCAGCTATGTGTGTCACCAAAGAGTTTTCTTGTGGCTCTTTCCAACTAAGTTCAAATTAATGGGTAAACAAAAATATATACATGTATGCTAAATTGTTTATCAACAAAGAACCTGTATGTGAATACCTATTTCGAACTAAGTTCAAACAGCTGAAAAACAAAGATGTATTTCAGTAAATGGCTTTTGACTCGTTCCAACAAAGTCCAAACAGCTGAAAGAGAAAGAAACTAGAAAAAAAATTTGATGTTAAAAAACAATCATGAACAATCAAGTTTATGAATGGCTCATTCAAGCTGGGTACATGGTCAATGACCTTGACCTACCAACAATGTAAACAATCAGTGTTGAAATTCAACACCAATTTCCTGAAAATATTCTAAAATATCATAAACTGTCAGATTCCCTTCAGTCAAATTGCACCAAAAATATTTGCGAGTAAATGTAAATATGTAAATATGTAAATAGTCAATCCAAAATATTTGTCAGTGCAAATTGGAGTGCAAATGGTAATAAGCAAAATACTCAGATTGCGGTGACATCTTCAAAATGCTGAGATGGGGGAGATTTTTTTTTTTTTTTTTTTGTAAACAATGAATCTCTCAGGCTGTGTAAAAAAAAATTCAACCAACCACAGCTGTGGTACAGCAATACAACCTGTACACATTGTAATACCTACTTAGTAAACAAGTCCTTTGGAGGCAAATTAATTGAAGTACAATATTATTTATTTATATACTGGGACTTAATGCCACTTTAATAAGCAGCTATTTCTATACCACGGCTGCACACAAGTATAAGGTCATAGGTCATGTCCAGCCAGTCGCTTATACTACTGTCACCCACTTTTATAAATGAAACACGATTACCAATTTATTTACTAAGGTTTAGTGTCACTTTCAGAAACTATGGCTAATCATGACTGCAGCACAAATATAAAGTCAAGTGAAGCCAACCGTTTATAGCTTTGCTGCCCCATTAAGACAAATAGTCTACAATAATATGAATTTATTTATTGGTGATTGGTGTCACTTTCTGCAAGTATGGCTTATCATGACTGCTGCACAAATATAAATTCAAGTCAAACCAATCGTCTATATCTTTGCTCCCCAACTTAGGTGAATTATAATATAATATATAATTGATGGCCAACTTGTGGTTTAGTGTCACTTTCAGAAAGTATGGCTCTACATGGCTTTAACACTAGTACAAAATGAATTCAGCAAATACAAAGCTGATCACATTTGGCGAATGAAACACAGTGTAAGTGTGTAAGTCTGTTGTGTATACATTACAACAAAGTCCTCAGCACTACAAATGTACTTCAAATGAAATACAGTGTAAGTGTGTAAGTCTGTTGTGTATAAATTACAACAAAGTCCTCAGCACTACAAGTGTACTTCAAATGAAATACAGTGTAAGTCTGTTGTGTATAAATTACAACAAAGTCCTCAGCACTACAAGTGTACTTCAAATGAAATACAGTGTAAGTGTGTTGTGTATAAATTACAACAAAGTCCTCAGCACTACAAATGTACTTCAAATGAAACACAGTGTAAGTGTGTAAGTCTGTTGTGTATAAATTACAACAGAGTCCTCAGCCCTACAAGTGTACTTCAAATGAAATACAGTGTAAGTGTGTAAGTCTGTTGTGTATAAATTACAACAAAGTCCTCAGCACTACAAATGTACTTCAAATGAAATACAGTGTAAGTCTGTTGTGTATAAATTACAACAAAGTCCTCAGCACTACAAGTGTACTTCAAATGAAACACAGTGTAAGTGTGTAAGTCTGTTGTGTATAAATTACAACAAAGTCCTCAGCACTACAAATGTACTTCAAATGAAATACAGTGTAAGTCTGTTGTGTATAAATTACAACAAAGTCCTCAGCACTACAAGTGTACTTCAAATGAAATACAGTGTAAGTCTGTTGTGTATAAATTACAACAAAGTCCTCAGCACTACAAGTGTACTTCAAATGAAACACAGTGTAAGTGTGTAAGTCTGTTGTGTATAAATTACAACAAAGTCCTCAGCACTACAAATGTACTTCAAATGAAATACAGTGTAAGTCTGTTGTGTATAAATTATAACAAAGTCCTCAGCACTACAAGTGTACTTCAAATGAAACACAGTGTAAGTGTGTAAGTCTGTTGTGTATAAATTACAACAGAGTCCTCAGCCCTACAAGTGTACTTCAAATGAAATACAGTGTAAGTGTGTAAGTCTGTTGTGTATAAATTACAACAAAGTCCTCAGCACTACAAGTGTACTTCAAATGAAATACAGTGTAAGTGTGTAAGTCTGTTGTGTATAAATTACAACAAAGTCCTCAGCACTACAAATGTACTTCAAATGAAATACAGTGTAAGTCTGTTGTGTATAAATTACAACAAAGTCCTCAGCACTACAAGTGTACTTCAAATGAAATACAGTGTAAGTCTGTTGTGTATAAATTACAACAAAGTCCTCAGCACTACAAGTGTACTTCAAATGAAACACAGTGTAAGTCTGTTGTGTATAAATTACAACAAAGTCCTCAGCACTACAAGTGTACTTCAAATGAAATACAGTGTAAGTCTGTTGTGTATAAATTACAACAAAGTCCTCAGCACTACAAGTGTACTTCAAATGAAATACAGTGTAAGTGTGTAAGTCTGTTGTGTATAAATTACAACAAAGTCCTCAGCACTACAAGTGTACTTCAAATGAAATACAGTGTAAGTCTGTTGTGTATAAATTACAACAAAGGCCTCAGCACTACAAGTGTACTTCAAATGAAATACAGTGTAAGTCTGTTGTGTATAAATTACAACAAAGTCCTCAGCACTACAAGTGTACTTCAAATGAAATACAGTGTAAGTGTGTAAGTCTGTTGTGTATAAATTACAACAAAGTCCTCAGCACTACAAGTGTACTTCAAATGAAATACAGTGTAAGTGTGTAAGTGTGTTGTGTATAAATTACAACAAAGTCCTCAGCCCTACAAGTGTACTTCAAATGAAATACAGTGTAAGTGTGTAAGTCTGTTGTGTATAAATTACAACAAAGTCCTCAGCACTACAAGTGTACTTCAAATGAAATACAGTGTAAGTCTGTTGTGTATAAATTACAACAAAGTCCTCATCACTACGAGTGTACTTCAAATGAAATACAGTGTAAGTCTGTTGTGTATAAATTACAAGAAAGTCCTCAGCACTACAAGTGTACTTCAAATGAAACACAGTGTAAGTCTGTTGTGTATAAATTACAACAAAGTCCTCAGCACTACAAGTGTACTTCAAATGAAATACAGTGTAAGTCTGTTGTGTATAAATTACAACAAAGTCCTCAGCACTACAAGTGTACTTCAAATGAAATACAGTGTAAGTGTGTAAGTCTGTTGTGTATAAATTACAACAAAGTCCTCAGCACTACAAGTGTACTTCAAATGAAATACAGTGTAAGTCTGTTGTGTATAAATTACAACAAAGTCCTCAGCACTACAAGTGTACTTCAAATGAAATACAGTGTAAGTGTGTAAGTGTGTTGTGTATAAATTACAACAAAGTCCTCAGCACTACAAGTGTACTTCAAATGAAATACAGTGTAAGTGTGTAAGTGTGTTGTGTATAAATTACAACAAAGTCCTCAGCCCTACAAGTGTACTTCAAATGAAATACAGTGTAAGTGTGTAAGTGTGTTGTGTATAAATTACAACAAAGTCCTCAATTACAACAAAGTCCTCAGCACTACAAATGTACTTCAAATGAAATACAGTGTAAGTCTGTTGTGTATAAATTACAACAAAGTCCTCAGCACTACAAATGTACTTCAAATGAAATACAGTGTAAGTCTGTTGTGTATAAATTACAACAAAGTCCTCAGCACTACAAATGTACTTCAAATGAAATACAGTGTAAGTCTGTTGTGTATAAATTACAACAAAATCCTCAGCACTACAAGTGTACTTCAAATGAAACACAGTGTAAGTCTGTTGTGTATAAATTACAACAAAGTCCTCAGCCCTACAAGTGTACTTCAAATGAAATACAGTGTAAGTCTGTTGTGTATAAATTACAACAAAGTCCTCAGCACTACAAGTGTACTTCAAATGAAATACAGTGTAAGTCTGTTGTGTATAAATTACAACAAAGTCCTCAGCACTACAAGTGTACTTCAAATGAAATACAGTGTAAGTGTGTAAGTGTGTTGTGTATAAATTACAACAAAGTCCTCAGCACTACAAGTGTACTTCAAATGAAATACAGTGTAAGTGTGTAAGTGTGTTGTGTATAAATTACAACAAAGTCCTCAGCCCTACAAGTGTACTTCAAATGAAATACAGTGTAAGTGTGTAAGTGTGTTGTGTATAAATTACAACAAAGTCCTCAGCCCTACAAGTGTACTTCAAATGAAATACAGTGTAAGTGTGTAAGTGTGTTGTGTATAAATTACAACAAAGTCCTCAGCCCTACAAGTGTACTTCAAATGAAATACAGTGTAAGTGTGTAAGTCTGTTGTGTATAAATTACAACAAAGTCCTCAGCACTACAAGTGTACTTCAAATGAAATACAGTGTAAGTCTGTTGTGTATAAATTACAACAAAGTCCTCAGCACTACAAGTGTACTTCAAATGAAATACGGTGTAAGTCTGTTGTGTATAAATTACAACAAAGTCCTCAGCACTACAAATGTACTTCAAATGAAATACAGTGTAAGTCTGTTGTGTATAAATTACAACAAAGTCCTCAGCACTACAAGTGTACTTCAAATGAAACACAGTGTAAGTCTGTTGTGTATAAATTACAACAAAGTCCTCAGCCCTACAAGTGTACTTCAAATGAAATACAGTGTAAGTGTGTAAGTCTGTTGTGTATAAATTACAACAAAGTCCTCAGCCCTACAAGTGTACTTCAAATGAAATACAGTGTAAGTGTGTAAGTCTGTTGTGTATAAATTACAACAAAGTCCTCAGCCCTACAAGTGTACTTCAAATGAAATACAGTGTAAGTGTGTAAGTCTGTTGTGTATAAATTACAACAAAGTCCTCAGCACTACAAGTGTACTTCAAATGAAATACAGTGTAAGTGTGTAAGTCTGTTGTGTATAAATTACAACAAAGTCCTCAGCACTACAAGTGTACATCAAATGAAATACAGTGTAAGTCTGTTGTGTATAAATTACAACAAAGTCCTCAGCACTACAAGTGTACTTCAAATGAAATACAGTGTAAGTCTGTTGTGTATAAATTACAACAAAGTCCTCAGCACTACAAGTGTACTTCAAATGAAACACACTAGAAATAAGTCTGTTGCACTTGAATTACAGTTACTACCGAACACTGGACTACATACTTCCAACAATTTACAGTGTTAACTTCATATAAACATTATCTGAAATTTAATTGGCGGTAGGAGTTAAATTACAAAAGTGTGTGTTAATTGTTAACAGTAAACAGTTACGACAAGCAAATCTGAACTACAGAGGTGAAGGGAAATTCCAATCTACTTTCGCTTTCAGCGGTAAACAAACAATGATCATGTGATCTCCACCTACGTGGATGACCTATATCATTGGAATACTGACCGCAGAAAACAAAAAGAAGAATGTGTATACTAGCACTCAAGAAAACCTACATTCCTGTGAATTATATAAATTTACCAGGTACTTGAAATAGGAAGTTCAAATGTCAAGAATTGAAGAATTCAAAGTTTATAACTTCTCACACTACCAGTCGTGAAGAAAAGTCTCACCGAAGCCCTGCACAATGCATGTCATGCTATAGTTTGTTCCCAGAATGTCGAACAGTTCCTCGATCAGCTGATAAGTTGAACGATGTTTGGTGTGCACTTTTCCTTGTTCCCGTGTGACGCGAAACAGGTCAAAACTAGCTAGCTAGATTACACAATTTGTATATTTTGTAGGCCTACATTATCGACACAAATTATTCAGCACAAACCCGAACAGTTGCGCTGATGCGGTACCGCACAAATATTCTGTATTATCCAAACACTGCTCAAGTTGACACGATTTGTGAAGAATCAATCACTCGAACATGGCATGAACAATGGAATATCCAAATTCAAAACATTTAATACTCCTGTGTGAAACAACAGATGTGTGACGTCATTCTGGAATAGGAATATCTGGTTTCTTCGTAGAATCAGACGTTGGGCGCCAAATTTAACCCTCGGACTGGATATCAATTAAAACAACTCATCCATTGGGTTCATAAAACGAAATTCTATATTTAAAAGAAACCTGCAATCTAAATGTACAACTTACATCAGTATGGCTGCAGTATAACATTTCAACATTGCAGCGGAACACAGAATCGATTCATATAATATATGATATAATATTCGACCACGGTGATAAATAGTAGTCTAACCAAAATATATATGTGGTGATGGGTACATACCAAATAGAATATATTTACTTTTGCAAATAAATATGATACATTGGTGGCAGCCTTGTAACAAAATAAATCTACAGTGTACCAACGAATATGGATTGTGATGATAGGTAATTTCGGTGGCAAAAAAAATAGAGCAGTAAGTGGGTGAGTGAGATCAGTCGGTTCATCAATGTCATTGGTCAGATTATGAATATTAACAAGTTGTCCGACCTGTGACCCTGAAACAATAAACAAAGCACATGTTTATACAGTTGGAGCCAGATGAACCTGGTTACATATCATTAACCCCTTTTTTGCATTTAGCGGAACATGTTGACGTTTCATAATGTTAGTTAACAGTCTTGAGATGCAATCTGCAAGAGCATGGCCACCACAAATAAGTGACGCTTATAACTGACTGAGTCTCAACCCATCGCTTTACCAAGATAGCGTAGGGTATAGGGTCAGGATTTCTTCAGACGTGGCAGGAAAAAGTAGGAGAGAATCAACATAACCTTGCCGATTGTCATTGAGTTGATTTTTGACAAAACTGATTAATAATATTTTCAAAATGCTTGCTATCAAATTGATAATCTTCGATGCATGAATAAATATTTTCTTAATATTTACTCCAAACATCTGTAATTTCTATTTGGTCTCTAAGAACTTTGCCTTGATGTCGGAAGAAGGATGGAGAAAGGGTTCCTCTATCCACCATCCTTTGAGTCTGAATCTGAATCTTTAGCATATTTATTAATATCGGAGTCACACCTTTGTAGGAATTCACTTGCATACATGTATTTGCTGTGAAGCTGACAAAAATTCCATTACGCTGCTTTGTACTGAGAGAAGCTGTGTGCATCGTAGGTGTGGGGTCAACCATCCAAAAATCATTTTGAGAGTTTTCTGTTCGTTTCTGTGCACGAGCTTTTGAGATCCGGGTTCCAATTTCGTTTTCAAGTGTGTGGAATCTTGATTTAGCAATAGTGTAATTAGAAGCCAAATAAAAATGGCACCAACGAGGCAGTCGTAGAATGTATCGTTTCTGTGTTCAATAAGCGTGTTATGAAATTTCTCTTCAAATGAAGTAGGTCCCCCTGTTTGAATCGTCATTTTTAAGGAGATTCCACTTGTAACTGGTTGGACTGGGTTGGGCGTTGACCGGAGCTAATGAGTCTTTTGCTGAACACAAAGAGCACGTAGCAGGCAATGATTTGAGGGATTTAGAGCTTCATCATCAATGACAGTGACGTGAAAGTTGCTGAGATGTCGGTCGATGATCGACAATAATCTTATCGGTACCAGTAACTAACGCAAATGTTTTTCGTTTGTTGCCAGTTGTCAGAGTGGTTGATAGAGGACAAGTTATTTTCGTCCAAGAAACACTTGAAGTACCAATTCTGTTTATCTAGGTCAGCATTGAAATGTCCAAATAATGGCACAGAATGTTGAATATGTATTGATAATATCATTTATTTTCTCACTGTATTCTTTATAAAAATCGGTAGTGTAGTTTGTAGACGCTAAATAGACTTGAAATATATCAATTTATTTCTGGTCATCTGATACTGAAGGCCTACAATACGATCACATTCTAAGTCAGAAAGAGTGATTCGGTCATGTTTTGATATTTTTCACATCAACGTGCCTCCTCCTTTACATCGCCCTCTTTGCATAGGCATACGTTGAGAGAAGTCGCAAACTGCAAATGTGTGATAATTGTCTTTAAATGTGTCACAGAAATGGATGTTTTTCTGCTGTAGTCAGTGCTCGCTCAGACTTTCGATGTCAAAATCATTTTTGCTGAGAAGATTCGATAGATAAGAAGAGATTGACATTTCCACATTCAGAAAGAAATGCTGAACTTAGACATACTTCTTATCTAGGGAACAATTAGGAAGGCTTATGAAGGGCAAAGCATCTTCGGAATTCATCAATATGTACAGATAATTAAGTTTGAGCTCCATATGTAAAACGTGTGTGGCGAAATGTAACCACACAACTATCTATTCCAATATCAAAAGTTTTTAATATTGGAAAGAAAGTTGGACAGAGGAGATATGACAAATAAGTCTAGAATGGAGTTAACCGAAGATAAACATTCGCTCCTACATACGGCTGGTTGAATAGGTGCTGGGGAGATATATATCAGTAGATGTGTAGGATTTATGAGATACGTTATCACCCAACTCGATATTAGAGTGTTGCCGAGAGCTGACTCTGATCAATATTCTGCATTTTTATCCACCAGGAAGAAAAGAATGTTGTAGATATCATTCGAGAGCTTTTCGGCAACGTTTTCGCGGATGCTTCTTTTCAGAAAACTGCTACTATCAAAAGGAAATGCAGGCATTCTCTTCGTATGCAGAGAGTAGTCACCAGCCGTGTGTTCATTCTTTGATGCACTGTTAATAAGTAACGGAATTGTCGAAGACAGGTCAATATCCTCTTTGATAGACTAGTCCAGTAGACAACTGCCGTTAGGGCTATTATTCATATCTGGAACTGTGTTTTGTATATCTGTTTTGGCAGCAGTTGGAAGTGCAGCCTCCTCACCGTTCGCCTTAGTAGCTGTAAAATCGACTACTGAGTTCTCTCCCATGTTAAGTTTATGCAGCCTCCTCACCGTTCGCCTTAGTAGCTGTAAAATCGACTACTGAGTTCTCTCCCATGTTAAGTTTATTGCAAGGTTTGGTTTAAGAAACGTCTCAAAACGTCTGTACAAAATTCGGCACCAAAACTCTCCGCTTTGCACAAAGGGGATGTTCATACAGGTTGAAAAGACGGAGCATTCAATCAAGGACACATTATAGTGGTTGGGTATTCCCTGTTCATGAAAGGCATCTGGCCAATATTTATCACAGCTTTTCATTCTACCCAGGAGACCAAACATGTGAGGTAATGTTTACAATCATAAAAACATAAGAATACAGAGGAATGACTTGCGTGGTCGCTTCAGTAGACATCCTATTTGAACGTGATTAGATACATAAGAATACAGAAGAATGACTTGCGTGGTCGCTTCAGTAGACATCCCATTTGAACGTGATTAGATACATAAGAATACAGAGGAATGACTTGCGTGGTCGCTTCAGTGGACATCCTATTTGAACGTGATTAGATACATAAGAATACAGAAGAATGACTTGCATGGTCGCTTCAGTAGACATCCTATTTGAACGTGATTAGATACATAAGAATACAGAGGAATGACTTGCGTGGTCGCTTCAGTAGACATCCCATTTGAACGTGATTAGATACATAAGAATACAGAAGAATGACTTGCATGGTCGCTTCAGTAGACATCCTATTTGAACGTGATTAGATACATAAGAATACAGAGGAATGACTTGCGTGGTCGCTTCAGTAGACATCCTATTTGAACGTGATTAGATACATAAGAATACAGAGGAATGACTTGCGTGGTCGCTTCAGTAGACATCCCATTTGAACGTGATTAGATACATAAGAATACAGAGGAATGACTTGCGTGGTCGCTTCAGTAGACATCCCATTTGAACGTGATTAGATACATAAGAATACAGAGGAATGACTTGCGTGGTCGCTTCAGTGGACATCCTATTTGAACGTGATTAGATACATAAGAATACAGAAGAATGACTTGCATGGTCGCTTCAGTAGACATCCTATTTGAACGTGATTAGATACATAAGAATACAGAGGAATGACTTGCGTGGTCGCTTCAGTAGACATCCTATCTGAACGTGATTAGATACATAAGAATACAGAGGAATGACTTGCGTGGTCGCTTCAGTAGACATCCTATTTGAACGTGATTAGATACATAAGAATACAGAAGAATGACTTGCATGGTCGCTTCAGTAGACATCCCATTTGAACGTGATTAGATACATAAGAATACAGAGGAATGACTTGCGTGGTCGCTTCAGTAGACATCCTATTTGAACGTGATTAGATACATAAGAATACAGAAGAATGACTTGCGTGGTCGCTTCAGTAGACATCCTATTTGAACGTGATTAGATACATAAGAATACAGAGGAATGACTTGCGTGGTCGCTTCAGTAGACATCCCATTTGAACGTGATAAGATACAAAAGAAGACAGAGGAATGACTTGCGTGGTCGCTTCAGTAGACATCCTATTTGAACGTGATTAGATACATAAGAATACAGAAGAATGACTTGCATGGTCGCTTCAGTAGACATCCTATTTGAACGTGATTAGATACAAAAGAATACAGAGGAATGACTTGCGTGGTCGCTTCAGCAGACATCCAATTTGAACGTGATTAGATACCTCAATTCCATTAAAGATTAAAAACACAATGCAATGTCAATATCTGTCGAAGAGTAACTCATTCTATTTCTAACAAACATCATCTGAACATCTGTGAAAAACTTTTGCAGGAATTTAACACTGTCTCAGAGAATTCAACAATGCCTCACACGACTGAGGCGAGCGATCTTTGTACTTTTCCACTTTCCTGTGGAAAATTTGTATGGAAAAAGAGGTTTTTTGAGATCGTTTGTTCTGGCTCCTGTCGAGTTTTATTTATCTATTTTTTTTCTAAAATAAATCCCCATTGGATTAACCTTAGTCGAAATACCAGATCAGGTGATAATTGAGCTGATAGGTTTGTAAGCTAAGCTATAAAATGCTCCAAGCAAAATTTTCATTGTAAGTCAAAAATGTAGTTTTGCTGAGCCAGAATCCACCTTTTCTCACCAATCATTTCTTCGAGATGTCGTAGATGCTCCGCCTCTTGTAGCTCTTTCGAAATGAGCAAAATATTCACGTCTGATAATAATTTCAACTGAATTTAGATCAAGTTTCAACAGCGCACTCCAAGCCAGTCTGGAAGGGTCGTGGACTATTTGACGAAAAATAACTTCGACAGAATTTTTTTGGACAGTTCGACGAAACTTTGGACGAATCGACGGAAAATCCGTGCAAGTTCGACGGAATGTTGGACAATTCGACGAGATTTTGGTTGATTCAACGAAGGTTTGGACAGTTCGACGAAACTTTAGTACACATTCGACGAAATAGGTGGGGTTTTTTTTGACAGAAACAAAAGAGACGGGGAGATTCAAATTGGGAGGGGGGGTGCCATAAAGCCACTGGAACCGCCTCGTTGAGCCGAATTCAATGGTATTTATGCTTAAATGGCGGAGCGAGGACGACCAGATGGGATTCCAATAATGGGGGGGGGGGGGGGGGTCAAAGGCCTGGGATAGGGCGGAGTAGGGTATATAAAGGAGTTTGGACAGACATGTGGATAAGTCAAACAAACTGAAAACAATGCAGTCTTGTCGTAGACATCACAGCATTGTTTTCAATTCAATTGATCTGTTTGCAGGATTATTTGAGGTGTTAAAAATTAGGGGTCAGTTATTAGATCAGGAAGCAGTTAATCTCTTTGGTAATAAAAGAATAACAAACAATTAATCGTAATGTTTTTATTTTAGTGTATTTTAATGAAGCTGATAGTTGGTTTAATTGGTACAACAACAAGTATCATCACCCATATTTATATAATGTTATTGGTAAACAAACAAAGACCCTCAGCCTCATATCTCACCCGCAACAAGCTCCTCGACTTCAGTAAATATATATTCATGGTAAGAAATAAAGAAATACTATTCTACTTGTCTTTAGGACCGTGAATTAAAGACACGGTTGCCATAAATTCCCTAGGTGTCACCTCGGATTGTTTCAGTTGATCAAACAATGTTTTTATACGTTTTTCACGTTTTCCGAAACTTAATTTCTGGTCTCTTTGAAGCAACTCTTCCGAAACAAGCTGCGCTTGTGTAGGAATTAACCCCCCCATCTTCCCAAAAAAGGTTCACGAGGAGGTAAATGTTCATACCAGGTCTGGAGATCTTACTATTCAGACGACGATTCTAACCCCCAGTGTCAGTATTTGATCTGTCAGCTTGGCCAAAAACAGACCAGGTAGTGACCGGAAACATTGGATTATTAACCCAATACATTGCAATGTAGTCCAGAAGCTTACTTAGTGGACTGGTCGGTGAATCATGGCAAAGTTCTTTCATAGAATTGGAGGAACTTGCTATATGTGTGGCCGATGAAAGTGGAAGACACAGTAGACGACGGATGTATTTGTACATGTTGGTTCGTTTTCTGTATATTTCCGTAAGACCGCTCTGTTGAACCTTTCTCCAGACTGCCTGCGTCCAGCGAAAAACGTAATCCCGCAGGACGAAGTATGGAAACACTTCCCTGAAAGCTGCCCACTCTGCAGACTCAAAGTCTATTACGACCTTATTGCATGAAATATTGTTCAGGTTGTCTTTCAACTTTTGTAATACGATATAGTCCTCCTTGCGTTTTCCGGATATAAATATAAAGGCAAGAGGTACATGTTGTATTGCTGTGTCTTGCTTCAGAAACCTATGGATAACCAAGAGTTGTTTAAAGGGGAAACTTACAGCCCGAAAAGTTGCGTCCACAAACCAAGTATTTACATTCATCAACAAAGTGGCCATATACATAGTGTAAAAAATGATATGGCGTCTAGCTCCAACTGTGATATCACACTGCATAAAACCATCTGGAATGTGATCACTTTGAAGGTCAAAATCAAGTTCAGATGGGTTTGTAGGTCTATTGGTTTGTCTGACCATTTGGCCACCCCAGTATAAGAGGAAGGCTTTGGCAATGTTGCAACAGGGGCATCTACGGGTAAGTGTGGACGGACAGCCGAAGTCACAATTGCAGATGTAAATGGCTGTAATTTTGCCTCTTTCCGTACATGTGCACTTTGCTGAGCATTTTGCAGTGCGGTTACTTTAGTATTCTACTTCTGTTCTACTATAGGTATGGTCAGCTTTATTGAAATTTACTGCCGCTATAATATTTTTATTTCTTACAACACATCTCCAGCGTAGTTTTAACCATCATAGTCCTTGTTGTAAGTGTACCCCAAACTATCGACCAACACATCTTTTGCTTTACTTGACCCCCCTACTATCACATTGTAAACAGTTTTTTGCCGTGGATCGCCAACATCACATTCAGGGATGTGGCGACAGGGACCCCCCCCCCCCCCCCCCCCCCCCCCAGCTAGGAGTATTCTTTTCAATAGTTGGAAATTCCGAGGTCAAAAATCAAATAGTTGGAAATTCAATAAATTAACATTGTTCATGAAAAATATTAAAATTCCAATTAATGATGAGAAATTTTGATCTTTTATTTCCAACTGGAAACTTGAGTTTTAATTTTCCTACTCTAAAATTGACATGGCCTCAAAATTTCGACTCTGACATCAATCCGGTAAATTTAATTAAACATAAGCATGCCACCAAAAAAGAAAATAAAAATAGAGTGTCTGGAGTGTGGGGCGGTGTTCGACCAATACTACAGGAAAACACACAACCAAAAACAACACTCAGATTTGCTAAAAGCGCACAGGATAGTCACCCAGCGCTGCAGTGCAACCACCTATCGAAACCACTCACAGCTGGAATTTACACCCGAAACCCTCTAGCCACATCCCTGATCACATTGATCTGGAATGGGCAAACTGTCTAACAGATTTCTTTCTGAAAATGACTCAACTGACTCAACAGATATTTGAGTGGTGTCTCGAAGTTCATCCACATTGGGAGAGTTTGGAGCTGATAACCTGATAGAAGCGTCTCTGATTTGTGATACGTTTGGCGGTGAATTGAGATTACTTGTGTTTAATGAGTCATCTGCCCTTGTTGAATTGAACCGCCCAGTAATAACGTATGATTCATTTTACCGTTCAACTACAGAAGTTTGTGCATGGCATTCAGATGTTGACTGGTTGTCGACATTCAGTTGATCTCTAGAATGTGGCTCAGACTGTGTAGCTATTTCTGGTGTAATTTCCGTTTCGGTGTTCGCGACCTCTTCTAACATTGAAATGTCCTTGACTGCACGCTAAAAACTAAAGTGTTAAAAACTACACTTGAAGTGCTGTATTTAACACTTACTAAGTGCTGAACTAGCACTTTGTTCAAGTGTAGATATCCCAGAACTTGACAGGTGTTGACAATAATACCACTTGACAAGTGTAACGTCGCGACACTTAAAAGGAAACAACGCAGATGACGCGGATCAGGCTCGAACTCTCGAGCCTGATTCGCGTCATCTGCGTTGTGTCCTTTTAATTATGTACCCACCAAGCGCAAATCAAATTGTGGACGATTCTGGAAGAACCACCAATGCGAAACACATGGGAAGTGCCATCCATTCAAGTCTCAGATGTCTGGCGGTTGTAATGTCTAAGTGCTTAAAGCATTGCATTTTGAGTGTTAAAATAAAACCCTAAGAGTTAGAATGGGTTTAACACCTTGAAAGTGTCAGTTTTAACACTTTAGTTTTTAGTGTGTAATTGACATGGATTGCAAACCCATTCGATAACTGATTTACCTGAAATAGAATATTACTTTTTATTTAATGCTCAGGCATCAATTCACGCTGAAAAATTAAGTCATATTCCCCTGTCGGTCGGCAAAACGAAATATCAAAATGATATTTAGAAATCGATATTTCATCGTAGGTTCGGATGACGAATCACATGTACTTTAAACGAGTCAGCACATCAGTAATGAATTCCAGAGTCCCAAATACAAACGAATTCGAATAATTGATAGTGACAGTGACTAAATCAATTCATTAAATCAGCGGTTTCAAAGTTTGACTTTCTCATTCACCTTCCAGCGAAAAGCCGAAATCACTTTCAAATTTCTTCAGTTCAACTTCACACGTCTTCAGTGCATTGAGTTCAAAAAAAATAAAATGACGTGTCTTGTTATTGAAAATAAGAAAGTGGTGTTTTTTGTTATTGTTCTATTTCTTCGAAACACATTGCGATTATTTCAATTCGCCAGCCTTGGTAAATCGTAAAGTTAGGGGAGAAATAAGACGGGACTACTTTTTGTGCGGATATTCACACATTCCAATGGTTGGAGTTTGGTTGTTGTAATTTTTGTATGGACGCCGGTTCGGCACATAAATTTTGCGCCTTAATGGCAAATAAAGGCCACAAATTGGAGAGTTTGTAGTCGTAGAGCATTAAATAAAAAGAAAATTCACGAAAATTTGATGAATACCGAAAATATCTCGTTCGTGGCTACAAGAAATATGAGGATCTTCACTCGCGACTACGTCGCTCGTGAAGATCCTCATATTTCTTTGTAGCCACGAACGAGATATTTTCGGTATTCATCAAATTTTCGTGAATATCCTCTATGTATTAAACACAGTCGTTTATATGCTATGATAAAGTAAGGTTACATCAAACATTACAACTGCAATCACTGAGTTCAACAATTTATAAGAGCGCCATACGAACTGATATGTCTTGATATCAATATTTATTTATTTCATTAGTTTGGAAAGAAAGATATTTATATATCGGCTTTGGGTGCTGTGCTCGGTCTATAAATGACACCAACTATTTTAATACCGGCATTATTATTATATTTAATTTCAACAAAGAGTGTTTCGAGAATATGAGGGATAAAACTGAGAGGTCTTTTCGCACTCTGTAGGCCAAACCCCCTTTAATATACATTCCCACCCCTCCCCGACCGTCGTCAGTCTGTGGCCTTGTGTTTTTAATGAGTGAGTCATAACCCTCCAGACACGAAGAGAGATGGGAAGCAATATTATATTTATATTTACCTTTTCGGGCTTTCCTATATGCATAGTGTGTGATCCCAGTGCCACAACGTATATGGTTCCAACTCTGGCACTTATCGCAAGCTATTGCATTGTTTTTTGCGTTCACCACTTTCTGGCAAGTAAGACAATCTGCATCACCGCTATCAGTTTCCATGACTGAATGATGAAGATCTTTAAATTTCCCCAGATATATACTATTTTGAACATATCAAAACAAATACTCACACAAGTCTGCGATGAAATTTTCTGTCCAGGGACGCCGGAACGGCCCAAACATTGGCCCGACCATAACACCCAGATCCCTGTTTTTTTCGAATTGTTGCCATCGATTATGTGAGGGAGAGAAAAAAATGACATTGCATGCAGTTCGTCTTTCGAGGAACATAATAGGGAGTTTGCGATTTCAAACGTGTACGGGTACGGGTACGTGTAGCAGATAATTTGTGAAGTACGTCATACTTCTTGCACACGCTTACACGTTTGCTACACGTAAAACTGCGGGGTTGAAATTTGAAAATTCCAGTGATTTAAAAAGACAAAATGTGTTTCAGTTGAATGCACAAATTCGTGCCAGCTACAATCCCGTGGTTCCTAGAAGCTTTCTAATTGCAACAATCGAAATAATGAGTGTGTTTGTGAAACAAATTAGTTTTATTTTGTTGTGACAAGGACATGTCAACACTGGCATTAATCACGAAATAATTCGTTTTGGTCATGAAAAGTCATTACGTGTACGGGTAGACGAAAATCTTGTCGACAACATCATACTTGTCGACAACATCATAAAGTTCGCTTACTTCCACACGTACACGTTTTTATCCAACGTGTAGAAGTAGGTTTACAAGTTTCGACGAACGGGTAGATATGAATTTGTTAAAATAATATTGGTTTCATTTTCTCTCTACATATATAACATAACAGGTTATTCTCGTTGTAATCCTTGTGTTCTGGAAGAATTCTTCGCGGATATCAAGGGGAAATTGTTGTTGTGTTTGTTGTGGATTGAATATTGAAGATCTAAAACGCAGCTGTTTTCTCGAACAGTCTTGGAGAATATATTTTCCCTTTCTTCCAACGATGAATTATCACACGAGGATGTTTCTGTTACGTTGCCACTACGCCTATGAACGATCACTATTATATATTTGATTATTTTATTCTTAATTTATTTATTTTCGTGTACGGGGGAAGTGTGTGTGTGTGGTGTGAGGGTGTGTGTGTGTGTGTGGGGGGGGGGGGGGGGTGGAGAATTGATTTAGTAGTGGGGAAGCTCGATTGAATCAGATGGCTTACTACGATGGTTGTGAGCTAGGAACAATATGGTGGGGGGGGGGGGGGGCACGTATGTTGATTACTGAGCCGGACGCAGATCCCAAAGTGCACAACACTGAGATGAGGACAATGGGAAGGGTGCCCCTCCCAATGTGGATAATCAGGAGGTTCTCCCCAGGGACATTCAAATCCCCCCATTGATAACAATCGAACTACTGAATTATTTTTGAAAATTATTTTATATACCCTGTTTGTTTCAAAATTATTTATACCCTGTTTGTTTTTGTATTTTTAAATGCGCGCTTCATTTTAAATGGGAGCGGGTCATGACGTGGGTGTGTGTGTGTATGGGGGGGGGGGGGGCTCTCCCAGGCCTGGCTACGTCACTGAGTAATGGCTTTCCGGTGGAAGGTGTTTGTAGCAGGGACCTGCTGAAAGGTAGAGAGCAAGGCATAAGCATAAAGAAAGCAAAACAAAAACAAAACAGGTACGACGTGGGATTTTAAAACCATTGCGAACCGAATGGCTATCATTGGATTTATAGTGTCAGACAGAATCAAGGAGGCCGGATAGCAACCAAGATCCAGATCGTGAAAAGAGATTGCACATTGCATTGAATGCGTTTACCGGAGGGCCAGCCCCCACCAGCCACGTTATTCTAGGATGTGAGATTTATGCAGCTTGGCTCACCAAGCTACCATAAGGATTCCAATCGACCAGTGGTTCATTTGCTAGGTGCCGAGGCACACACAGGTGTGATGCGTTTTTTGGGATGAAGTCATGGCATCTAACCAATGCCGCAAAACAATCTTCGTTAAAGAGAGAAGAAAAACACAAACATAACGCTGCTTTGGGAGCAGCGGCAGCATGATTTCCATAGCGGTTACAAAATGGAAAGAACGCCACCAAAACAGACCAATATGACGGTTTGTAAAAGCTGGAATCATCCATTAGCTTACAGAATGAAAGGTTGGCAATTCGGTCTCCCTTTGGGAGAACCGATGACTAAATACTGCAACCAGAAAACAATCACACGACCACCTTATGACCCCTCACATACACCACATGCCCTTGTCGTGGGCTGGTTGTGGACATATTTATTTCCTTATTTAGAGAGTCAAACACTTGTCCTAGCCAGACAAGTTTCAATCATTGGCTTGCGTTTAGTCATTCTCTGTGGCTGTTGGCAAGTGGCGTGTTAGCTCACTTGACTGAAAATCAGGGTGAGCTATTCTAATCACTTTTTGCCCGTCGCGCGTCCGTCGTGAAGGTGATGTTTGGGAACACTTTATTGAAATTTCACTTCAGTAGCGGTTATATAGGGGCATTTTTTAAATAATATTTTTGCTCGTATTGAGGAGGGGGGGGGGGGGCAGTGGTGTGGGGCCAAAATGCGCCAATTGGTAAAACATCTTCTCTTGAACCAGCGGTAGCAGAGACCGTTATGCTGCTTCCCTTTGGGGTGTAGAACCCAATTTGTTTAAGAGAAGTTCGAGGGGCAATATTCACCGTCGTTATGGGAGGGGGCAAGAATTTTTGCCCCGCCAAAAATTTATATTTTCTGACCGAGCGGCCGATTTGAACCAAATTTATTATGAAGTATATTAATGGGTCATAAGTATTTATGCCCCCAACAATTTCCAGTAGCCCCGTGGGAACCGCTGCAGCTAAAAATAGAAATATTTTTTGTTAAACGCCCATATCTCCAAAACTACAATGCACTGAGATTTCTTATTTGGTGTGAAGCTTCCTTGGAACCAACCAACAGAAAGGAATAGTAAAAAAAATGGCATTAGTTTTGTCGTAGAATACAGCTTCTCAGCTTCTGGACTTTGAAAAAATGCTAAGTCCGCATTTTTTTAACACTGTGGATAATAGAAAAAAACATTTAAAAATCTGTTTTTTCTAAACCACTGCCTCAAATGATTCATATTTGATATATATATGGCATCACTGTAAGTAGGATTTTCAGGTCTATTTAAATTGATCCCTTTGGGGCACATTTAGCGGGAAAAAATGTGGCCCATGCATGGGCCTCAAAAAACAAAAGAAAAAAAAAATCAAACGCAACTTTTGCTAATCTGTACGTGTCAGGTCATTGATATTTGGTATGGAGCATATTTGAAGCGGATAGCATCCAACCGGCACCCCCCCCCCCGGGTTTTACATGGGTTGCCACATGGTGTTATGAAATATTTGGATATACAAGTCTGCATAGCATGATGCACAACCCTTCTGTGTCAGATACAACGGTGCCATTCTCACAAACGATTGATTGGGGTAATTGGAATGTGGTTGTTAACTTGGCTAAACCGTCCTTGTCAAACCTAAACATTTGACGGCATTCCTCATTTCTAAATCGTAACAAGTCAAAGCTTGGGTAATGAAACCTAATGTTAGAAGCTGAACGTTCATCAGTTGTGGATAACAACACTAATTCTACGTCGTCTTCAATCGCACCGAACATCAGAAGATCTGAGGAAGCCATTCTTGGTCAACAACATAATGACCCTGAACTCACAGAGTTACTGACCCGTTACCCGTACACGTACACGTTAATTAAAAAGTGGTTTCGCAACTCAATTTTTCTCAAATCCCAACGTGTACGGGTACGTGTAGCTACACGTACCCGTACCCGTACACGTTTGAAATCGCAAACTCCCTAATATGACAAAATTCCCTGTCAAACTGCCAAAGGCAATTTGGCAGGGTATTTTGTCATATTATGTTCCTCGAAAGACGAACTTTAATGTGGGGGGCCCCACAAATATGGGGGCCCTGGGCGTCCGTCCAGTCTGCCAATTCGTAAATCCGGCCCTGCCCCCCCCCCCTTCCTCCCCCCAAATGTTTGCAAAATGACCAGACCAATTTTGGGGCTACTTCTTTACTATTCCAACCGCTTCCGAAGCGGTTGGAATACTAAAGAAGTAGCCCCACAAATCTCCTCATCCTATCTTAACTCGTCATTAATAGCCGCTATTGTGTGCCCAATATTAAAGAAACAAGACGATCTATGCGCGCACTATTTTCGGATATCCGCCAGAACAAAATTTAAAAATCATAGCCTAGTTATTTGATATGAATGACGTTCGGCTGAAGGTCGATCACAAAAATGTCATGATCTGCAAATTTTTTGCCCCGACAGTGGTCGGGGCGGCTCTGTCGCCCCTGCTGTCGCCAAGATCAACAAACCCACCAAGTTTGTGTAACGGATTTGGTAACAGTAGTTGAAATATAATATACAACAGAAGTTCTAAATTACTCTGTTATAATTCGTCTGTCCATAACAGAGGTGTAATTCTATTTTTGTTGGCTTCAAGTCATTTCCATGTTTAAAATAAATCGATGTATCTTATTGGTTCACGCCGTAGTGCATTTTGCTGCTGTTTCATTTGTCGAGGTGAAAGCGAGGGACCATTCAGATTCCAGTATTTGAAATCTTTCCCCGCGAAATTCTTCTATATAAGAGCGGTCTCGCTCATAATTCGTCGTCCACTTTATGTTTGGGAAAAGCTTTAATTAACTGGCCAAACTTAAACCATATACTAGCTTAGTGTGGGGACACTTTGTAACCCGTAAAAAGGTTAACCGTAATGGGTGCCATCATTTTAGGACCCATTCAACTCGGCCCTGGTGAGAATCACCGTTTCTGACACTGATTTTCTCCAGGTCCGAGTTCTGTGGGAACCATTCAAGTTAATAGACTTGCTGGGTGGAATTTTAACCCTCTTTATGGTAAAACGTGGAGTGGACCCGTGGTTTTTGACCCATCATTCACAATCATGTCCATTTCATATCATACTATTTTTGGCTTCTCAATAAACCACGTATAAACTGTTCTCCTATGTTATTGTGTATTCATCCAGACCACAACACATAACTTAATGGTTATTCTACCACTAGAGTTGAGTTATATTTTATCCATGGTTTGCTAGTTGGCCCAGATCCTCACGAATCTGAAGAACAACAGGGAGATTTCGGCCAGGGTTATAGCCCCTGGGGAGTCGTTTACCCCCACCCCTGTTACACTTGTTATGTGCAAAGTAGCAGATGTTCCCTTTCGGCGCGGTCAAACGGTTCATTCATTATTCTGTCGTGTTAAAACTTCAACAAAGACAAAAAGAGACAACAAACAAGGGTAATTTGTGTATATTTTAATTTTAAAAAAAAAACTTCCGTCAAAATGACCTTTTTAAAAAATTTCCGTCGAAATTGTATTTCGTCGAATTGTCTTTTCGTCAAACTGTCCATTTCATCGAAGTTGTCTTTCTGTTCAGGACCCGTCTGGCAAGACCAGTCCGGATCTGGATTGTAACATGTATAACAGACCTTGAACATGTTTGAACAAGTCAGCAAACAGAAGCACATTGATTTTCAGACATCAATCATAATCTATCAGAGATTCATCGAATAATATCCACAGTTTTTGAATGTCCCCGTAATCAATGTCAGAAATGTCAGCTTTGTATAAAATCAAATACAGTCGTCCTCGTCCAATAATAGGTTTCTTTCCAAACAGTCTACGCAATCCTACGGATAGAGTCCTTTCCCAACCAATGCTAAATATGCTTGTGTGGAGTTAGTATGTTGGGGAGCTGAAAGTTGCTCGCCGTTGCTCGGTGGTTCTCTCCGGGTACTCCGGCTTCCTCCACCCGTAAAACTGTCCGTGTCATGATTAGCCATTGTGCATAAATATGTGACCTTAAACACCAATAAATAAATAATAAATAGAGTCCTTTCCTCAGTACTCTATATAACTGCTACTCAGGTCCAAAGTGTTCTGTAATGGTTTTGAAACTGATAATAATAATGGATTTTCTAGAGCGTAAAACCACAAATAGTCCTCTAAAACGCTTGACAGAAATAAATACACTTTTCTGAAATAAAGAGTCAGATCTGTTATGGTTGCCTCTTAGAGAGGTTCAGGAGAATGCTTCAATAAATAGGAAAGTTTTAAGATTTCTTTTGAAGACATCGAGCGTTTCTGAAATTCTGACACTATAAATTGGCAGGGAATTCCACAATCTGGGACCCACGATGGAGAACACACGATCATGAGCCTGATTAGATCTGCTAAAAGGTACAACTAGTTGAATTTGGTTTTTAGATCTGAGACTGTGTGCTGGTTTATATACAGTGATGAGCTCTTGCAGGTAAACTGAAGCCAGTTTGTGGATACATTTGAATACTAAGATCAATATTTTGAAATCAATTCTCTGTTTAACTGGAAGCCAATGTAGTTGTCTTAAAACAGGTGTGATGTGTTCAGAGCGTTTGGTACCAGTAATTATCCTAGCAGCATATTCTGAACTTTTTGAAGCTTCTGAATCAGGCACTGGGACAGCCCCACTAACACTGAATTACAATAGTCTAGTTGTGAGGTGATGAAGGAGTGCACAAGTTTTTCAAGTGCTGACTGGTTAAGATAAGGTCGCGGTCTTCCAGCATTACGAAGCTGCCAGTAGCATTTTTGACATATTTTATTGATATGGATGTCCAGTTTTAAATTTGAGTCCATAATCAGTCCAATATTCTTGGCCGATTCACTTTTCATAGTGATGTTGTTTCCAGACTTGATGTAACAGGCAGACATGAATCAATAAAAGACTATGATACGTATTTCTCGCTTGATTCGAATTTTTTTCTCAACATTTGTCCATTTATTTTTGTTATCTTATCCACGAGTATCATCCATTCTGCGAAAGGAATGTATTTCGCACAGAACATTCTAGCACTCAGGCGACGATTTATTTCACTGTCCGCGATACATTGGATATTCCCTTCGCTAATGTCAAGATTCTTCACGAAACAGAAAACTCTCTTAACCCTTTACCCAACGTAACGGCCAAAACCGGCCAGCGCTATTCTCAAAAATCGCCTATTAATTTACATTATTTTTTTCATTTTTTGTCTCAAAAACATAGGTTATGACCCCTCTTTGGAACGAGCTCGTCGAGCTCGTTCCAACGAGGGGTCATAACCTATGTTTTTGAGACAAAAAATGAAAAAAATTAGTTATTCAAGAATTATTTTTGCAAGTGTCGTCTGCTTTTCATGTTAGGTAAAGGGTTAACTAAACAGTTTGTGAAATGTCATTGGAAAGACCTTAGCCTCTTCTTGATATAGATTGGAACTACTGTGTGCGGAACCATAAACTGGCCAGTATAGTGGTCTTTAACTTTCTCGTTTTCAGATTTTGTATCTTTGGTAAATGATTGTCTACAGTCCGTAGCCCTGTCAAATTATCTTACTCTCTCATGATGATCATACCGGGATTTTTCAGTTCCTCGTATGGTATCACTGAACTACCCGCCTTGAAATGCTGCAGTGAAGTGATGTAATCTCTAAAAATAAACAGCCTTGGGAAAATAAATTGTTTCAATAAATGTTTGAAGCATTCTATTGACATCTTGCATTATTGATGAATATTCCACAAAAAATAGGGTGATTTGATGACTTTTGAACCAAAAAAATACAATTTACATTTTGTGTGTTTTTGTAGGGAATTCCCTGAAAAATATGTGCACGTGACCGGTACTTCCCTTGCTGTCAATTTTTCTCTCTTATTTGTTGCATGACCCCCTGTTTTGGGGTCAGAAAAAGTTGTCTGAAGGGCGAAACTTGACAAAGATATTTGAATGCCAAAATTAAAGTGATGCGATCATATTTTGTTTTCCCTGAACATTATAATGGTCGCCTATGGTGAAAATATTTAGTTCCGTGATACCGTATAACTTATGGATTTGAGATTTTAAGTTTTCCTCGAACTTTTGAGCCATGTGGAGGCTGAATATTTTGTATAAGTTGACAAAACCGAGGAATACCGATCGAATTTATCATACACAACTATAGGTCCTCTCAAACTTCCACTGTGATTAGTTAATTTCTTGAAAGTCCAAGATTTTGGTTTCTATTGCAATATCCCTCGTGATTTTCTAACGTTTCTTCACACTTGAATGAATTCAGACAGTTGAAATAAAAGAATCATCTCCATTATGTACGGAAACCTGTTTCGACAATAATTGACATACATTTTTAATCCAACACTGATGTTGATTGTTATCCTCCAGAATCAGTATTCAATTGATTATTTTCTTCCGATTCTTGTGCAATTAACAAGATATTTATTGCAATGATGGAATTTTAATTGTCGAAATGATTGCGATCTTGTATAGGAAAGTTTATTTCTGACAATTTAAATCTTTATCACAAGTCTTTCAGTACTTTTAAACTCTCTTAGGATGATTTTTTGCTCCTTTTACGGGATGTACGCCAGACCCCCCCCCCCCCCACACCCCATTTGATGCAGTGACTCTTCTTTATTTTCAACGTTGATTTTGGCTTTTTATGTGTACCCATACCATGTATGGTACACATAATGCCGGCATCCGGGGTGGCCCTCCCTCGTTCGTCCATCCTTTGTTCGTCCGTTCGGCGTCCGTATCCATTTCTTTGGCATTCGATAACTTGAAAAATATTGCTTGGATTGTCAAGTTACTTTATATTTGTGTTCAGGTTACTGATGTGCCGAGCTGTATAGTTTTTGGTGAAAATCTGATAATTTGACCCTGAGATATTAACTCTTTATCCTTCAAACTGAGAATTCTTCCAATCCCTTTGGCATGAGATAACTCAAACCTCCAATCCCTTTGGCATTCGATAACTTGAAAACTATTGCTTGGATTGTCAAGTTACTTTATATTTGTGTTCAGGTTGCTGATGTGCCGAGCTGAATAGTTTTTGGTATAAATCTGATAATTTGATCCTGTGATATTAACCCTTTATCCTTCAAATTGAGAACTCCTCCAATCCATTTCTTCGGCATGCGATAACTGAAAAAAATATTAATCCGATTATCAGGTTACTTTATATATGTATTCAGGTTACTGATGTGCTGTGCTGTATAGTTTTTTATGTAAATCTAATAATTTGATCCGGATATATTGACCCTTTATTCATCAAATTAGGCACTCCTCCAATCCATTTCTATATGTACCCATACCATGTATGGTGTACATAATGTCGGCATCAGGGGTGGCCCTCCGTCATACAGCTTTCTACTAGTTGCGCGTATGGGTACACATCTGACGATTTAATCGGCCTATTTTGTCTTATATAAAAATAAGGTAGTTGTTAAATTTTTAAAAATCTGTTGATATTCGGATAGAGATTTTTCCTTTCATTTTAACAAAAATATCGGACATCGAAGGATTTTCCACTCTTAGACCTCAAATAAGGCATTTTTCTTTTTGCGATGTTATCTCTTGACAAATCAAGCCTTATAATTTCATGGTGTCTCATTGGTTAGAGCGGGGTGGGCGTGGTGGTGGATCAGTTGATAGAGCTGCAGGCTGCAAGCCGAGAGGTCCTCAGTTCGAATCCCACCTGCCGCAACCGCGTGATGTCCTTGGACAAGACACTTCACCCCCATTTCCCGCGTTTATTTACAACGTTGATTTTGGCTTTTTTCTTATGTAAAAATAAGGTAGTTGTTAAATTTTTAATCTGTTGATATTCGGCTAGAGATTTTTCCTTTCATTTTATCAAAAATATCGGACATCGAAGGATCTTCCATTCTTAGACCTAAAATAAGGCATTTTTCTTTTTGCGATATTATCTCTTGACAAATCATGCCTTATAATTTCATGGTGTCTCATTAGTTAGAGCGGGATGGGGGGGGGGGGGGGGGCTCAGTTGGTAGAGCTGCAGGCTGCAAGCCGAGAGGTCCTCAATTCGAATCCCACCTGCCGCAACCTCGTGAAGTCCTTGGGCACACTTCACCCCTATTTCCTGTGTGGGGACACGGTGGCGTTGTGTACTAAGGCATACTGCACGTCGATGGAGCATCTGTCTTCAACCAATGCTAACCCTGCGTGTGTGGTGTTAGTATGTTAGGGAGCTGACCGTGTCTCGGGGTTTCTCTCCGGATACCCCGGCTTCCTCCACGCGTAAAACTGTCGTGGTCGTGATTAGCCATTGTGCAGAAATATGTGACTTGAAACACCAGTAAATAAATTGTTTAAGGGCTATAACGCTTTGCCCAACTGATGGGTAATTTACCAAACAAATTAAAGCTACATCACGTGAACCCTCATTGGAATGGACTTGAAAATTTAAAAACAAAAATTAAAATAATAAATTTGGATATCTGCATAGGGTAAAGGTTGAATTGAAGGGCGAGGCACTTAATCCTGATTGCCCACGTGGGGAGGGAGGTGTGTACCAAGGCGTACTGCATGTCGATTTCGCACTTCTTTTCAACCAATACTAAGCCAGCTTGTGTTGAGTTATTAGGTTGATTGCCGCTGCTCGGTGGTTCTCTCCGGGTACTCTGGTTTCCTGCAACTGTAACTGCCCGACACCGGGTGACCTTGGCTGTAACTGCCCGACACCGGGTGACCGTAGCTGTAACTGCCCGACACCGGGTGACCTTGGAAGTCAAAAGTGTCGTTAAACCCAATAAATAAATTAAATTAAATTGAAAGGTAGACGCTTTGATTCCTTTCCACAGCATCTGCCCTGTGTCCTTGGGCAAGGCACCTAATCCCAATTTCTCACTTGTGGACACGGTGTCTTGTGTGGTAATGTTTCACGACTTCAACATGCATTTATCGACAAGCAATTTTCCCGATTTTTTAATTATAATACCAACTGACGAATATTCCATCTACATCATCAAGGCATGCCTTCAAAGAAGGTTCTCAGAGAAAACATGCCTTGATGATGCAGCTGGAATGTGCACTCCGACTTCAGACTACTTCAGTTCAAAGAAGACACGCCATGATGATGCAGCTGGAATGTGTACTCCGACTTCAGACTACTTCAGTTCAAAGAAGACATGCCATGATGATGTAGATGGAAAGTGTACTCCGGCTTCAGACTACTTCAGTTCAAAGAAGACATGCCATGATGATGTAGATGGAAAGTGTACTCCGGCTTCAGACTACTTCAGTTCAAAGAAGACATGCCATGATGATGTAGCTGGAATGTGTACTCCGGCTTCAGACTACTTCTGCTCAAAGAAGACATGCCATGATGATGTAGATGGAAAGTGTACTCCGGCTTCAGACTACTTCAGTTCAAAGAAGACATGCCATGATGATGTAGCTGGAATGTGTACTCCGGCTTCAGACTACTTCAGTTCAAAGAAGACATGCCATGATGATGTAGATGGAAAGTGTACTCCGGCTTCAGACTACTTCAGTTCAAAGAAGACATGCCATGATGATCTAGATGGAAAGTGTACTCCGGCTTCAGACTACTTCAGTTCAAAGAAGACATGCCATGATGATGTAGATGGAAAGTGTACTCTGGCTTCAGACTACTTCAGTTCAAAGAAGACATGCCATGATGATGTAGCTGGAATGTGTACTCCGGCTTCAGACTACTTCAGTTCAAAGAAGACATGCCATGATGATGTAGCTGGAATGTGTACTCCGGCTTCAGACTACTTCAGTTCAAAGAAGACATGCCATGATGATGTAGATGGAAAGTGTACTCCGGCTTCAGACTACTTCAGTTCAAAGAAGACATGTCATGATGATGTAGCTGGAATGTGTTTTCCGGCTTCAGACTACTTCATTTCAAAGAAGACATGCCATGATGATGTAGATGGAAAGTGTACTCCGGCTTCAGACTACTTCAGTTCAAAGAAGACATGCCATGATGATGTAGCTGGAATGTGTACTCCGGCTTCAGACTACTTCAGTTCAAAGAAGACATGCCATGATGATGTAGATGGAAAGTGTACTCCGGCTTCAGACTACTTCAGTTCAAAGAAGACATGCCATGATGATGTAGATGGAAAGTGTACTCCGGCTTCAGACTACTTCAGTTCAAAGAAGACATGCCATGATGATGTAGCTGGAATGTGTACTCCGGCTTCAGACTACTTCTGTTCAAAGAAGACATGCCATGATGATGTAGATGGAAAGTGTACTCCGGCTTCAGACTACTTCAGTTCAAAGAAGACATGTCATGATGATGTAGATGGAAAGTGTACTCCGGCTTCAGACTACTTCAGTTCAAAGAAGACATGCCATGATGATGTAGCTGGAATGTGTACTCCGGCTTCAGACTACTTCAGTTCAAAGAAGACATGCCATGATGAATGATGTAGATGGAAAGTGTACTCCGGCTTCAGACTACTTCAGTTCAAAGAAGACATGCCATGATGATGTAGATGGAAAGTGTACTCCGGCTTCAGACTACTTTAGTTCAAAGAAGACATGCCATGATGATGTAGCTGGAATGTGTACTCCGGCTTCAGACTACTTCAGTTCAAAGAAGACATGCCATGATGATGTAGATGGAAAGTGTACTCCGGCTTCAGACTACTTCTGTTCAAAGAAGACATGCCATGATGATGTAGATGGAAAGTGTACTCCGGCTTCAGACTACTTCAGTTCAAAGAAGACATGCCATGATGATGTAGATGGAAAGTGTACTCCGGCTTCAGACTACTTCAGTTCAAAGAAGACATGCCATGATGATGTAGATGGAAAGTGTACTCCGGCTTCAGACTACTTCAGTTCAAAGAAGACATGCCATGATGATGTAGATGGAAAGTGTACTCCGGCTTCAGACTACTTCAGTTCAAAGAAGACATGCCATGATGATGTAGCTGGAATGTGTACTCCGGCTTCAGACTACTTCTGCTCAAAGAAGACATGCCATGATGATGTAGATGGAAAGTGTACTCCGGCTTCAGACTACTTCAGTTCAAGAAGACATGCCATGATGATGTAGCTGGAATGTGTACTCCGGCTTCAGACTACTTCAGTTCAAAGAAGACATGCCATGATGATGTAGATGGAAAGTGTACTCCGGCTTCAGACTACTTCAGTTCAAAGAAGACATGTCATGATGATGTAGCTGGAATGTGTACTCCGGCTTCAGACTACTTCAGTTCAAAGAAGACATGCCATGATGATGTAGATGGAAAGTGTACTCCGGCTTCAGACTACTTCAGTTCAAAGAAGACATGCCATGATGATGTAGCTGGAATGTGTACTCCGGCTTCAGACTACTTCAGTTCAAAGAAGACATGCCATGATGATGTAGATGGAAAGTGTACTCCGGCTTCAGACTACTTCAGTTCAAAGAAGACATGCCATGATGATGTAGATGGAAAGTGTACCCCGGCTTCAGACTACTTCAGTTCAAAGAAGACATGCCATGATGATGTAGCTGGAATGTGTACTCCGGCTTCAGACTAGTTCTGTTCAAAGAAGACGCGCCATGATGATGTAGCTGGAATGTGTACTCCGGTTTCCACAATAGACACTTTCAGGTAAATGGTAAATTGCAATCAATAATCAGACTATTCAGTTCAAAGAAGACATGCCTTGATTATGTAGTTAGAATATTTTATCAATCCAGACTTGAGTCATATCAGTTGGGGCATACCTTGATTTTACACCCCCTCCCCTCCCTCCCCACTTCGAGCATCTTCGCGACGCCCCTACATGGGCGCATTTGCGGCTTCTAACTCTACTCGTATCGGATTGGTAAGAAGGAGAGACTTACATTTTCTTACCGCTACTCGACGGTTTCTTCCGTTTACTCCGGCTTCCACATCCGACCCTTTCGGGAAACTTGCAATCAGTAATCGGACAACTTCAGTTCTCAGTAGTGTCCAAGTTACCTAGTAGCTTTAGATTCTCTTTCCAAACAGTGGGTCGGACAACATAGGTAGTGCACTAGTTAACCTCTGATTACCAATGTTTCTAAACAGAAGGTCGGACAAAAACATGTAGTGTCCAGGTTACCCACTAGTTTTAGGTTCAGAACGGTTTTTTTGCAACAACCACAGGAGTACTAGTATAAGGGGAGAGCAAAATAAAATATAGCTGTCATTTTGGAACAGTGAGAAACCCATTAATTCGTTTTTAGACGTGAACATTCTAAAGGCTAGCCAGCATTCAGTATAAAAAACTGGCTTCCAGAAAGAATGAGGAATATTAATTGATGCCAAAGAAGAATCAAAATGGCGAAAATGAAAGCCCATCCAATATTTGGTAAATGACTTCCATTTTGCCACGCATTCGGTATCTAAAAAAGGATCGTAGATGACGTAATCTAACATCCCGAATCTTAGCTATTATAACTGGTAGGGTGCTGAATTATTTTTGGTCATCAAAATTTGTTTATGTATCTTTGCCTTGTTACAATTTATGAGAGAGTGCCAATAGGCACTCTCATCAATTGTAACAAGGCAATCTTGAAAGACAAAATTATTTAACTTCAAAGGTAATATGAAGATCAGCCACCAAAAATGATACCTTTAAGTTGAAGCACCTGCACTTCAGAGTAAAGCCCAAATATGGTCTTCCAGCACTCTACCAGTTAATAAGCCACGCACCGCCTTCACTTTTAGGTAGATACATAGTGGATCTAGTGAGGGGTTCAATACCACGATCACGTTTACCCCAAATGAATTTAAAAATTACACATTTAAACAAATTAAGGTATCGTACACTCATTGGAATAACTGACCATGTATAACAGAGTTTACAAGCAACATAACAATTAATTAACTAAAACTACACGTCAAAAAATAGATATAAAACGTGTTTGAAATAAACGGAGAGACGATGTTATTTTTAAATACAAGGAATGATAATGGTCATCCATCGTGAGGGACGTGCCGAATATGACTCCAAGAACCTTCAGATTGTCCACCCACGATATTTCAAAGGGATGATCTTCACGAATACGCCATTTGCCGACAAAGAAACCTTTGGTTTTTGCCATATTTAATTTTGAGCCTGAGGCTCTACCAAAACGATTACACAAGTGAAACAATCTCTTCATAAAACTGTCAGACGTTAAAATACCCTGTGTATTATATTTTAGCCTCATCAGAGGTACCTGGAATGGACAAACTTTTCACCTCAAGGTCCTTCCTTACCTGAATATCAAAAGGCTCCAGGCACATTATGTATAACAAGGGAGATAAACTGGAGCCCTGACGGACCGATCTTGTGACAGGAAAGGATTGGGATGGTGAACCATTTACAATAACACGAGATGAAATGTCTCGGTATAACAGTTGAACCCATTGTATAAACTAATCACCATAACCGAAACAAATATTCATGACTTACTCGGTCAAAAGCCTTGGCCTGATTTAGACTAATGAAAGAACAGGACAAATTCTTTCGCTCGACATAGCCAAAAATATTCCGCAACAGATGGAAATTATCAAGTATTGATCGTCCTGGATCTCCACACGTCTGATCCAGGTAAATAAGAGCCTTTCACCCCTCTCAATCGATTCGCGAGAAGTTTACTAAGAATTTTATAATCAAAATTAAGGAGACTAATAGGTCGATAATTAGATACTATTTCAGGATGATCAGGATCCTTTAACCCTTTACCCAACGTAACGGCCAAAACCGGCCAGCGCTATTCTCAAAAATCGCCTATTAATTTTAATTATATTTTCATTTTTTGTCTCAAAAACATAGGTTATGACCCCTCATTGGAACGAGCTCGTCGAGCTCGTTCCAATGAGGGGTCATAACCTATGTTTTTGAGACAAAAAATGAAAAAAAATAGTTATTCAAGAATTTTTTTTGCAAGTGTCGTCTGCTTTTCATGTTAGGTAAAGGGTTAAAAATAGTGTAATTAAAGAATGGCATTGGGAAGAGGGTAAAAGGGTTTCTTTAAGACAAAAATTATACAATCTTAGAAGCCAAGGAGCTAAGATCGCAGAAAAAGTCTTGTAGAACTCAGCCGTCAAGCCATCAGATCCTGGTGCTTTATTTTTAGATAGAATGGCTTTCTTGAACTCATCCACACTGATATCTTCATCTAAGGTAACGGCGTGATTAGAAGATACCTGGAGCAGAGTTCAGATAAGAAATCCGTAGCAGTCGTAGAGTCAGTTGGTTCTGCCCAAAATAAATCAGAGTAAAAAGATATAAAGTCCAGGGAAATTTCCAAAGGATCTTTTAAAGTGGAATCATCCACAATTAACTGGTCAATTATGTTAGATTTTCCTCTGTGAAATTCTAATTGAGAAAAATATTTAGAAGGTTTTTCCGGGTTATCCACATAAGAGGATCGGAAGCGAATAAAAGCCCCACGAGCCTTTTTCTCATGCAATTCATGTTTAAGGGCCCGAACCGTCACTATCTCATCCGAGACAAGACCCGGATTAGATTTTTCAATCACAAGTAATTCCTTATTATGCCCCCCAAAAATATTTTCGGGGGTATATAGTCGAGGTTTCCGTCCGTCCGTCCGTCCGTACGGACATTTTGTATTATAACTCGAGCATCAGTTGACGGATTTTAATGTTCTTTGGTATGGTGATAGGACAGCTTGTACCTAGCGTTTCGTCCATTTATGTTTGGTAGAGTTATGGTCCCTGCTTGTTTTTGGCCTCTGTTACTGACTAAGGTAAATTGTACCATAGGCTATAGGGCAAAGTGTTGTGTGCCCCCGAAAAAAATTCGAGGGGGGTATATAGTTGAGGTCTCCGTTCGTACTTCCGTCCGTCCGTGCGAACATTTCTGTACTGCCCAGTGCTTGCAGGAGAGGTTGCATGTCATTTTAAACTACATATCAATATAACCATACAAATATGGATTCCAATTTCAGCTTTATTCTTACTGGCCAGTGCCTATAGGGGAAGTGCTTCCCTATTTTTTTAGTCCACTATTTCTGTGCTGCCCAGTGCTTGGTGGGGAGGTTGCATGTCATTTTAACCTACTACATATCGATATAACCATATAAATATGGATGCCAATTTCAGCTTTATTCTTACTGGCCAGTGCCTTATAGGGAAGTGCTGCCCAATATGTTTTTAGTCCACTATCCCAATTTTTTTCTAGTCCACTAGTTTGTACTGCCCAGTGTTTGCAGGGTAGGTTTGCATGTCATTTTAACCTACTACATATCGATATATTCATATAAATATGAATGAAACAAGAATCATAGTGTTTTTAATTCCGTTCATTCAAAGTTGTTTGGATGAACCAATTCTCTTCAAACATTCAGAAGTTATTTATTTACATGCAAGTCCGACTTTGCTACCTTCGGGGGCATCGGCACACGCGTTAGCGTTGCTCTTGTAAATTGATTCCAAATCGTGAAGACGAGAACGATCTTCTTTCGCTTTAATTTCACAATAATTTTGAATAAAATTTTTAATTTGTAATTTAGTATTCTCCCACCAGGGGACTGAAGTTAAAACCTCCCAGAATTGTAAAAAAACTATTGCACAAAAAAACCCCCAGACGAATTACATTTCCAATAACCAGACCCAAATTTGGGTTGAGGGGTTGGGGGGGGGGGGGGACCTACTAAACGAAAAATCACTGCATCATGATCCGACAGGCAACCAACAGATTGCCTAGGGAAAGAACAAGATGGTATTAATGAGTCCGATGCATAGAAACGGTCAATACGTGTGGCTACACCTCTAGAAGCCCACGTAACGGTGACTTGGGAAGGGTAGAAATGTCGAAGAACATCCTTAAGACAATTTGTTTGAATATTACGTGACCAAGTTTTGGCGTGAGAGGGAGGGTTAATATTACCACCTACCTTATCTATGTTGATGTCATTAATAAAGTTGAAGGCGCCACCCAACACTATAGGAAAGGAGGTTGCAAAATAAGGGATCGTCGTACATTCAAAGAAAAGTTTACAATCTTTTTCTAAATTCAGACCGTAAATGTTAAAAAGACAATAAGTAATATTGTCGAATGAAATGTCTAAGACAATAAACTTGCCGTTAGGATCAAAACAGAATTTTTTCATAACATAGTGCAAGGAGTTAAAGACCAGTATCCCAACACCAGTACTATTACTAGTGCCCAAAGCCCAAAAAGCCTTAAAGGCACCAAGGAGGGACTTGATTTCCTTGCCACGATTAAGAGATGAAATATGTGTATCTTGAAGAAAAACTACATCACACGACTGGTTATCTAATAGATTCTTCAAAGACAGATGCTTGTTAAAAGAACCCAAGCCATTAACATTGAGAGTACAGAATCTCATAATGGAAATTGGGGGTTAACAGAACAACAGTATCTAGCTTAAACCAAAAGAAAACTCAATAACACAAGTCAAGTGTCCCGGGAAGAGTTACAAGACTGGATGACAAGTCTATCAGATGGAAAAAGTAAACAGAGAAGAATATAAAAATATTACAATTAAGAAGGAAAATCATCCATGCAAAAAGCTCAATGTTATCGCTACATCACAGTTCTAGCGCCCGAAGACGAACTGCAAGAATGGGAGGGGGAAGGGGCAGGTAAACAAAAACATGAGAAACAGCTCCACAAGTTGAGTGTTCCATTAAGAGTTACACGACCGGAAGAGGGGTTAAACACAAGTAAGAAAAAAGCAAAGAAAAAATATCTGATGTCATGAAAATGGTTAAAAACAGCTAAGAAAAGCAAAAACGTTTTTACCCCTCTGCGAATCGAGCGTTTCAAAATGAGTTGCAAGACCAGAAGAGGGGGGGGGGGGGGCGGAGGGAGGGGGGGGGGGGCAACAAAACAGTTGGTAATTGATAATCAAGCAGGAAAGGGTTAATGAACCATACACCAGGATCTTAAATTAAAAAATACAGAGAAAGAAACCTTTTCCAAAACTGACGACAATTGAAGTCGAACCAGAATTCCCCAAAGGGGAGAGGTGGCGCAGCGACAAATGTGAGAAAAAGAAAAAGCCAGGAAAAACGGGGGGGGGGGGGGGGGGGGGGGGGGGGGGGGGGGTTATAAACTTTAACTTGAAGTTTATATGGATTTTACAAATAATTATAAGAACTGATAGAATAACTATCTTAAAATAATTTAAAGAAATTATAAATAATTTAAATCTTGTCGTGAAACAAAGAAATACTCCCAATGGTGAGGGGCATTGGGCAGTCTCGAAGTCCAAGGGCTGAAGAAGGGTCAAGAAACCGAAAATGAGATGGAAAAGAAATAAATTATCCTTTAGGGATTTTTAACAAGGCCTTCTTCTCTTTACTAATAACCGTTTTCAAAATGGTAGGTGGGAAAAGCTTGCTTTTCTTTTTCCCTTTCATAGAGGTTACATGTAGGCTTAGAAGTAGAGGTTTTAGGCTTTTTAGTTTTACGACCAAGTCTTCCTTTAGGGCCGGGTTTTCCATTTGCAATCGCAACTGGAGACGCCCCGCATCAGACGAAATCTCCAGATCCCGCTAAAGTGAGGATAGCGAGATGTCCTCGTCATCCATGGACTGACGGTCCGAAGAAGGAAGAGGATCACATGCAAGAGGTTTAATATCAACCACAGGGGTGGCATCCACATAATCCCCCACCACGGACCGACCACCAGCCTCACGAATAGTACATTCACAGATATCTACTTCATCGTGTATGTCAGCTTGGACAACATGGGTTTTACATTAACAGATATCTACTTCATCGTGTATGTCAGCTTGGACAACATGGTTTGTGTACTTAATGAATCTAAGGATTTAACAGTAGCGTTGATGGATCTGTCAGAATCACCAGTAATAACAGTTTCATTTGAATTGTCTGATTCCGATATGACAGATAAGGAATGATCAGTTTGTCTTAACACGTTCAACTGTCCTTCACACAGTATACGAATCTTCTCACGGACTTGTTCGGCATGGTACGCTGGAATGTCAGAAGTTATTGCTGAATCTGGATCATCAGTGGAGATGATATAAGACTTGGGTTCATCACTTGTAACTCTTGGTTCTTCGCGAAGGGTGGTCGCATAGTTCATGTTGGACATGGTTACTCTGCAATCTTTACGAATATGGCCTTCACAACCGCATTTGAGGCAGAGTTGGGGTCTGCCAGGCATGGTAACGAGCTCCCCCCCCCCCCCTTATCCTGCAACAAATGCGAGATACGAGCACAGTCTTCTATGGCGGCAGTAATGATAACAGAACGCAGCCCAGATGCAATGTCTTTGTTGAATGCTGTTTTCAAAAAAATAATTTCTTCAACCTTGCCGAAAGAGTTAAATGCTTTTTTGACAGAACTACTGGATACAGGTAATGGTAGCCAATGAACTTTAAGGTTAAGTTTTTGAGAAATCCAGGAGAGTGTGCAGAGTCTTTTGCGATCAACTGTAGTAATATTTTGAAGTTTCAAGAAATTTTCAGCCACAGTGACGCGAGAAAAAACAACATACCACTCATAGGTAGGTCTCAATTTATATATAGCTTTTATTGTATCAGCAACATACCACTCATAGGTAGGTCTCAGTTTATATATAGCTTCTATTGTATCAGCAACATACCACTCATAGGTAGGTCTCAGTTTATATATAGCTTCTATTGTATCCGCCACATTCAACATATAGGTAGGTCTCAGTTTATATTTTGCTTCTATTGTATCCGCCACATTCAACTTATAGGTAGGTCTCAGTTTATATATAGCTTCTATTGTATCCGCCACATACAACTTATAAGTAGGTCTCAGTTTATATATAGCCTCTATTGTATCCGCCACATACAACTTATAGATAGGTCTCAGTTTATATATAGCTTCTATTGTATCCGTCACATACAACTTATAGGTAGGTCTCAGTTTATATATAGCTTCTATTGTATCCGTCACATACAACTTATAGGTAGGTCTCAGTTTATATATAGCTTCTACTGTATCCGCAGGTACAGTACGTGGAGAGTGGATTGTAACTAAATCACCCCCGGAGTTAAGTTATCACCCAAACTACAACTTTCAAATTTGGTATACATCGACTAAAAACACAAGCAATGTTTCAGCTGATGAACCTCCGGCTTCAACCCAGAGGTCCATTAGCTGAAACTTTGCTTGTGCTTGTTATGCTTTGCAACAAATGAGATCATTCACGTTATTTGATGACACATATCCTGTGGTGTCATCTGCAAATGGTAATTTTTTTTAATAATGTTGAATTGCTGATATCATTAACGTAAATCAGAAAAAGGATAGGGCCCAGGATGGACCCTTGTGGTACACCTGTAGTTGTGGCTTCCCTATCCGATTCTTTATCATTGAATGGTACAAATTGACTTCTTCCAGTTAAATAGTTTTCAAACCAAGAATTGGCCACACCTCTAATACCATAGTGATGTAATTTTTTAAGCAAAGTATTTTGATTAATACTATTGAAGGCTTTGGAAACGTCTAGGAAGATGGAAAGGGTACAGTCCTTCGTCCTTTTGTCGTTCTGAGCGGCGACATCATTTACTAAATGCAAAATGTGATGTATAGTTATAGTTGAATGGTGTTTCTGAAAACAAGCTGATACCGGTAGATGATGCTTTGTTCATCCAAAAATAGTTGCAAACGCACTTGCATTATTTTTTCAAGTATTTTTGAAAACGTGAGAAGAATACCGATTGGCCCTTAATTGCTAAATATGTGAGGGTCCCCGCTTTTGAATATGGGTATTATTTTAGCGACTTTCATTTTGGTAGCCAGTAGCTTGGTGGACATGCTATCACAATCTTTGGTCTGTTTTCCACTTAGGCTTTGAATACAGAAAATTACTTCTTGTTCATTGGTGGGTGATATAAAAGATGAGTCAGTGCAACTATTCCCAATGTATTCTGAGAAATGCCGTGATGGTGTTGGTACTTGATTACTTATTGATTTGCCAATGTTCGCAAAGAAAGTGTTAAATTTATTGGTTATTTCTTTAGCATCGGTCAATTCAGAATTTTTGTCGATGAAAGAAGAAGGTGGTGCGTGAGTACATTTCATTTTATTGATGGCTTGGCGTAAGATTTCACATGTTTTTTTAGCATTATTTTTGTTTTGGGATAATACATTAAAGTAGTAGTCTGCTTTGCTTTTTCGTTTCAATCGATTAAACATTCGGCAATACCTTTTGTATTCGCTCACAATCTGAGGATTTCGGGACTTTAACTTTTTGACATACAACTTGTTTTTGTTGAGGGATGATTGTAGAAGTCCAGTTATCATTCAAGGTTCACGTTTTACAAATTTGTTTGGGATCGCCGTGGTTTTGATTGGAAATGCAGTGTCAAAGTGTCTATAAAAGATATCAAGAAGGAAATTATGTGCTTCATTAGGGCAGTCAGTATTAAGTATATCCGAAAAATCGGTTGTCGAAAGAAGGTCCTTAAAATAGTTAATATTCGTTCGGTTAAATGCACGTTTTTGTGTTTAATCAGTTTGGGTAGCAACTTTGTCTGACTCTTCCAAATAGAATGTTACAAAGTGGTCTCTTATATCTGTAATATTAATACCCGATTTGTTTACCTTGTTGGCATTACTGAAGATATGGTCTATTAACGTTGCAGTAGAGTGTGTGACCCTTGTAGGTCTCGTGATAGCTGGTAAGAAACCGGCACTAAACAGAGAATCAACATACGTACTGGTTTTAGAGTCATTATTAAAATTTAAGAGGTCGATATTAAAGTCACCCATTACATAAGCATTTTTGTTACCAAGGTTAATTTTCTCTAGGAGACGGCCTAAATTAGACAGAAATAAATCGAGGTCCGCTTTCGGTGCAGTATTGGATTTGTAGATAATACCGACTATACGGGAGCGCGGTGGCTCAGTTGGTAGAGGTGCAGGCTGCAAGCCGAGAGGTCCTCGGTTCGAATCCCACCTGCGGCAACCGCGTTGTGTCCTTGGGCAAGACACTTCATCTCCATTGCCCGCGTGGGGGCACGATGACGCCGTGTACTAAGGTGTACTGCACGTCGATGGTATGCATGTCTTCAACCAATCTAACCCTGCCTGTGCTGCAGTGCGGAGTTACGATGTTGGGGAGCTGGCAGCTGCTCGTCGTTGCTCGGTGGTTCTCTCCGGGTACTCCGGCTTCCTCCACCCGTAAAACTGTCACGGTCATGATTAGCCATTGTGCATAAATATGTGACCTTAAAACATCAATAAATAAATAAACCGACTATACAATTTTCATTTGGAGTAATTTCAATAAATAGTGATTAAAAAACATGGGGAATGAAGACAGAGAGATCCTTGCGTATTTTGAATGATACATTTTCTTTTATGAATACTGAATAGGCCAAAGCAATACAGTGCCTCGACCACCAAAAACGATGATTGTGCGATTAGGCAATGACAGGGATAAACAAACAATTTTGAACAATGCACATAAACTTGTGAAAACCAAGAAAAGTGTACGAACAGACTTGCCGCCTGTCTTGAAGAGAGAAAGGGGTAAACTTGCTACATTAGCTTATAAACTGAGAACTGAAAGGAGTTATTGAACAAGAATACGAATTGTAGGGGTTAGAGTTATCCTTGCAGTGAAAGCTTCTGTTAATGCTTCCTGGAAAGAATACACTGACACTCTCACCATGTAGAACCCATGTCACACTAATATAGATATCCTTTAAAAATCACCATTTGAAGGTATGGTAAATGGATTGGTGTTTGTTATTTATATTCAATCAACAGGGGTATCTAGTAGGGATATGTCTATGTAAAGTGACTATAAAGCTTCCATTTACTATAAAGCTTCAGTTTAGTAGGGAGATGTCTAGTTAAGTGACTATAAAGCTTCAGTTTACTATAAAGCTTCAGTTTATAGGTCATGGTTTATCCCTATACCCAACCCCCAGTGGTGAAAAGTACAATGTGCATGATGTACACATCTTCAGATGGAAAATTTTCCAATGGAAGTTCTCAATTATTTGCAACTTGGCATTTTCCACATGAGGTCTTGAGGCCCCAGGTGGAATGGATCAATTAACCAACTTTGTAATACTCTTGTTTATCCCCAAACCCAACTCTAGCAGAACCCATGGCACACTAATATAGATATATATAGAATATAATATAGATATCCTGTGAAAATCACCATTTGAAGGTATGGTAAATGGTTTGGTGTGTGCTATTTATATTCAATCAGCAGGGATATTTAATTGGAAGCTGCAGAGTGGGCCTTACTATAAAGCTTCTGTTTATAGTCTATCCCTATACCCAACCCCAGTGGTGAACTGTACAGTATCCATAGTGTACATATCTTCAAATGGAAAATGTCCAGTTAAGGGGGGATCAGTGCAAATCTTCTATAACCTACATCCAGTTAAGTGGGTCTTACTATAAAGCTTCAGTTTATAGTTTATAGTCTATCCCTATACCCAAACCCAGTGGTGAAATGTACAGTATCCATAGTGTACATATCTTCAAATGGAAAATGTCCAGTTAAGGGGGGATCACTGTATCTCTTCTATAACCTACATGCAAATAACAGGTCAAACCTACACTGAAGGTATGGTAAATGGCTTGGTGTTTGAAACTTAATTTCAATCAGCAGGGATATTTAATCACAAGATGTCCAGTTTGAAATTTAAATCTAATCAGCAGGGATATTTAGGTACAAGATGTCCATATAAGTGGGCCATACTATAAAGCCTCAGTTTATAGTTTATCCCCATACTCGGCCCCAGTTGTGAAATGTACAATATGCATGGTGTATATATCTTCAAATGGCATATCTTCCATTGGAGGGTCTCATTTACTTGTAACTTGACATTTTCCACATGAGGCCCCAGGTGGAAAATGTCAACTAATGAACTTTGTAATATTTCTGTTTATTCCCACACCCCATTCTAATGCAGAAATGTCCATATAAGTGGGCCACCCTATAAAGCCTCAGTTCATGGTTTATCCCTATACTCAGCCCCAGTTGTGAAATGTACAATATGCATGGTGTATATATCTTCAAATGGCATATCTTCCATTGGAGGCCAATGGAGGGTCTCAATTACTTGTAACTTGACATTTTCCACATGAGGCCCTGAGGCCCCAGGTGGAAAATGTCAACTAATGAACTTTGTAATATTTTTGTTTATCCCCACACCCAATTCTAATGCTGAAATGTATTTACATGTACAATATGCATATAAGTACATCTTCAAATGAACCTTTTCTTCTTTTTTTCTCATCAGAGCAGTCTTCATTCATCAGTAATTCATTGTAAGATTGCAATACTTGTAATTAATTAACAGAAGGTTGTCATTTGCCATCAGAGTAAGTCTTGGTCACCACAGTAATTCTTTGACATATTGTGAGATTATTATTCAACCAACAGGAGTGTACCCTTAAACCTATATGCAATCAACAGATTAAACCTGGACTGAAAGTATGGTAAATGGTTTGGTGGTTGGAATTTATAATTAATCAGCAGTGATATTCAATTAAGAGATGTCCAGTCAACTGGGGCTCATTGAAAATCTTCTATAACCTACATACAAGCGACAGGCCAAACCTACATTGAAGGTATGGTAAATGGTTTGGCATTTGAAATTTATATCCATCTAGGGGGGATATTTAATTACAAGATACCTAGATAGGGTATAGGGATAGACTTTGAGCTTCACCTTAAGGTTTGTCCCTATACCCAACCCCAGTTGTGAAATTACAACATGTATAGTGTACATATCTACAAATAGTACACCTTCCTATGAAAGTTCTCTATTATTTGTAATTTTGCATTTTTCACATGAGGTCTTGGGACCTCAGGTGGAAAATGTCAATTAATCAGCTTTGTAATACTTTTATTTATCCCCATACCCAACTCCAGTGCAGAAATGTATTTGCATGCACAATATGCATATAAACACATCCTCAGGTGGAATGTTTTTATTACTTCTCATCCGAGCAATCTTCATTCATCAGTAATTCTCTGTAAGATTGATATGTTTCTAATCAGTTAACAGAAGTTTGTCAATTGTCAACAGAGTAAGTCTTGGTCATCAAAGTAATTCCTTGACAGATTGCAAGATTTTTGTTCTATTAACAGGAGTGTACCCTAAACCCTACATGTAATCAACATTTTAAACCAACATTGAAAGTATGATAATTGGTTTGGTGTTTGGCAGTGATATTCAAGCAAGAGATGTCCAGTTATATGGGGCTCACTAAAAACTTCTATAACCTACATGCAAATAACAGGTTCAACCTACACTGAACTTGATTGAAGGTATGGTAAATGGTTTGGTGTTTGAAATTTATATCCATCAGCTTCAGTTTATAATTTGTCTCTACAGTACGTGGAGAGTGGATTGTAACTAAATCACCCGCGGGGTGGAGTTACCACCCAAGCTATAACTTTCAAATTTTGTATATATCGACAATAAACACAAGCAATGTTTCAGCCAATGGACCTCCGGGTTTAACCCGGAGGTCCATTGGCTGAAACTTTGCTGGTTCTGGTTATGCTTTGCAACAAATTTGCAATTATTGCTCGGGTGGGATCTCCACTCTGCGGGTGATCTAGTGATAATACACTCTCCACGTACTGTATATATCCAACGCCAGTTGTGAAATATATAATATGCATGATGTTCATATCCTCAAATGGCATATCTCCCAATGGCAGAATAATTCTTTGACAGATTGCAAGAGTTTTATTCAAAAAACACCTGCATGCAATCAGCAGGTTAAACCTGCATTGAAAGTATGCTAAATGGTTTGGTGTTAGATATTCATAATCAATCAGCAGTGATATTCAATTAAGAGATGCCCAGTTAAGTGGGTCTACCTGCAAATCTTCTATAACGTACATGCAAGTAATAGGTCAAACCTACATTGATGGTAAGGTAAATGGTTTGGTGTTTGAAAGCTGTATTCAATCAGCAGGGATATTTAATTACAAGATACCCAGTTAGGTGGGTCCTACTGTAAAGACGTAGTTTATTGTTTGTCCCTATACCCAGTCCCAGTTGTGAATTTACTACAGGCACAATGTACATATCTTCAAATGGTATATCTTCCAATGGAAGTTTTCTATTATTTATAACTTGGCATTTTCCACATGGGGTCTTGGGAACTCAGTTGGAAAATGTCAATGAATCAACTTTGTAATACTTTTTGTTATCCCCATATCCAACTCCAGTGCAAAAGTGTATTTGCATGTACATACAGATTATCACCACAGTGTGTGTCTCCGGGAATTCAGATCAAGTCGAGTTGTAGGAACAGAACAGTATTTTGACGAGCCCGTTAGGGCGTGTCGAAATGCGATTCTGTGCCTACAACGAGACTTGATCAGAATTTCCGGAGACACACACTGTGGTGATGATAAATTTTTATCACATGACTATTGTAAAGTTCAATGAAACAGTCCATCTGATATTCTTCTATATGAGAACACGTGTAATATGACCTGCAAGGATTTTCATTGGCTGAATTTTAAGCCTCATCACCTAATTAATATTCATATTGTACCACTCCATTGTTTACAAACAAAACTTGTCGCGTGTACTTAATTGTGAAAATAGATGGAAAAGGAGAAGGGGAAATTGTTAAGATCATTGATTCCACAAAAGGCTTGTTATACACTGTGAAAATACTAGGTATCGACTTTGAAGTGACTCTCTCGGCAGAACGTTTGAGCCCATTACACGATGAACGCTACCAGACGCTAGATTGCCAATAAACTGTTGGCGTTGCTAAGCAAACGGACGCTTCTCAACAGCGTCGTTTTGTTAATGTCAGCGGTGCAGATATAGATGGATTTGTTGAAAAAAGAAACAAATAAAAGCACTTTAAGCAAGACCTTTTATGATATGAAGTTAGTAAGAAATTTTCTTCAAAGCAATGATATAAATGAGCATCGTGAAATTCACAACATACCGTCCAGTGAACTGTGTGTTATTTTATGCAAATTTATCCTGTCAGTCAGAAAATCTGACGGCTCTGAATATGAACCAAGCTCGTTGCGTGGATTTATTTCCAGTATTGACAGAAATTTAAAACGTTTTAATTATGGCCACACAATAGTTAGCAGTGTAGAATTTGTGAAAGTGAGAGACATACTGAAGGCCAAACAACGACAACTGAAACGAAGTGGCTTGGGCAATCGGGAAATGAAGGCGGAGCCAATAAGTGACAATGAAATTGACATTTTGTGGCAAAGCGGTCAACTGCGTTCTTCGACACCCGAATCTATAATAAACTCCTTGTGGTTTTTAAACACTATTCACTTTGGTTTACGGGGCTCAGATGAGCACTGTAAAATGTGTTGGGGGGATGTTAGTTTGCACAAGGACCCAAATGGCCAGGAATATTTACAGTTTATACTATAGAAAGACAAACAAAAACTCGCCCTAGTGACAATGTGAGAGATGTTCGAAGTGTGCCACCCAGAATGTGGTGTAACTTTGATTTACCAGAAAGGTGTCCTGTAAATATTTATAAAAAAGTACTCTCTTTTAAGGCCCTCTGGTTACAGTGACGAAAGTGACCCTTTTTATATAGCAACACATACTAAACAAGATATTATGAATGTCGGTGATCAGTGGTTTAAAAGACAGCCGATTGGAATAAATAAACTTACCTCCATCATGAAGCGCATGGCAAAAGCAGCTGGTCTGTCACCGGAAAAGAAACTTACAAATCACAGTGCTCGCAAACATCTTGTTCAGAAACTTAGTGAAAATAACATCCCTGCTCACCAGATTATGCAAATCACAGGACACAAGACTATCCAGTCAATTAACAATTACAGCCATATCAGTGAACAACAACACAAACAAATTTCTCGTGTGTTATCTAACTCCAATCTTCAAACTGAAAATAGGCCTCAGTATCCTAAATCCATGGACACAGATGTAGTTTATCAAAACCAGTCAATTTCTAACACAAATTCCATTGATCGAAACACACAATTTGCGGGTAGACTACAGAATATGTTCACAGGCAACATTTATGGTGGGCACTTTGAAATACATATTCATAACCCAGAAACATCATCAGCCCAACCCGCTCAGAAACGTAGGCGCATCATTGTGTCCGACAGCGACTCGGATTAAAGTTTATAAAATATAGAAATTGCAAATCCCTTCTTTGGATTTGCTTCTCTTATTGTTGACAATTGAATTACTAATGAGGGTTTTGTTGCAGTCTGTTTATTAAATGTCAAGAAGACCGTTTGTTTTGAGAACTATTTTGTAAAGCGGAAGTATTGAACGCATTCAGTCAACATGGAGAAAGTAGGTTAATTTTCTTTTTCCATGTACGGGAACACAGACTCGTTAAAAATAAATCGGTTCAAGTTCGTTTGTGTGTGTCATGTGATAAAAAGAATCTGAAATTCGTTTCTCTTTGCTCGCTAAAATAAAATTGTCTACACTCGTTTCATAAATCTTATATCAAAGAGAAACTCATTACAGATCCTCTATATCTCACAATATTGCCCACAAAATGTGTTATAAAACTATTTTAAGAGGAACTTTTTCATTTGCCTTATCGATGGAAAGACGCAAATTGAAAAATAGAATAGCGTTCATTGATCTCCATATTGAGGTCAGTGATGACGTTACACTTCAGAGAAATTTACGTCACTGGGATTCACTTTACTGAATACTGTCTTGCGAAGTGGAGCAACTGTGTGTTTCGTCAACGTGAATTTGGTTGTTACTTTTGCAATAATTACTGGTGAATTAAATATCCCTCTTGGTGTAAAGGTTTATTATATTTTAAAATATGCCGTTCATCGTTTATTGAGATGGAGTTTTCCACATTTCATAGCGAAAGCTAATCCTTTAACTTCAAGAGAGAAGCCTCGACTCGAGCGTTCAGGAAAATCCCAATAGGCTACAAACCAGCCCAAGATGCCGAAAAGTGCGCAAATTTAACTGTTCGTTGAGTTAACTTCCCCAGTGACATTTTAGCATGCCGTGCATAATAAATACGTTACAGGGCGTTTAGTTGGCAGATACAGTGTCATATACGGCTCAGAGAAAACAATATTAGGTTCGGCTTCGCCTCACCTAATATTGTTTTCTCTGAAGGGAAAAACGCGAAGCGATCGAAAATGATATTAATGCCGTTGTTTTGGCAACAGCAGAATCACGCGCTTGCATCAGGGGCCCTTGATACTGATTCGGAACAAGGGCCCAGACACATTAAACTTTAATTGCGTAACAGTGCAAAAACGCCCCGATTGTGAGATAAAATATGCATATAAACACATCTTCAAATGGAATTTTTTTTTTCTTATTTGTTATTAGAGTAATCTTCATTTATCAGTAATTCCTTGTAAGATTGCAATATTGTTAATCAATCAATAGAAGTTCGTTATTTGTTATTAGAGTAAGCTTCATTTATCAGTAATTCCTTGTAAGATTGCAATATTGTTAATCAATCAATAGAAGTTCGTTATTTGTTATTAGAGTAAGCTTCATTTATCAGTAATTCCTTGTAAGATTGCAATTTTGTTAGTCAATCAATAGAAGTTCCTTATTTGTCATCAGAGTAAGTCTTGGTCAACAAAGTAATTGATTGACAGATTGCAAGTAACAGGACAAAACTACATTGAAGGTATGGTAAATGGTTTTGTGTTTGCAATTCATATTCAATCAGCAGGGATATTTAACTTGAAGACGTCCAGTTAAATGGGTCTCACTACAAATCTTCAGTTTATAGTTTATCCCTATATCCAACCCCAGTTGTGAAATGAACAATAGGCATTGTGTATATATTTTCAAATGGAAAAAGTACTGAAATGTATTTGCATGCACAATATGCATATAAATATATTTCCAAATGAAATTTTGTCATTATTTGTTTTCAGAGCAATTATCATTTATCAGTAATTCTTTGTAAGATTGCAATGTTTTTAATCATTTAATGGAAGTTTGTCATTTGTCATCAGAGTGAGCCTTGGTCATCAAAGTAATTCTGTGATAGACTGCAAGATTTTTATTCAACAGATTGAAAAAACTTTATGAAACAACAGGTCAAACCTGAATTGAAAGTATAGAAATTGATTTGGAGCTTGGAATTTATAACTAATCAGCATTGATGTTCAATTAAGATATGTCCAGTTAAGTGGGTCTACCTGCAAATCTTCTATACCCTATATGCAAGCAACAGGACAAACCTACATTGAAGATAGGGTAAATGGTTTGGTGTTCGAAATTTATTTTCAATCAGCAGGGATATATAATTATAAGATACCCAGCTAAATGAGTCTTACTATAAAGCATGTAGATGTTTACTTATACATAGATATATATACCCTCCAATGGAATTGTCAACTATTTATCATCTGAGTAACGGATGGTCATCTAAGAAATTCTGTGACAGATTGCATGATTTTTTATTCAATTAGGTGGAATTTACTCTTTAACCTATACGCAATCAATTGGTTAAACATACATTGAAGTTATAGTTATTGGCTTGGTGTTTGGAATTTATATTCAATCAATAGGGTTATTCAATTAAGAGATGTTCTGTTAAGTGAACCTCACTGTTAAACTTCTATATCCTACACGCAATCAACAGGTCAAACTTACAATGAAGGTAGGGTAAATGGTTTGGTGTTTGAAATTTATATTCTATTATCAGAGACACTCAATTATATTCTATTATCAGAGACACTCAATCAAGAGATGTCTGTTAAACGAGCCTTACTGTGAAACTTATGCCGATCCCTGTATCCAACCCCACCTGTGAACCTTACATATGTGTACATTGTGTACATGTACATATATACCCATTAGTAATTTGGCATCTCCTACGTGGGGGTCTTGGGGCCGCAGGTGGGAAATGTCAAAGAATCAATAATCAACTTTATTCACCTTCACTGGGATCTGTCAGATCAGAAATAATGGACTAACAACTAATGTTTGATCTCAGCAATAATGGGTATATAACTCTATAAGTTACCTTATAAATTTCCCTTTATCCCTATAAGTATCCCCATTTGCTACAAGAACAAATGGTAGCAAGTAAGAAACCACAATATGTAAGCACATTTGAAACCACACATGCAAGACTAGAAGTGACTGTGCACGCGGTGTTTTATATCTGAGGCCTCATGGCTTCAGGTGGAAATTAGTTCATGCTCTACTACGTGTTAGAATAGAATAGAATAGAATAGAATAGAATAGATTTTATTTTATTTTATTTTATTTTATTTTATTTTATTTGCACTACCAAAATACAAGAAGTGGTATGGCATGAAAAAATAAACAAAAGAAGTCACATACATACATACATACATACATACATACATACATACATAACATACATACATACATACATACATACATACATACATACATACATACATATGAATGAAATGTTGCTTTTTCTGTGTTGAAAGCCAGCGATTCCAACGTGCTGAATACATCGTGGTGCAGTTAGCTCACATCCCAATAGTAAGTGAGTGCATACACACACACATACACACACAGCCACAGCAGCAGCAGGTTACTTCACCCGATTTTTCAGCCCGTACTTTCATAGCTCTGTATATATAATCACTTGAGGGTTCACTTCTATCGTCAATGTTTCTACAGAAAAGAATTGTGAGTTTCTCGGCCGAGTGTAGACAATGGAAATCGGGTCTTACGTATTCGGCAGCTTCCATAAACAATTACGTAAGTAGTAGGAGATGTGGAGATCGTCCCTCATTGGGGGGATCTCATGTGTGACGTCATAGCCACGTGACCTGGTGGCGCCATGTTTGGTTGTCATGGTAACCCGCGTGAGCGGCCATCTTGTGACATCATCTCCATAGTGATACGTGGTGTCAGTGCGCATGCGCAGCGCGTGTTGTTAGGGTGATACGTGTTTCCGTCGTCCATTTTGTATACTAGAGGCCGCCATCTTGGTTTCTATGGTAGCACGTGGTTGCTATGTGACCTAAAGTCTTACAACAATACAGGGGTATGTTCGGAGGGTATGTTCCTTTGTAGAAGAGTAATTTCCCGATTTGTAGATTTACCACAAACAACCCGACAAGTTTTACTATTTCGAATTCTTTCAGAATTCTCTGCTTCTATCTACATATACAATAGTTTTCGTCTATCGGGCTTTGTTCCGGAGTATACTCCAGTAGCGTAGAAGAGCCTATCATCTGGAACAGCTTTGCTTATTGTTACTATATTTAGCTATTCTGGTCTGTTCTTGTTAGTTCTGACCCTATTCTGAGTACTCTTGTTGTTTCATTTATCTAGATCATTTATATAGATTATAACTAACCAATCAGATTGCTTGGTTTCCCATAATTTGTATGCAGAGTTATCTCCCTTCTGTATATCAAAAGCATTCCCAAAGCCAATAAGCTATCGAGCAGTTACTGAAAAGTCATTGCTCGAACGACCCGAATCCCATCGAGCAAATGAGCTATCCAGCAATTGCTCGTTCGAGTGACTCCTCGAACGACTCTTCGAATCATTTCAGTATTTGAGGATACCTATGGCCCGGTATTGTATTATTTGAGGATACCTATCGAGGATACCTTTTACAGGATACTTATCTAAGGATATTATTACTTGTATCACAAGGCATACCTATCCCAAATATCCCTTATAAGCTAAAGATTCAAGAGAGTAATTGCTCCATGAGCAATTGTTCGAACGACACAAATGAGCCTTAGAGCAATTGCTCGATCGAGTGACTCGACATACTGCTCATACCCATCGAGCAAATGAGCTTAAGAGTAATTGCCTGTTCGAGTGACTCCTCGAACGACTCTTCGACTCATTTCAGAAAAAAGGGATTCTAGGGCCTAAAAAGGATTCCGTAAGTAGGGCTTTTTTCTCAAATAAGCCAAAGAGCCAAGAGAGTAATTGCTCCATGAGCAATTGCTCGAACGACTCGAAGCCCATCGAGCAAATGAGCTTTCGAGTAATTGCTCGATCGAGTGATTCCACCTATTGCACTTAGTCTCATCTGAGTATTTTAGTATACCTGACATTGTATTGGACTATTGGGGGATACTTGTTGGACTTTATATCCGGGTACTTCTGTTGGGAAAGGTATAAAAAGGGAGTTGTTGTGAAAATAAACTCATTTGTGTCCTGACCGTCGTCGAGTGAAGACATGTTACCAGTTCGATGCAGATATTGTTCCAAGTTATTTTCAAGATCGGATCATGCTAGAAGACACGAGAAGACCCATCATCGAATCCACTGCAGATATTGTACGAAGTTGTTTACCCAACCATACACTAGGAAGAGGCATGAAGTACATCACTGTCCAAGAAGAACAGAAGAGGAGAGAGATACTGGAGATTCCATGACTGACCAGAATAAAAAGACTTTTAGAATTTTTACGGTATGCCGACAAGGAGGAAATCGATGCCGTTCTACGCGCTGCTGATGAAGATTTGATTACCTGTTTATGCAAATGTGCTACCAACATTCTCGAAGATAAGATACCACTGAATTTAGCTGAATTTGATGACCTGCGAAAATACGAACATGTATTGAAGCTGCTAACAGATGATGGAATTTCTACAGATACAGAAAGAAGTATATTACGAAAGAGTTTATTTTCACATCAACACTCCTTTTATACTTTTTTCAGAGCTAGGACTGAGGTGATAAGCGCCGAGAGAAAGCAATCTTTCATTTTCCAATGTTATTGTCCCCGATAAAATTAAAATAGCCAAAATTATTCTCGTTTTTAAGGCTGGAGACAAGCAACGTTTTAATAATTATAGGCCAATCAGTATATTACCCTCATTCTCAAAAGTTCTTGAAAAATTAATGCATACCAGACTGAGTCATTTTTTAGACGATCATGATTTTATCTACAAGTATCAATTTGGCTTTAGGAAAAGACACTCCACTATACACCCTGTATTACATCTGATTAACAGCGCGCCGGAAGAAAATGACAAGCCCACTAATGATTGCATCCTTGCAATCTTTCTAGATTTTTCAAAAGCCTTTAATTCTATAGATCATCCGATTCTGGTTAAGAAACTCGAGTCCTATGGTATTAGGGTATTAGCAAACTCTTGGTTCTTCCAGACTACTTAACTGGAAGAACTCAATTTGTCCCGTTTCAGAACACGTCGTCGGGCATGGAAAATATATCTGCAGGTGTTCCTCAAGGTTCTATTCTTGGTCCTTTATTATTTGTATTGTATACCAACGACATAAGTAAGTCAACCCTGCTGAAAATCCTATCTTTCGTCGACGATACAACAGCATATGCCTCTGCTGGTAATCTGGACATGTTATTTGCTGAAGCAAATAGTCAACTCTCCAACATCCACGAATGGTGTGCCGCTATCAAGTTATCACTCAATGCTGATAAAACTAAATTCATCATATTTCAGCCTAACAAAAGCCTATATAAAACTGACGAACATTTAACTTTCAACGGCGCTAATTTATCCCAGGTTGGAAGCAACCAGGGCGAAAAAACTTTCAAGTTTTTAGGGATCCACGTGGACGAATCGTTAAAATTTAAACAGCACATCTCGGTAATCTGCGCGAAAATAGCTAGAGCAATCTATGCTATTAATCGTGTGAAGAAATTCCTTCCCCGTGAAGCGCAAAAAACTCAAAACATTTTGCTAATTCACAGTCATTTACTGTATGGTATACATATATGGGGACACTCAGAAGGTAAAGCTAGACTCTTCAACCTACAGAAAAGGGCCATTCGAATTATAGCCAATAAAAAATATAATGCTCATACAGATCCTCTATTTAAGAGTTTGGGTATCTTAAAGCTTCATGACCTGTATGAACTTCAGGTTCTTTTATTCACGCGTGACTGGTGTAATGGGGTTTTACCTAGAAGTTTCATTGATCAATTTAATATCTACGTTAACCCATCCGGTATGGATACAAGACAGTCTGGAAAACTGCGAACACTCAAACCTCGAACCCAATTTTCTGCCAAACTCCTTTTTCATTCATTTCCATGAAGCTGGAACAATATCGATCCGTCAGCTCAAAATCTAACTAGACCCCTGTTCAAAAAATACTTAACCGATAAATATCTCAGTGCCACAGTAGGAGCCATGGCAGGATACCATGCCTTTTGCGTGGCATTTCCGATTGCCGTGGCGAATGTCGATGACTGACACAATTGGCACCCAACAATGCAGACTCCAATTTGTAAATCACTCAACCAATGTAACCTATAGTGACCTGCGAATATTTGAGATTCGATTCGGTGTCAAAAACCCCAAGATTATTTGCATTGGTGTCGAAACTGTTTGCTGATTCGGACTTTCCAGAATCCATGGGACACTAGTTCGGCTGTCCGAACGTTGTGTCTGCCTCTGTAGTGGGCAGCCGCCGCGTTCCGATAGCCAAGCTACAGAGATGCATGCCTTTAAACAGACAGTCATACATATTATTAAATGTCGTGCGGGAGACATTGCCGTCCGATATGAAATAGGGACTCTGTTGTTCTGTTCGATTCTGCAAAAGCATCATAATTTTTTATTTTCAAGTTTCGGATTCAACTCTGCCTCTTGGACACTCCCTCTTTTCCGAGATTCGATTCGGGCATAAACTCCTGATTCGCAGGTCACTATTTACTCACTATTAACCAATTAATATTTTATGTGCATTTGAAATTATCTGCCCTTTGGTTCGGGACCTGAATCTCTTCGAGGTGAGCCAACAGTTGATAGGTTCTTTGCATGGGCAATACTCATTATAGGTCCTTCATTTTAATTTTAATTGTTATGAGCGATATGATATCACATTTTGTCAAAAGTAATACTGCTAAATACTCCCTGTTGTCTTGGTTATGTTTATCATTGCTTAGTTAAGGAATGGCAGGAAGACAGCATTTTCGGCTATGCCATCTCCTTGCAGAATATTTCTTAAATATTTGCTATTCTATACAATTGTTGTATTTGATTTAAACTGCAAAATAAAGATTTATTATTATTATCAATGGCAAAGGGTGGGCTTGGGTCATCGGTATTGTTCGATATGGCGTCATTAAATTTTGATACAAAATCAAAGGTACTATCTTTCTGGAGCAGACCAAAGAACGTGTTATTAGCCATGATCGTTGGGTAAATTAAAGAAGGCATCGTTGTGACCAGCCATTTGGGAAAATAGGATATTCAGAATTATGTATCTAACAGATCTATTTACATGGGAAGGTATGTTGTTCCTAGAATTAAACAAAACTCTGATGTCAGAAGTAAAATAGAGATATACATACATAACATGTTGAGTTTGGGAAACCCTTCTTTAAACAGTATATACGAGGTTTAGAATACTTTAGAGACCAGGGCCAGAGAGAGAGAGAGAGAGATTGGGCGGGGGTCGGGGCAGTGACATTGGGGTCTGGAAGGCCAAGATGTGTTTGCTAAGCCTATCACCCCCCTTGTCAGCTCAAACATGACCTGAAAGACCGCACCCCTATTTGTTGGCCCGTCACATCCTTTAGAAGGATGCCCCAAACCAACAAACGAAATAAGGGCTCTCAGACCACGTCAGGACTAAATAAGGGCTCTCAGGCCATGTCAGGACTAAACCAATCTCAGGCCACGTCAGAACTGACCCTGTTAGGATCATACATTGTGACATCCTATTTTAGTCATCAGTAAAACAGGATATCACAATGTATGATCCTAACAGGGTCAGCTACTCTACTGCTCACGAAATATCAAATTCCATCAAAAGTGGACTGGTCAACAATGTTATTGAAGCTAAAAGTTACGCTCTGATTGACACGACATCAGCAAAACTTGTCAAAGAGACTATCCTTACAGGTTAACTTAATACAGTCGAGGCCAAATTTAACATCTATGATATAAAATTCTGTGGCTGTTGGATTTCCTCTGCCATGCCTCGGATAACATGAAATACTCGGATAACATGGCTTAACATTTTCATCGATATCTCAGGTTGACCACTTACGAAGTATTGCCCCATGAACAGACACGTGCCATGGGACACACACATTCTTGCTGTTCAGGTAAGAATGTATGTCATAACAATCTAAAATCACCAAGACAATTCCATAGACTGTGGTTCTATGAAATTGGCTTTGAGTTTTTCTTACGAGTAAACACAGGCGGCTTTTAACAATTGGAGAAATATCTAGACACCATCGTTTATAGATGTCATTATTCACGGTTTTGTTCAGCTCGGTTCAGAATCTGATTTTTCTCTGGTACGACGAAAGGACCGGTGGGGGATAATCTCATGGTATTGCACATTAGTTTCACCCCAGACAGCCGCCCACAAGGCCCATATTGCCAGAGTGGATCACTCTCTGTGGCACAGTCATGTGTAATTTTTGAAGTCGGGGAACAACTTTGATAGGAGATCAATAAAGTATAAAAAACATTCACGAATATTCCTTGGTATAGGTTAATGTATCGGCCAAACTAGGTTGGTACAGCTTCGCCGAAACACGATTTCCATGTAGTCCAACAGAAAGAATGAATTGGGACAATCAAACGCATTGTACAGCTTGGTCCAGAACACGACCCTCCTATAATTCAATAGCGAGGCCGACAGAGGATTATCCCATGTAAGTCTCTCCATTATACTACAGGAAAATCGGCTTCAATCTTTAGAGAAATTCAAAATTAAACAGTGATGTTTAACTTTAAAAATTTGGATGTAGCTTTGATTGGGAATCGATAGAACAGCAATTCTGTTCAGTATGCATGTGTGTTCCAGAAAGCTGTCCTCACTGCCATCGTGGTTCAAATTCGTTCAAGACACAATTTTTCTACAGAAAAATAGAAGAATTGTTGTGGGATTATTTCGCAGTATTTTGTGCTGTTGAGTCCCTAACCTGATTTTTCTATATTTCAACTGAAGGACTGATGCAAGATAATCTCCGGGTAATACACACAAGAACAGAGCACCACACAGTCACCCACAAGGCCAGCATTGGCATTGGGGTTTCCTGTCTGTGGTACGGTCATATACAATTTTAGAATTCTGGATACAACTTAAATGGGAGATCAATGAAGTAATATGTAGTATGTAACACATTCTCGGATATCCCTTTGAACAGGTTGACACATCTGACTAATTGGATCGGTACAGTTACGTTCGAAACATGATTTTCAAAAATTTAACCGAAAGCCTGAACTGGGATAGTCTAGCGTATTATACAGCTTGATCCAAAACACGACCTTTCTACAATACAATAGGGAGGCCGACATGAGATATTATTAGCGAACGTAGTGAGCGGCCGAAGGCCGCGAACGAAGAGAGCATAATGGTAACGTGTGTGTATGTGTGAAAATATAAGATCGAAATTTAGAATATTTCAGAAAAATATATAACCATACAATCCAAAAATCTGTGTCCGGAAGTTAACACCATGGACGAAAAATAGGAGTCGAAGTTGATCAAATTGTATTGTTTTCATTGGTAGAAATCGAATTAGATTTCTGAAAAAGGAACAGGTGAACGTGCAGGAATAGCGTCACCCATAGATACGGATATGGCGTCATCTGGCAGGTTCAGTCAAAAAATCGAAACCACGACAACATAAAAGAAACGCAAGTTGCGCTACATTTGTCGTTCATTTTCTAAACTTCAATTGCTTGTACAAAAGAAATAAAAAAATGTTGACCACAAAGTCGCACGCTTGTTAATAAAATATCTAAGAACAAGTGTGTCTGCAAGAAATTCTATAATTTTAAGTATTTTCCTTTCGCGAGACGTTTAAAAACGACGAGTCGATGTTTTCTCGCATTTCTCATTTCTGACACTCTTTTTTTTGTAAACAAAAGGTTTACCCCTCTTATGACGATTTCCTCTGGAAGATACGTAATATACAATTAAAAGAGGGACACAATGGGATTCCTGAGACTGCTCTTCATTGCAATGCATTGTACTGTTCGGATCGTATTTTTCCCCTTTTTTCTGACGCAATAAAATTTTTTGAACGATTTTTTCCACTTTAATATTTATCAAGAAGTTACGGTACCGGTACCTGGTCATGATATTTCGAACACGAACTTTTCATTTTTGAAGTTTTGAAGTGATACAGTGTACAGAAACTTACACCCAAGCACCTCCACCGCAGTGGAAACTCCAGAGAAAATTGTTGCTTCTTTCGGATTGACCCACTTTTGCGTCACGCGGTGCTTCTTGTAACGTTGTATACCAATTTTGGCCTGGAAAGACGGTTTGCCGTCTTCGGGCTGTGATTGCAAGAGACAAATCAATACGTGTACACGCAGTGTTGATACATTTTGTTTTTGAATATAAAATCATTCAGTAAATAGTTCATGACTGATTTCTTCGAAAGATAAGGAAGATCAGAAGGTGAACTACTGTCGTGTTTGATCAGTGACGAAGTCTGATCAAACAGTCAGTCTGTCAGTCTCCAAATCCAATTCCAAATGCATTTGCAATTTAAGGCGACCAGCTAAATCGGACTACAATTACAAATTAAATCGTCGGAATTCCTAATTCCATAAATTTAATACCAGACAATTTTACTTACACTCACTGATACTGAATTCATTTTCTATCTGACGTTTAACAATCCAGAGGCGATGCCACTGGAGGGGGATAGCTGTCCCTCCCACTCCCCCCCCCCCCTCCAATCAAACTTCAAATTTCTATCTGACCGGGGTTTTCCCACCCAATTTCACACTGCAAACGACACACAACAATACACGTCATGTCGGGTGTTGTAGAAATGTTCAGATATCGCTCTCACTCCCAGAGCCTCCAAATATAGAAGTCTTTCATGGGGAGAACTCCATATCCCCACACACGCGAGGGTGGGGGGATCCTGTTCCCTCCGCCAGCTATAAGGCCTGTGGCATTTGGGAGATTCCTTCCACATTTTGACCTTGGACCCCCACCCCCAAAAGTCCCCCATAGCTTACCTAAGCCCCCCCCCCCCTCCAAAAAAAAAAATAAAAAAATATTGAAATCTTGGCGCCGTCTCTGTAGCGATCAGTCGGTATCAAGAAAACCTGTGATGGAAAGACAATGTGTTGATCAAATTTGCAGAAAGGGCTACATAAAATTAAGCTACATAATGTTCTAACCAACTTGCAAGTTAAAAATACAACCACAGATTTGGGTTCGATAGGGGGTGATTGATGCCCCCCCCCCCCCAAAAAAAAGACCCTTTCCAACCTACTTAGAACCTGAAGTGTAGAGGTTGAATGGGTGAGTGTACCCTCTCCCCCCCCCCCCCACACCCCACCTTTCAGAAAATTTCAACCTGCTTGAACTACATGTAGGGCCTACTTGAAAATACAAGAAGTGATATGAAGGCAGAGTGTGGGTATTTTAATTAATGCCTCCACCCAAATCCCATCACAGATTACTGAGTTATGAAATTTGAAAGTGATAAAAAGTCCGAAATCTTCGCAAAAAAAAATTGGGAAAACAATCTTTTCTTGCTGCTAAGAATTCACCATAATTAGGAAATTTTCAAACACAAAAAGAAAAGATGCGATCAGAAATTCACACTTTCAAGACCATGAAGAAATATTTGAAAGGGGTAACAGCATGCACGCAGAATTCATCAAATTGTTAATTGTACTTTCTTAGGGTACTGCTAGAAAAACAAGAATTTCACAACAAGACCATAAAAATATACAGACTCGTGGCAAGTAACTAGATTTTTTGGTGAATAGTAATTACTGTGAACACTAGTTAGAACATATTGGCCGTGGTGATTGCTGGGGGGGGGGGGGGGGGTGGAAATTGTAATTTTGAAGGACCATAACAAATTTATTTGAAAAGAATGTTATGATGGGCAACAAAACTTTTGCAAAATTGTATTTATTGATGTCGGAAGTAGAAAATCACAGGGCTGTGAGACGCTGCTGGATTATTTTCTTATGACTTGTGTCTAAATCCTCCTAAGCAAGTCCCTTCAGGGATGAAATCACAGCATACCACTCTGAATTTATTAAGTTTTTTGCAGGATACTATATTTTTTTAGAAACTACTGTATAATTATTTATTTATTGTTGTTTAAGGTCACATATTTATGCATAATGGATAATCATGACCGTGACAGTTTTACGGGTGGAGGAAGCCGGAGTATCTGGAGAGAATCTCCGAGCAACGATGAGCAGCTGCCATCTCCCCAACATCGTAACTCCGCAATGCAGCACAGGCTGAGTTAGATTGGTTGAAGACATGCGCACCATCAACGTGCAGTACGCCTTAGTACACGGCGTCATCGTGCCCCCATGTGGACAATCGGGGTTAAGTGCCTTTCCCAAGGACACAACGCGGGAGTCCGAATTGATCGCTCAGACGGTCACCCATCCGAGGACAAACCGGGCTCGACGTTGCTTAACTTCGGTGATCTTGACGAAAACCGGTTACCGCAACGCCACCGCGCCCCCAACTACTGTATAAGAACCTGTTCAACTCATAGACGGATTGCACCCCAGGGATTTGTGTTGTAACTTTTATTGTTTTGTGAGTTCTGTTCTCAAAAAGTGTGCACAATAATTGTTGTAAAGGTTTGTGATTTAATGGTGATCTGCTCTTTCCAGGATGTATCTCTTCTCCAACTCCCAGCTTCTCCAATTCCCACCTCAGTAAAGTCTCTTAAACAAGCCTTCGACCTGGACAGACTTTTCGGTCTGATTCAGTAGGGTCTTGCTCACCATAAAGGTGTTGAGGAATTCTATTAGCATCAAACTGTAGTTCTTCTTTTCATTGCATGGGTGGGTCACAGTGAAATTGGTGGTGTGTTGGCAGTGTGGTTGTGGGTGGGGGGGGGGGGGGGGGGGGGGGGGGGCTGGGGGTTGTTGAGAAATGTGGTGACTGCTGAGAGCGATCTGTATTCCATATTCTAATTCTATATGCATATTCATCCATTGACCAATGTCATTATGTTTCTTGTGTCAACTTTATTGGGAATATGATAGGGGGGTGTACTCCTGTGACTGTCATCCATATAATAGCATGGTGAGGACTAATAGTACAGGGTGGAATATTATACTGAAGTTACAAACTGACTTCATAATATTTTAAAGTGCCACATCTTGGATAAATAACCTCAAATTTCCAACATAACTCCAACTATCTACAGCTATGGAAGATGTTACGAATTTAGTCCAAAACAGTGCATTATGAGAATTAGACTGCAGTCCAGCCTGGTGAAATGAATAAAAATAGGGGATCAAATCAGAATAATATGGAGTAGAAAATACAAAAAATATCAGTACTACAGATATGACCATTTAGAACATAGGAGTAGGAATCAAGTACTTTCCCGACTGATGCACCATTTCATTCTTCTGTTGTCTTTTTCACTCAAGGATTTATTGTCAATCCCAGTCAGCAGCCTCTTTCGGATTTTGTACTGCTTCTCAAAGCTATCAAACTTTCTCATGCAATGGGTGTTACATGTTCCAAGCAGCACAGTGAGCACACTGCTCTGGTACGTATGGACAGTCCAGCCAGCTGAAAGAAAGGTTGCCAGCTTTGAGAGAGTGGCCTTTTGGAAGTATCAGTCACAAGTATTTAACATTATTTTCCCCACTGTGCAGCCTGAGTTGTGCATGATATTACAAAACAAATAGTTGTTGGTTTGAACAATGAATAATAGTACAAAATGAAACCAAAATGAATGAATGTGCATATTTATTAAATAAAAAATTCAATTGAATTATATTTTGTCACCTCATGAAATAGGAGACTCATCAGTTCAATATAAAAGAGTTTAGATTTTATTTTCCCGCTCTGACCGACTTAGACCCCGTAAATCTGTCACGGTCACGATTACCTATTGTGCATAAGTATGTGACAATAAAAACCAATAAATAAATAATTAATTCTAAAGGCGGTGGATTCATTACTTAATGCTATGTTGTGATCAGTTTTGCTTATAAATGTTAAATTTAATACCTATTTTTTTCAAATTATACCCCTGGCAAATAAACTGCTACGAATATTGCCATGGCAATTCTATTATTATTTTTTGGGCACAAATTTACTTTTTTCTAAAGTGTTCAAAATGGTTTTGGGTACGAAATCACTTGGGTACGAAATGATTTTGGTGATGGGTACGGAATTACACACACACAATGACATCCTCTGTATATTTTTTATTCAAATTTACAAAATACAGTACGTGGAGAGTGGATTGTAACAAAATGACCCGTGGGGTGGCCTTATCACCTAAAGTATTACTTTCAAATTCTGCACACATGGGCAAAAAACGCAAACAGTGCTTCAGCCAATGCACAGGGTATAAACCGTATAAACCTTTAGCCGGAAGTGGAGATACGCGAGGCGAGAGATTTCTATTTTTATCTCAAAGTTTCAGTCTCAGCGTATCCAAGATCACCGAAAACAAGATTTTTTTAATAAAAGGAATGGCCGAAGAAAGCAAAATCAGTAAGTATGTTATATAAAACAATATTTAACAATGAAACGACACAACTTAATGGACAAATCGACTCTTGTAGTATGAAAAAACATCTGCTGATCATCTCGGAAAATGAATTTCTCGGGCAAATTTCTCCTTCAAATATCGTTTTTCACATGTTCGCACAAATGTAACATGTTAAAATCATAGATCGACAGATTCGGCGTTCAATTCCACACCAGAAACTATCAACCATAACAACGAAGGAGGTTCGGTGCTACTAAAACTGTTCAAAATATAATGTCACCTTATCGATTTTTTTATACACGAGAGACCAGCGAACTTATCCACCACTCTTTTCAACTTGTCACCCACATTTCAACTTGGGGTGCGGGGTGTACCCGCCCCCCCTCCCCTGGTTACGTTCTTGAATGAGAGTAAATAATTTCAGTTTACAGTCATGACAAACTGGAAAAATATATCAGTAAAATATATTAGTTGCAGGTGTATTTTATAGAATAATGTAATGGCCGGTCTGGGTTTGAATGAAATTGCTGAGTCGAGAGGCCGGTTTGGGTGTATCAAGATATGACCAGGACACATGGCGTACAAAATTATGTTTTCCAAAAGGGTTAAGAAGGAAACTGGAGAGCAGTTTGGATAACTTTGTTGGCGGCCTGTTTGGGTGAAATTCTCAGAAACCGGCAAGATCGGTTCTTGTCACTCTGAGTCTGAAGCCGATTTGGTTAGTGACGCGTGCCAGGTGTGCGTTCTGTTTGGCTGTGCTATTAAAGTGCGGGATGACCTCTTCGCCCAGTCTCCAGTGCATCCCACTACCTTTCACCTAGATGAAAGCACATGGGATGCGCAAGAGACTACTCTTCGCCAGCAAAGACGAAGAGCACTTAGAGGACCCTGATTTTTGAAAGTTGGAAATTTTATGGTTCCAATTTCAAAAGTTGGAAACATTTAGTTCTTAGCAAATATAGAACTAGTGATTCTTGGTTGAAATACATTTATTCTTTATAGTATGACCCACTAGTTCTTTTTCGCGCAGAACTAAAATGTTGATAATATTCCAAGTTTGTTACTGCGTAAGCTAGCTATACATCGAGATTGCGCTTTCGTAAATGCACACAAATAGTGTCAATTTGGAACACCGGGGCCCGCCGATTTTCTCTAATTGCCTTAAGGCAGGATTCTCTTACGTGAGAGTCCTTCATTGCTCGTCTAAATGTGACGTGCAGTGAAGAGGCCGCACGCACGAGTATCCCGCCTTCAGGAAATTACGGGAATCGGCGGGCCCCCAATAACGCCGGGCCCCGGGGTTACTACCCCCCCTCTCGACGGCCCCGCACAATATAGCAGTATCATGTACCACAAGAAGTCTTTTGTTAGGCCAATTACAAAGTCTACTCATAATTATGGAGAAAAGGCCAAATATCAAGCGAATATAATGTAATTTGCACATAAATCTATAAAGAAAATTCCTTCTCAAAACCGATCATCAAATGTCGGAAACTTTTTTATGTTTTTTTATGCTTTTTCCGGCTAAAGGTTTATACGGTTTATACCCTGTGTCTATATGATCATGCACTTAAAGCTTGAGATCACAATTCTATTCATGTTTGAGGCACTTTTCAGTGAACCCCGTGCGTAATTTCACAGGGTATAAACCGTATAAACCTTTAGCCGGAAGTGGAGATAAGCGAGGCAAGAGATTTCTATTTTTATCTCAAAGTTTGAGTCGCAGCGTATCCAAGATCACCGAAAACAAGATTTTTTTAATAATAGGAATGACCGAAGAATGCAAAATCAGTAAGTATGTTATATAAAACAATATTTAACAATGAAACGACACAACTTAATGGAAAAATCGACTCTTGTAGTATGAAAAAAACACCTGCTGATCATCTCAGAAAATGAATTTCACGGGCAAATTTCTCCTTCAAATATCGTTTTTCACATGTTCGCACAAATGTAACATGTTAAAATCATAGATCGACAGATTCGGCGTTCAATTCCACACCAGAAACTATCAACCATAACAACGAAGGAGGTTCGGTGCTACTGAAACTGTTCAAAATATAATGTCACCTTATCGATTTTTTTATACGCCCAGTTGGTAAACACCGTTGATCGGGAGTTGGTGATAATTATACGTCCAGTTGAGATTATTCGATTTCCCATATGATCGTTCCAATGCCCATATTTGTGCATGCACGAAGGTCTAATCAGTTAACAAACCATATGACCAGACTCGAATGCACAACGTTGACGTCACACCTTTCAACTGAAACACTACTGACTGAACCACCGAACCTGCAACTACGGGGGAGGGGGCGAGAGGACCGCTCCTCCCCCCCCCGAAGAACTTTCGCCCCCACCCGGAAGATTTCAGACCATGTTTTTCAATCGGCATTCATTTTTTTAATTTACCTATGCATTAGGGTAAATTAGTTCGATTGTAGGATAAAATACCCTCGGACAAAATACCCTTAGGACATAATACCCTCAAAAAATACCCTTAGGACATAATACCCTCAATGGGTAGGACAAAATACCCTCGGACAAAATACCCTCATATTTGTTTCATGTTCTGTGCTATCTGCCATTTATATTGTGCTTCATATTTAATTGCCATCTGCCATTGGTATTGTGCTTCATATCTATTTAGTTTAACCCTTTACCTAACCTGAAAAGCAGACGACACTTGAAAAAATAATTCTTGAATAACTAATTTTTTGTCTCAAAAACATAGGTTATGACCCCTCGTTGGAACGAGCTCGACGAGCTCGTTCCAACGAGGGGTCATAACCTATGTTTTTGAGACCAAAAAATGAAAAAGCAGTGAAAATTAATTGGCGATTTTTGAGAATAGCGCTGGCCGGTTTTGGCCGTTACTTTAGGTAAAGGGTTAATAAAAAAAATTAAAAATATTGGTACTTGTTATTTCAAACAAAACACCGGCTAGTGCCTTAGATGCAATTACCCCGCCCCCACCACCCCCCCCCCCCCCCAACACCAAAAATCCAACTGTATATACATTTGGTCTGAGGGTATTTTGTCCTACCCATTGAGGGTATTATGTCCTAAGGGTATTTTGTCCGAGGGTATTATGTCCAAAGGGTATTTTGTCCGAGGGTATTTTGTCCGGATAGCAATTAGTTCAGTTACCACTGTAATACTTCATTTTGTATTGGCTCTAATTCCTTCACACCTGTAATTAACATATCCATAATCACTTGTCAACAAACTTGTCGTATACACAATGAGTGTTGTACGTCTGTCGATTTCACAACAAACTTATCTATGAAGGTAATCCCATTGTTATTTGTGAGCTGTTTATTCATCACACATACATTCACACAGCTTTGTCGGGGAATTATTTTTCCAATTGGGGGTATTTGGGGTTTGTTTCATTCTTTTTAAAGACCTTTTTAAAAAAAAATTTGTTTACCGTTTTTGACCGTGGTCGTTTTTACTTCATAACGATCATTTAGTGTCTATGTTTTGCGGTTTTGCCTGGCTTTTTAAAATTATTTTTTTCTATTTATTTTATTTTACGTTGTTGAAGTGTGTGTTTGTGGTGGGGGTGGGGGGGGGGGGGCGACAGTCGAATGGGAAGAAAATGTTTTCACTTCAGATAACGGCGTGTTATAACAATACGCCAATCCTCTGTTAATTGAAACCAGTTTGCCTGACAGCATGCTGAGCTAACAGTTTATTCGACAATAATCCCTAACCCGACCCCCACCTCATCCTCTCGCGCTCTCTCATTTTCACTCTCATTTTGGCAACAGTCTTTTGTGTCCAATAACTGTCGAACAAACATCAAATGGGCTATTTTTTAGTATTCTCTTCGAAGCAACTGCATCAATAAGTATCTGGCTTTTAACGATTCCATTTTTAGAGAAATTAGCGAAACACTATGGAATCCTACATGAAGGATACCATACCTATACTTTTGTAAATATTCAATGTTGTTCTTTCGGAACTTATTTTATCTGAAATAAATACTGTTTAAACTAAACTAAAATATTTTTAAATAAGGCATGGAGTCACATGGGATTCCTTCGATATCTCGCCAATGTTGTGTTGAAACCAAACAGATGGAGGGTCGAAAACAAGCTTTATACTCACCAAGCGAACCCTACCGTGTGACAAAGGCAAAAAGATGAAATAAATAGAATAATTCGCGCCTTACTTAAGTATTTTATAAATTTTCATCTTATTTTCACTTAATTTGCATACGACTTCACGGAAACAGCTTCGAAACAAAACTTCGGTTACCAGTTTTCTTTTTGAAACTTGAATGCCAAACAACATTCTACATGATGCAGGATAAGCACAGTTAGGTCAACAGTAGCTGAAATTAAATTACGTTATTGTCAATAGCAGTTAAGAGCAGGGTCAAGTTGTCAAAAATACAAAGCGATCATTTCTTTCAAATTTATCGATCACATTTATTGTCCGACGATAGCCTTCAATACTATTCACATTCTCATTTCCATTTCACTCCTGCTGAAGAACAAAACACCTGTCGGATCCAAATGCTCCCAGGGACGTTTCTGGGTAGTTCAGACTCTGTGTGTGTGACGGTGAGATCCTCAAATTTCCAAACTTTCATTTCAAATTGATACCATAAAAAAGTTTCCGACATTTGATGATCGGTTTTGAGAAGGAATTTTCTTTATAGATTTATGTGCAAATTACATTATATTCGCTTGATATTTGGCCTTTTCTCCATAATTATGAGTAGACTTTGTAATTGGCCTAACAAAAGACTTCTTGTGGTACATGATACTGCTATATTGTGCGGAGCCGTCGAGAGGAGGGGGGTAGTAACCCCGGGGCTCGGCGTTATTGGGGGCCCGCCGATTCCCGTAATTTCTTGAAGGCGGGATACTCGTGCGTGCGGCCTCTTCACTGCACGTCACATTTAGACGAGCAGTGAAGGACTCTCACGTAAGAGAATCCTGCCTTAAGGCAATTAGAGAAAATCGGCGGGCCCCGGTGTTCCAAATTGACACTATTTGTTTGCATTTACGAAAGCGCAATCTCGATGTATAGCTAGCTTACGCAGTTACAATCTTGGAATATTATCAACATTTTAGTTCTGCGCGAAAAAGAACTAGTGGGTCATACTATAAAGAATAAATGTATTTCAACCAAGAATCACTAGTTCTATATTTGCTAAGAACTAAATGTTTCCAACTTTTGAAATTGGAACCATAAAATTTCCAACTTTCAAAAATCAGGGTCCTCTAAGTGCTCTTCGTCTTTGCTGGCGAAGAGTAGTCTCATGCGCATCCCATGTGCTTTCATCTAGGTGAAAGGTAGTGGGATGCACAGGAGACTGGGCGAAGAGGTCATCCCGCACTTTAATAGCACAGCCAAACAGAACGCACACCTGGCACGCGTCACTAACCAAATCGGCTTCAGACTCAGAGTGACAAGAACCGATCTTGCCGGTTTCTGAGAATTTCACCCAAACAGGCCGCCAACAAAGTTATCCAAACTGCTCTCCAGTTTCCTTCTTAACCCTTTTGGAAAACATAATTTTGTACGCCATGTGTCCTGGTCATATCTTGATACACCCAAACCGGCCTCTCGACTCAGCAATTTCATTCAAACCCAGACCGGCCATTACATTATTCTATAAAATACACCTGCAACTAATATATTTTACTGATATATTTTTCCAGTTTGTCATGACTGTAAACTGAAATTATTTACTCTCATTCAAGAACGTAACCAGGGGAGGGGGGGGGGGGCGGGTACACCCCCGCACCCCAAGTTGAAATGTGGGTGACAAGTTGAAAAGAGTGGTGGATAAGTTCGCTGGTCTCTCGTGCCAGAAGTCGCGGGATCGCGGATCCCCGGCTGAGAAAAGATATGGAGGTATCTGAACCCTCTCTGGCAGCATCAGTTGCGGGGTTGATGATGTCACGGCGTGTCGTCCTATTGGGTGGGGAAGTAAAATGGCTGTCCTCTGTACGGAGAGAGACAGACTCCACACAGGCTAAAGATCCAGTCGTAGAACACAACAAATTGGAATTCTCTGCTCCTTTCGTTATCAGACTCGCTTCTAAATGTATTCGTTTGGTTATTTTCTTCGTTTGCGTTTTGTTTTACACTGACCTCTAACATACAATTTTAAAAATGTAGTTTACATGTATACCATATTTTTTCTTTGTTTATAGTAATACGATAACACACTGGAAAGGCGTTCATTTGAATCAGTTCCACATATTTATTTTTAATGTAGAGTATAGTTGATTATTCAGGAGCGAAGGAAGGTAAAACTATTTGGGGTGAGGTGGGGTGGGGCTATCAGAGCTAATCCCAAGGGGAACACCATGTATGCTCACCGTGTGCTGTGCAGCAGCATCCGAGCCGCACAGTGGTTAGGTGGTGGTGTGTGTGTGTGGGGGGGGGGGGGGGGGGGGTGTACGGGGAGGGGGTAGCACAAGAGGCGATATCGCCGTATCCCATTCTCGGCGGTGAGGGTCTGCGGGCTTTCTCTGGGATATTTTGAAAAATGAGGGCCAAAACTCACATGCTCCGTGATTCTGAGGCTGCTGTGACTGACTCCTCAGATGAGGACTGTTGAACGCTGCAAATTCGAATTCTCTGCTCCTTTCATTATTAGCTTCGCTTCTAAATTCATTCGATTGGTTTACCCATTCGTTTGTGTGTGTTTTTTATCTTCTTTGGGAGCATGTATTCCCTCTAGATCATACTAGCATGCCCAACACTCTGTAAAAGTGCGCACGCGCGCGCGTGTGTCTGGGTGGGGGGGTGGGGGTAATTTTCTGCAGCTATAGCTAAAAATTGGGTAAGTTAGCTATAGTTGCAGAAAGGTGCCCTTAAACTACAGTAAATAAGTTCAGCATGAATGTTTCTTTGAGTCTGCTAGATATTTGGTCTGCCTGTTGCAGTCCATTGAAATTTAGGGACCCACAAAAGTTAAGAACTCAACAAATTGTTATCATGTAAAGAAGCAAAGCACAAGAGGCTATTTAAATATAGCCGTGAGTTTATGTTATACCTTTTGTAGTTCACTGAAATTTACAGACCTGATGATTTAAGAACGTAACAAATTGGTGCTTGAGCCTAAAAAGTCATAAAATTATAATTACGTACTATCTATACTGCCATATGCGTACGGGAATTTTTATTTTCTGGGTGGGGGGGGGGGGGGGGGGTGGGGAGGATGTGGAGCTGAGGTCCACTTCATCAGAAAGAATCCCTAGTGCCCTAAAAAATTATTTCACCCCCAAAACGTGTTTTGGAACAAATTGTGTCTGAAAGAGTCAACTTACAGTAAATAATGCGGTCCAACTTGTTCTGACATTGTTACGCTATGCCATAAAACCAGTCTCATCTTCATATAGTTCACCGCCTATCGTTAGATTCTGTAATGCAGTAAAATGGGCTATTTTTCTGCGTTGAAAAGGGTAACCTGTGGTTCGCTTTTTCAACGCAATGCAATATTGCATTCAACCCGGCTTGTGCTCGTATAGGCCTATCTTGCTTTCGAAACTTAGAGGCTCCAAATTTACCAGATTCTCACATCGAAATGGTCACCCGACAAGCATAAACAAATGTATACGACTCATCAACTGAAGATACGAGCGTATGAAGCGACACCAACTCTCGTTCGACAATGAAAAGTTCGGGTTCGGTGCTCTTTCTTAACAAGCAGATATCTTGAATGAGGGAGAGTTTATTTATGTGTATTTGAATTCAGATTTGCAAGAGTAATATGACAACGCCAAGCCAGGAAAATATGAGGCACCCATGGGGTGCATTTCCCTCTCGATAAAAATTTCACCTTTTTGGTCAAAGCTAAAGGATCACAAGAAGCCACTTACTGGTGGGCTACCGAATTAGGACGGTGATCCATCAATTGAAAACCCTCTGGCAGTTCTCATGCTTGTCTTCATAAATTATTAATTTAAGATATTGTGACAATATACCGAATGATATGAGCAACAACTAAAACCAAATTTGTTACTTCCAAATTCTGATAATGTGGAAGAAAATGAATGTTTGAAGTGGGACCTCTTGTAGTCGCTTTGCTGTGTACTGACACGAAATGAATAGTGAGTGAACGCTTTTCTTACCGTGGGCAGCTGCTATGATGGTTGGACGTTTTTCCCTTCAGAAGGTGCTTATTAGTTTTGGAGTTGCTGATCGATATCACCCAGTAAGTGGAGAAAACTACTTATCAAATTCTTCAGTACAAATCACACTCTGAATAATACGTGAGCGTCTTCACCCAACCAATGCAAGGGTGAACTCCAATCATCCAAATACAGACCGGTACGAATTTAAAACGCCTTCCAGCCAAACTTCGAAAACAAAATGAGACATTAATCAATCAGGAAATACATGTTTTGATTATTGGTCAGCAATTCCGGGATTTAAAGCTTTGGTTCTAGTACATATGGGAAGGGGAGAGGGAGGGGGAGGGGGGGGGGGGGGGCTCTGTAATGACTGGAAAGAGTGAGGTACATTCTCCTATTACTACCCCATTTATTATACAAAGAAGACTAAAAAAGTAAGTAATCTTAGTCTTATCAGAAATATATTGGAGGGGTGTGGTCAAAAAAAAAAAGAAAAAGAAAAAAAAAGAAAAAAAGAAGACATTCAGCTTTGATCTTTTGTCAATAAAATAAATCTTATGAGGTGAGGATTTGCTTTGCTTGGCTGGATATTTCTGAACGCCATTTCCCCCCAAACATCACAACAGCGGATGCTGCCACTAGCTGATGATCGAAGACATATTTGTCGGAAATTAGTGAGAGGTTGAAGATATTGTAGTGTATAGATGTTCTATTTATAAGTATGGGTAATGATAAATAGGATCTCGGGAATTGGGATGGTTTTCACAGACACTACAGTAAATCATAAAAAAAATGTTATACAATAACAGTAGTGACGAGCAAAAAACACCGCCATACTGGTCACTCTGATCACTGGACTTTTGGGTTGAAGAATGGCTTTCGAATCTATATATATTTATAAATCAGTTCCAGTTCTTGGCACATATTTACAAATCATTTCCATTTCTTGGCACAGGGCACTCTCCAACAATTTATATCAAAACATATTTATAAAAACAAATTTATAAAATGTATGAAAGCAAAATATTCTTTGCGTTTAGCTGAAAGTGAAACATAAGCAAGGAAAATGTAGACTTTTGCTCTGAAACTCTATTTTTAAATTTTTGAGACCTCCGATAATGATGTCCAACACTCAATCTGTTATGAAAGACTATTTATAATATCGTTGATATCATCACCAACTTGAACCTTAAATCCTCTTTTGTGAATTGTTTCTGTTGCCCATATGTGCCCGTTGGAATACCAAACTAATAAAATTAAACATAACCCATACTAAATAACACCAATCAGATCAAATGATTAATATCCATCTTATCTACCCTCAATCACAGTTTTTTAAAAGTAAATCGAACAAGAAATATCCATGAAAGTAACGAGCCGATATCACACACAGCCTTTACAATGCCGCCATTACAATTCAGTTGAGACTATCAATAATAATAATAACACTTTGGCCGCCGGTCGCTAGATTTGTCGCAGTTCTCGTATGAGAAGGCCTTGGTTACCCCTGTTCTACCAACTGTCCCCATATTCCCACGCTTCTTCTCTCCTCCCAACACTCGGAGACGAACTGCTTGATGACATCCCTTGCCCCATTCTTCCCAATCTCTCCGATTAGCATATTAACCCTCTCCTTTGAGTCGCCCCCTAACCACATCTCCTTCATTCTCCCATCCCACTTCCCCATTATACTCCCCGTGAATCTTGTTCTTTTAGACTGGTATTTTGGGCATTCTAGAAGAAAGTGTTCCAGGGTCTCCATCACGCCCAAATTACACATCTGGCACTCCTTTTCACTGTTTTTTTCCAATTTTCCCCTCAGCTCCAGGGACCGCGACCTCAGCTTGAACAACAGTGACCCCCAAAGGTGCCATCAAGGTACTCTTCAAAACCAGGCCTCTCTTTATCACGCAGGCCACCCAAAGATCTCTTTGATTTGACCCCCTCTCGCCAATTACGGTTACAATCCTCCATGACCCTTTCTCTGACGATCTTTTTACCCTGGTTTGCCCCAACGTCAAGGTCCGAGATCTCCAATGAGTAGTTTTCTACTAGCTCCTTCACTTGGACCATCCACCCCGTCTTGATATTTGAGTTCAAAGTTCTCAGGAACATTACTTTACACCATCGGCTATCGGGGAGATTTACCAAATAATTAAGATAACCGAGTTTCAATAGGTCTATCCTGTCCTTGACCCTCATCCACCCAAGCTCACCCCTGATTGCTTCTAGCGCTGCGACATTTCTCGACCCTGTTATCCATCGGCCTGCATCGTTCTGCAGGATTTCCATGCTCTTAACAGCCGTCTGGTTTATGGGTACAACTTCCGTATCGTATGTTATACTTGGCAGACCCATCATTTCCCAAATGGTTTTCCCCACGAAAACCTTATTGAAACTGTTTCTCCCTGTAAGTTTCATTTGGTTAAGGATTCGCTTCCCCTTCAGAATCAATTTATTTGTGTGGTTTCGGTAGATGCCTCTTCCTGTGATGTTTATATTTACCCCCAGGTACTCATAGTCACTAGTCTCTCCTACACTAAGAAGTCTGTTGCTACCTTCCGGAATGCAGAACTCCCTCACTCTCCACCTTCTAGTGGGGTCCACTCTGCGGCCCACAGGTATAACTTTGCTCTTGCTTTCATTAAGTTCGAGTCTCCATTTGCTCCCATATTTCCCAACAATTCCCAGCATCTTCGCTAGCCCCTCTTCGCTTTCTGACACTAGCACCATATCGTCTGCAAAAAATAGCCCTGGGATCTTCAAGTCACCAACTGCAACCCCCTCGTCGCTATGCAGGAGTTCATCTCCTAAACCTTTGATGTACAATGCAAAAAGAATTGGCGAAAGGATACACCCCTGTTTTAGGCCTATCTCCATAGGCACACGTTTTGTTGTAATGTTTCCCAGGCTAAGTTCACTCTGTACATCTTTATATAATGCTTTCATAATTCCAACAAACACGCCTCCTAAGCCCAGAGCCCCCAGCTTGCGCCACATACCCTCCCTCCATACTCTATCGTGTGCATTTTTAACATACATAAAGGCCATAAACATCTTTTTCTTTTTTGCTTTCGCGAATTCTATCATTTGGGATAGCGTGAAAAGATGGTCAGTGACTCTCCTTCCTTTCCTGAAGCCATTCTGGATTTCTCCCAAAAAAACCCTTCTCTTCAATCACCTCCTCTAATCTCCCATACTTGACTTTACAAAAGACTTTTCCAATGTTGCTGTTGACAGAGATCCCTCGATAGTTATCCAAGACGTCTTTTCCCCCCTTTTTGTGAATAAATGTCATTTTACTTTCCCTCCACTCCTTTGGGACCTCTTGTTTTTCTATGGCTAAATTGAATAGGGCAGTTTGGCTTTTCAAGAGTTCCTCTCCCCCTTTTTTAATAAACTCGTTTTCCCATTCCTTAATTTTGAGATCTCCCTTTGCACCTCCTCAGTTTTGATTTCGCTGCACATGAAGTTCGATAGATTTTCCTCGACCTGGTTCGGACACTCTGGTGGGTTCCCCATGCCCCATCGCTTACCGTTTACCTTTTCCCAGTGTTTGACTAGTTCTAATGCGATTTAATCTCGCTCTTCTGTAACTCTGCCATCTACTTTAATACTCTGTGGGTTACTCCCTTTGTTACGTTTGTTCACCCATTTCCAAAATACGTTCGAACTCGACCCCCCTGTCGTTCTTATCCTCCTAATAAGACTGCTATTTCGTACTTTCCGATTATCATCTTTAATCTTATTTACTTTATTTCGTGCTTGTTGGTATTCATCCTTTGCTACCATGGCCTCATTGCTTTCCATCCCCTTTTTTCTGCTTCTCCTGTATGCAGCACATTTAGCTTTTCTACCCTTTATGGTAGGGACCTGCGAACCGTTCGAGATTCGGCTCGACTCGAAACCATCGCCGAGATTCGATTCGACTCGATACATCACCGTCCGATTCGTATTTTTCGAACCGACCTCTGTTCAAACGGCGAATTATATGTGCACTCGCTCGCATCAAGAACACGCCGTCATACGCTAACGATAGTGTAATAAATCGCTCTCTGAACGTATTAGCTCTCCAATTTTGTTGATTATTAAACCCCCGGGCTACCGTACGATCTCTTCACTATTAGTGCGCGATACTGTGTTTCGCGAGACTTTGAGTTTGAGATTTTTTATCATATTTTCCGACATGCCTTGTTTGCTTTTATAATAATGGTATTTGGTGCTGATGAGGCTGAGCACGAGCCACGACCACCAAGTGGGTAGAATAAAACTGCGAGTCTATGAGTTCAGAATCAATTGGTCTGGAATCGAGTATTCTCGCAGTGCGAGAATACTCGATTCCAGACCAATTGATTCTGAACTCATCCAGCATGCAGAGTACCGGTATTGCAGACTATGGAAGCACGAATGTCGCCGTCGCGCCGGTTTCAAGGTTCGAGATTCGACTCGACTCGATACCAGAGGGATGATTCGGCTCGAGATTCGACTCGAAGTTTTATCCCCGGCTCGCAGGTCCCTACTTTATGGCCCTTTTCAGTTCTTCGTTCACTCTGTACTCAAGTTCCCGTGTTGGCACCCTAATCTTTCCTACACTTTCCTTCCCTGCCTCCACTGGGCTCGCAACTATGGAATCGGCCATCTTCTGGACACAGTCCCCCTTGTGTACGGTTGCAAGCTTTGGTTTCAGTTTTTCTTCGAACTTCGCCCAGTCGGCATCCTTATTGAGTTCCCAAAACTCCTTGAAGCTAACTGTGCTTTTATCTAGGTTTTTGGCCCTGATCGTCACTGTAATCTTGTTGTGATCACTATCCAACTCCATTTTGCCCTCATCATCCACTTCTACCCCTATTTATATTTATTTATTTATTTATTGTTGCTTAACGCCACATCAGCAGCTAAGGCTATATCGTGGCGAGAAAACTGCAGATACAACAATTGTCAAGTATGAATTAAAATTAATTGAATAAAATATGAAATAATCACAAAGTTAAAACCAAGAGCAGTCGAAACAATAATGACTAAAGTTATAAAAACCAGAATACTTATAAAATCAACCATTTGACATTTAGACTTGTGGAGTCTGCATTAAAAGAATAAAAACAATTTTAAAATTTATTAACAAAAATGAGATTATTTTATGCGGGCTCGTATGGTAAAATAAATCTCTTAGAGATTGTACTGTAAAATACTGCCCTCTGACAAGATTAAAATCAGTACAATATAAAAGAATGTGTTCCAGTGACAACACCTGCTGACAAGGAACACACTCTGGTCGCATATTACCCTCTAACAGAAAGGAATGTGTAAGTCGCGTGTGACCAATATGACATCGTGTCAGAATAACATGATCTTTTCTACAAAGGTTACTGGATGGGTAGCGATCAGAAATAGTTGGTTGGAAGCGATGGAGCTTGTTATTAGTTGCCCCATCCCAATCCGCCTGCCACATAAATTTGATGTAACTACTGATATGAGGCTTAAAATCACTGAACAGGATCTTAAAATCAGTGAGAGGCTTTGTTAAAGCCTGTTTTGCTGCACTGTCCGCTCTGGTGTTACCAGTGATACCTACATGTTCAGGTTACCAGCAAAACACGATATCATATTGGTCAGACATAAGAGTTAACTTCTCACGAAGTTCCAAAATGAGAGGGTTCTTCAACTTGGGGTTGAGTAAAGCAAGTAGAGAGGAAAGAGAGTCGGAAAAAATAATCGACTTCTTTTCCTGCACTTTCTCGATGTGTTCAAGCGCGAGTTGTATAGCTTTAACTTCAGCTGTGAAAATAGAACTCTGATTCGGTATTCTGATTGAGGTGATATGATCATCAGTAACAGCAGCTGATGATACTTTGTCACCATCTTTAGACCCATCCGTATAGATCCTTGTATATGTACTATACTTGGACTTTATTTCGGCATATTTCTGTTTGAACTACAAGGAATTGGTATCAGATTTTTGGGTAGAAGCAAGGTCCAAAATAACTGCAGGTTTTTTAAGATGCCAAGGAGGAATGTGTGATTTACGGTTTTCTTTTATAGATTCAAAATCAATTTTTGCAGACTCCATGTGGGGTTTAACTCTAATTCCCAATGGAGGAATATGTTTCTGATGTCGGTTAAAAAAGTCAACATTTTGAGGTTCTGAAATACAATTATAAGCAGGATTTGAAGGATTGGCCAAACGTTTAGACACATATTGGAGAGACAATGTAATTCTGCGCTTCTCAAGAGAAGGCTCCTCTGCTTCAACAAGCATCGAGTCTATTGGGGATGTTCGAAAAGCCCCTAGACTAATTCTAATACCACTATTGTGAATGGTATCAAGTGGTTTTAGGTATGACTTCCTTGCAGAACCGTAAACTATAGAACCGTAATCTAATTTAGATCGAACAAGTGATCTATACAGATGGAGCAAAGTTTTTTGGTCAGCACCCCAATCAGTGCTACCAACGACCTTCAGTAGGTTCAGAGCTCTCTTACATTTAACTTTTAGTTGTTTTATGTGGGAAGTGAAATTCAGTTTGCTGTCAAACAACAAACCTAAGAATTTCACTTCCTTTACAACTTTAATGGTGTTTCCATCCATTTTCAACTCTGGATCAAGATGATGCTTCCGGAGCTTACAAAAATGAACACAATTAGTTTGGGTCTTTGAAAACTAAAAACCGTTTTCTGTAGCCCATTTCTGGATTCTGTTTAAACACATCTGAAGTTTGCGCTCTATAGCATTCATTTTTATGCTGCTATAGCAGATTAAAAAATCATCAACATACAATGAAGAATCTACCATATTCTCAATTGCATCGATGATACTATTAATTTTTATAGAAAACAGAGTAACGGACAAAATACTACCCCGAGGAACCCCCAATTCCTGCTCGTGAGGGTCAGATAACGTTGACCCAACACGAACCTGAAATTGGCGGTCCTTTAAAAAGTTTTCAATAAAAAGAGGCATACGCCCTCTCAACCCCATGTTAAAAAGATCTGTTAAAATCCCATACGTCCACGTTGTATCATATGCCTTCTCCAGAGCAAAGAAGATGGCGACCACATGTTCTCTTCCAGCAAAGGCATTTCTAATAAACGTTTCAAGTCTGACCGAATGATCCACAGTATTTCTCTGGCCTCTGAAACCACACTGAACATCCGCAAGCAGATTGTTCGATTCCAGAAACCAGACAAGTCGGTCATTGATCATCCTCTCCATGGTTTTGCACAGACAACTGGTTAAGGCAATAGGCCTGTAATTGTTTGGGTTGCTGTGATCTTCATCAGACTTAGGAATAGGAATTATTGTTGCTTTACGCCAGGATGGTGGAAACTGGCCAGTCACCCAAATGCCATTAAAAGTTGATAATAAAAGTTCTAGTGATGTTTGTGGCAGATGCTTTAAAAGTTTGTAATGTATGTCATCGGGACCAGTGGCAGTATCCTTTGCTCTATGCAAAGAGTTACGTAACTCTTCCATAGAGAAAGGTTCATTATAATCCTCTAGATTGTTGGAGGTAAATTTGATCTTTTGTTTTTCTTGCTGTTTTTTAATTTTGATAAATTCTGAATTACAATTTTTAGACGACGAATGTTTCGAAAATGTGGAGGCCAAAGTGTTTGAGATTTCTGTTTTAGATGTAATTAAGGTGTTGTTTTCTTTCAAGTGCTGTTCAGTTGATTTTGTTTCTTTTCCTTTAATCTTTTTAATCATTTTCCAAATTTTAGTGATGGGGGTGTTTTGATTAATCTTAGAAACGTAAGATTCCCAAGAACTTTTCTTTTTTTGTTTTGTATGTCGTCTTGTTTTTGCCCGATTTATACGAAGTTTGTTTGAATTATATGTAGTTGGTGACTTGTTAAATTCCCTTTCAGCTTTCTTACGATCCTTTATAGCCTGTTTACATTCATTATCAAACCATGGTTTGGTGAAACGTTTTGGATTTGCCGAGGTTTTAGGGATGACTATGTTTGCATTGTCAAGCGGCTCGTTTGTAAAATGTTCTATTTGGTCAGCACTATCTTGAAATTTCTCCCGTGTGAGGCGTTCAGAACAAATCGATGAAAAAGTGTCCCAGTCAGCTTTTTTAAAGTTCCACTGGGGCACTCTCTCATCGTCCGCCGGAACTACACTCTCCAACACAATTGGAAAGTGATCACTTCCGCACAAGTCATCTTCTACCTTCCAAGAAAAATCGAAGAAGATAGAAGGGCATGCAACTGAAAAATCAATTGATGTATACGAACCAGATGTGGGGTGCAGATAAGTGTCTGAACCATCATTAAACAAACACAAGTCATATTGTGTAATGAACTCTTCTACAGTTTTACCCTTTGCATCTTCCTGACTGCAGGAATCACCCCAAATAGGGCCATGCGCGTTAAAATCACCCAACAAAATGTACGGAGTTGGGAGTTGTTGGACTAGTAACTCAAGATTTACTCGGTGAAACGTAAATAGAACACAAGGTGATTGTCTTGTCTAAGGTTAGGCGTACCGCTACAGCCTGTAAATTTGATTGCAAAGATACAGAACTGTGAATAATGTCATTTCTAAATAAGACGGATGTTCCAGGAATATGAAGATCAGTTTCATCTGCCCAGGCATTATACGATGTGTAATGCTTAAAAGCTGAATGATCTAGAGTTTCAGGTTTCTTTAAAAGAGTTTCCTGCAGGCAAAAAGCTGCAGGTTTATATTTTTGGCTTAGAAGACCGAGTTCATTAAAATTAGCTCTAAAACCTCGACAATTCCACTGTATAATGTTTTGTTTGGGTTTATTACCCATGTGTAGTAGGTGATTTGGAAGGTGGACGAATGGGAGATATTGCCCCCGTGTTTTTCTTTGGTGACGTTCTGTGGGGCGACCTACCCTGTGAAGAATTCAGGCGTAATTTAGTAGAGAACGTGTCGTCGATGCACTCATCGACTGACATTTCCTCTATCCCGTCAAACATGTTGTTCGTAACAACATGTTTGAGAAATTTAGGCATTCTATCCGAATGTAGTTTTTGTTGTTCTTTGTTTTTATTTTTCTGCTCTTTTTCTAGTTTCTTTTTCTGCTTTTGACTGAGAGTTTGTTGCTGTGGTCTATTATTCTGATTTGTTTTGGTTGTTTCCTTTTTCAGCTCAGGCTTACATTGATCTTTAGTCTGTTCCGAGTTTGGTGGACGATTTGCTTGATCCAGATTTTGCTGCTTGTTTGGTAGTGTCTCTATTGTAATTTGTTCGATTGACAGTGTTTGAGTTGACTTTGGTTCGGAATGTGTGGTAATTTCTACAGTAAAGGATTGTAATAAAGACGGAATTAAGCTGTTGCTGTTGAGCCATATATATTCTGTCTGACAGGCGACTGATGTTGTGGATACCTTGTGTTTACTTATGGTAGCATACGATGGTGTTGATGTAGTCACACCAGGCATGGCTGTTACAAATGTTCTGGCTTCTGTGAAACTGATCTGTTTTTCACATTTTATTTTCTGTATGAGCTTCTCTCTTTCCTAGACAGGGCAATCCTTTGAAGATGTAATATGATTACCCTGGCAGTTGCAACATTTAACAGCATTGGTACATGGTTCTTGATCCTGATGATGTTGACCGCACCTAAAACATATTGCCTGACCTCTACAATTATTTTGACCATGACCATACTTTTGACATTTAAAGCATCTTAGTGGGTTTGGGATATATAATTCCACTTTGATATTCATATACCCGACTTTGATGGATTTTGGTGGCTGTGAACTGTCAAAAGTAAATATGTGTGTGTTTGTTTTTACTACTATTCCGTCTTTCTTAATTTCTATTCGTTTTACTCCAGTAACACCTTGAGGTCTTAATTCGTTTACAATTTCAGATTCATCAATTCCGGTGAGTTCTTGTGTCCGCACAACTCCTTTACTACTATGAAGTGTTCTGTGAGGGAAAACCTTCACCTCTATATCCACTAGTTTTGAAATTTTTAATAAATTGTTTGCCTGATTTTCCCTTTGGCATTCTATTAACAAAGCACCAGATCTTAGTTTTTTTTTACATTTTTGACCACTCCTGCTATGCCTTTGATTGATTTTTCCAGTGCAAAGGGATTAAAATTGTTACTGGCTTGTCATCATTAGCTGAACAAATCATTATAAATTTTGGCCAACTTTCATCATGTGTTCGTATTTCATTTTCTGTATCAGTATCAGAAGAGAGTTCAAAATCAATACCTCGTTTTTGTTTTTTGTTTTTTGTTGCCATAGTGTGTAGATTGCATTTCATCTGTATATGCCTTCCACCCTTACTTCGAGCCCAACCTAGGCGGTTAATATCGCGGATAACCAGCGATTGACACCAGGAGTACATACGACAGTACACTCGGCCAGCGTTGATGCAAAAGTATATCCGCTGACCGATTGACCCATAGAATTTGTAGGAAGTGCCAGGTCGTGGCGGTCATTCAACCAACCATTTCCTTAAAAAAGGTTCTGCAAAAAACTACCACTGACAACAGACGTAGACAATACAACAAAACAGAAGATGTTAACAAAGTATTAAAATCAATAATATCAGTATAGGGCAGTATTGATAAAATCAAACTAAAAGAAATAATTGATTGAATGACCACCCAATGCTCCCCGACGTGACACCCAGTACTTTTTGGGGTGGGGGCTCCCGATTGGCCAGACCGGGCCATCCGACCATCCTTCTACTCCCGAAGTTGGGGCCAAAATAGTGTATTGAACAGGTACCTTCATGATGGAGATCAGGGCCAAAGCAGTGTTTATGACCTGATCTCCATCATGGAGATTTGTCCTAACCGGGACCCAGTCTGCTCTCAACTGTCAGGATTCCTTCCCCCGGGGCCTTCGTACCGCACCTCGCGGGAGAACAAGGTGCCTGCAAGATGGCATTAGCAGGATTGACCATTTTGGTCCGGGGATGCGTATTTTAAATATTTCGCAGCAAACCAGCTCAATTGAGCAAACCCGCCAATATAAAACTAGCAAACCTGCCCAATTGAGCAGGCCGTCCTCTATCCGCCACCTGAGGACCCGCCTAGTAGGGGATGGTCAAACCCCCCTAGGTTCTACCCCTATCACCTCCCTCCATAAATTAATATCTGTGAGAATGTGGTCAATTATTGATTTTCTGTCATTTCTCTCCCAGGTGCATTTCCCCTTGCATCTCGCGTCCCTGTTCAGAATCTTCAGACCGAGCTCATTTGTGAAGCTCAACAGCTTCCTTCCATTCTTGTTGACTTTCTTGTCCCCGCCCTCTATGCTTTCTTCCTTATCACCTATATGTCCATTAAAGTCGACCATCAGAATTATACCGAGCCCCCTGTTTTCTAGTTCACTGATATTGGACCTTAGTGTTGAGTATATCGAGTCACTCCACTCGGGTTTACTTCTCTCCACCGCACAGTACACAATCCCAAGGGCAATACTTTTGTTTCTCAGACTGATCTTTACCCATCCAATTTCTTTTGACACCTCAGCCGAGGTGATGTTACCTTCCAGATCTGTGATCAGCGACAGTTTTAAATCCTCTTTAATGTACATGCCTACCCCTCCCCCCTTTTTTCTGGCCTTCCGTTCGCCCTACATCTATCCACACACACCCGCTTACTTGGTCTATCCGTTCCTCGTGTCTTACCCACGTCTCGCTTAAGCCCTTGACATCAAACTCCTCTGCCTCGATCAATGTGGCAATTTCACTTACTTTCCGGTGGAGACCCTGGATGTTGCTATAGCCCACTTTCAGGGTACCGAGGTTCATTGGCTTCCGCCTACTGGGCCCATTGTTTTCTGGCGCTGGCCTTGGTAAACTTATTCTGTCCCCCTCACTCTTGTTCACCCCACATATGTCCACTCTTGTTATACTTGCCTCTGACCTCCCACTCCGCTCCCCTCCAAAAAAGGCTCTGCTACCCGTAGAATTTTATCCCCCAATACCCGTTTCCCCACCCTGCTAAGATGCAGCCCGTCACGCCCGTACATGCTTCCATTGCCTCAAAACGTGTCCCAATGGTCGATAAAGGGTATTCCCAGATCAACACAGTAGTCCTCCAACTCTTCATTTAGCGCCAAAATCCTTGAGTTCCGTTCGTTCCCACCTTCAAGGACAGGAAGGACACCGGATACGACTACCCTTGCATTCCTATTTAGCAGTTTGCCGACTAAGCCTCTATACGACTCCACCAAACTTACTGACCTTCTCTCACTGATATTGTTGGTCCCCTCATGGACCACCACTACCGGTTCCGGACCTGACCCTGCCACAATGCCATCTACCCGGTCCCTGAGATCCTCCACCTTCGCCCCCAGAAAGCACAAGACTGTTCGATTGGAACTATCAGGACCACAAACCACATTGTCAATCCCACGTACAATGCTGCTCCCCGCTACAACTAATTTTCTTCTTCTGGCCCCAGTTCCTATATCATCTGCACCTCCTCTCGTTTTGCATGCCCCTGGCCCCCTCTTTCTCTTCACCGCCCTCCTTTCTCCGTCTGGCCTATCAATATCAACAACCATCTCAACCCCCACAATTTCCCCCTCACTCTCTTCCCCAGGGGTATCAGAATCTAAAACACTAAAACTGTTTTCTAAATACCGCCTAGCAACCTTGGCAGCCTTATGCCGACTCTGGTGTCCGGACTCACCGCAGCCCTGTCCTGATGCCACCTTCCGAATTTTCCTACTAGAACCCCCCCCCCCCCTCCTCAGTTACCCCCCCCCCCCCCCACATTAAGCATTCTTCCCCCACGTTTCCTGCTTCCCAGTTTCCTCCTTGAGTCCACAACGACCTTCCACCCACCTCCCACCTCACCATCATAGGTAACCTTCAACGGGGTAACTCCAGATACACCGGCCTTCCCCAACCTCCCTCTCAGCTCTGCAATCTCCCGCTCGAATCCAACACACTTCTCTAACAACTGTAAAATATCCCTGCAATTTGCACAAACCCCACTACTCTCCATTGGCCGACCCCCACCATACCTCATATTACGCTGTCTGAACAACGCGGCAACGCGTTCACACAAGCTATGCAAGGAAAATGATTTGCTGCAAAGTTTCACATGCTCCTTAAGGAGGTCATAGGTCAAAAATGTTAATTCCTTATGTCAAGTTGTAACCCGGATCAGTCGAGCCATATACTTTATGCGATAAATTACATGTGAATGAAAAATGACCAAGGTGAAATATCGGAATCGATCCGTTTATTGAGCTGTGAATGTCCATCTGCACTGTTCACATATCAGTAAACCAATTCAGTTTGAAATTTATTAATTTTGTTCAGGCTTGTGGATGCTCGACTGTCTGTCGTCAATAAGTTCCCCCCTTTTTTTCCAAAAATCCATAAATGAATAAATCGATTGCTCATGCACAACCAATCTTAAACATCTAAAAATATGTTCCTGAGTAGTATGGTTGGTCCGTTTTGACCCTGTTCTGCCAGAGGCCAGGGGCGGTGGCCTGGGACAGGGGATGACATCATGTAATTAAAATGTTACATAAGGTAATTAACATGACGTCACTTAATTAATGGGTACTTTTTTAATCACTTTAATTAATAACTGTTGCTTAATTAATTTTAATTAATGATTGTTGCATAATTAATGTAATTAATGAGTGTAATTAGGGTTGATTTTAATAATTAGTATATTAATAAATGAATTAATAATGTTTACGTCGATTAGTACATATTTTTTTTTTAAAGTCATAATTTGGGATAGATATTATCAGATAATAAATAATATATTTAAAAAATAATATTGACGTATTGGACATATATATATGAAAGCTATCGACTGACTCTGACCTGGACACATGCTAAGGTAAACACTGCATTGTGTCTGCGTGTATGGGTGAAATTAAAAACCAATGAAATCTCGTTAAATCAATTTTTTTTCAAACGCGAACTACGGCATGCGAGTGACAGGTGTTGATCGCTAATTCCTATTGTTCAAATGTTATGGGTGTAATAAAAACCTCATTAAATTAGCGATCAACACGTGACCTTCTTCCATACCCTGATATTGAAATTTTCAAATTCATCGATTTTTTAACGGTCCAATTTCTGCATTTTGACTGGTTCTCAAAAAATCAATCAGTCAATTTTAAAACAACGACAGTCACTCATAGCTAAATTTGTCATTTGTTTTGCAAACATGTTGTTGACAATTTGAGTTTTATCCGCATCGTATCTACTACGTTGTAAGTAATCTAAATGGAAAACAAAACCTTTACCTGTGGAATTTGTGAGAAAGGATTTTCATCCAATGACCACAAAAATCGCCATGAGGCTACTGTACATGGGGAGAGGCTATACATGGCTGTACTTTATGCCCCAAGACTTTCAAGAGGTGAGTTAACGGATCATCTGAAAAGCCACCAAGAAGGTACTTTGAACTATCAATTTTGTGTTTCAGTAGCAAATTCAATGAAAGAGAGGCAGTGTACATCATACAGACGGTGATGTCAAGGAGTTCCAGTGCACGTTTTGTCTGAAATCCTATAGTAGGAAAGATACATTAGAAAAAACATATGAAGAAATGTCAAATCTCGACATTTAACTATGCGACTTGTGAGGACAGCTGTTTCAACTTAACCGTCATCATGCCACTAGTAGTAGAGCTGCATAACTCGATGTTGAGTAAAAATATTTGATAGTTACTGATGTAAAACGCCGATTAGCATGTTTAATGGATCTAACTACACCAGCCCGACCTACCCTTTGCCCACCATGATCACAACAAAAGTTTCAATTGTCTCTCTCTCTCTCTCCCTCCCCCCCCTCTCTCTCTCTCTCTCTCTCTCTCTATCAATGATAGAGTACGGGTCAAAACTAATTGCATTCAAACTGTTGTTTTTTCTAGGGTTTTTTTTGTTACCACCCCCTTACAACGCAAATCGAAATGAAATCTGATTCATTGAACCATACTACAGCATATATGCTAAAATGATTATTTTTGTACAAAACCCAAGACCTTTCCCTCACAAGTACCTATATAAAAACAAGATAATAGCGAGAATGCCTTGTGTACCAGCTTTTTGTTGATAAAATATGTCCTGTATACATTCCAGAATATTATTAATGTACCGGCTTAATAACAGCCAAATTTTTATCGGATCACAGCATTTGAATAATTGCTTAAATTCCATAAATTATGTATATTTCCTGAAGTTGGCGAACGTCAAACTTGTCGAGAAAGGCACTCTGTAGTTTAGGAGACACCACAAATAAAACAATGAAAGAATCTGAGATATATTGCATTTATTTAAATATCGATATTAACCAGAGGTCGAAACTAATCAAATTGATTAGTATTAAATTTCAAATGAATATGAAATTTGCAGTAAAATGAACACCGATATATGTGGCTATTCGGAATGACACCCTATTGGTGAGAGTTTTCGCTTTTTGGTCCAGTTTCATGTTTACTGATTAGAGCATCCACAAAGTCCATTCCACTTTCGCAGTCTTTTCCAGTAGATTTTCTTTAAAGACTGGTCCATCGCAGCTTTGCAGAGATATTGTTTTCTGGAAGAAAAAAGTCCATACGTTCTTTATTTCCAATCAGGCCCCTTGGGATATTTTGATCTTTAAGGATGTTTGCCAAAATTTTCCAGCCTGCCGGTTGAAAATCTTTTCTTTTTCACAGCAGATCATTTATTAGATCACACATATTGGAGCTTGAAATTGTAATGCCATTATACACGAGTCGATCTTTCTCATCCCAGGATAAATTGGGTATATTCTTTATTATCTGGAGTAACAAAAGCGCCCTATTCTTCATAGAGTCGGGTACACATGTCATCCATTCCGGCTCATTTTCCACTGAAAAACTAGTCTTTAAGTAGTGTGGTTTGGTGTTTTCATTACGTAAACTTGAATGGCACTGAAAGATGTCCTTGTAGAGCATCCCTTTCTCTTCAGAGCTCGATGTTGAAGATTCAGTAATTGGCCTAATACCCTGGTCTATGGGTGGGACAGCTACAGCATTTGGGGGTGTGCGTACTTCCTGTAACTGTTCATTCCCCCATGGTTCAATACACAGAATTCTCCTTGAGGGTAGGCTGGTTGAGTCATCTATAGGTTTTCCCCCAGTGGTTCCCCCATCACCGGCGGTTTTACTGGCTCTAGCTTATTTGCAAGCCCCAAAATATTACCACTTGTTAATGCAGTGTTCCAACTAAAGGCTGATTTCATATGCCCTGGAGGACAATAGGGTAGTTGGTTACAGATAGATCTGGTTGTAAACTCGGCAGTATTTGGGTTCGCTCCCCTTATAGGGTGTTTAAAATTTACATTTTTGTGTAATTTTCGTCTGTGTCAATAATAATTAGTTTTATGAGAGTAAGATTTTTGACACAATTTACAGACAGAGCGTGAATTCATCCTTTCCTTTTCAGAAGCGAGTTAATAGAGTGGCAATATGCTTCCAATACTCTTCCATTTATATGTATGAATGGGATGGGTCCCACCCCAACCTGTCAATTCCTGATTGGGTAATTTTATATCAAGATAAGGTGGGTTCTACCCCAACCTGTTGATCATTGATTACTTCAAATCTTCCCACAGTGCATTGTGGGAAATTACAGTGATAGAGCTCTGGGGTAAAATAAGTTTTTGCTCAACTTCACACAAATTGATATAGTTTACTTCAAAAAAGAAACATCAAAGCCACATTTATGACAAGCCGATGTAGCACATCTGAACCACCCACCGACACTGTTTAATCAGATAATCACTTTAATCAGATAATGAGTTATTATCTGATTTTACAATGATTTAAATTCAATCAAACAGTTTTTTTAATGATTTAAATTCGATGAAACATTTTTTTTAGTGATTTAAATTTGATGAAACGGTTTTACAATGATTTAAATTCGATAAAGCATTTTTAGTGATCATTTTAATTGATAATCACGTGACAAATCATGTAAAATGATCACTATCACGTGATTTAATAATATTTGGGAATGTATACAGGACATATTTTATCAACAAAAAGCTGGTACATAAGGCATTCTCGCTATTATCTTGTTTTTATATAGGTATTTGTGAGGGAAAGGTCTTGGGTTTTGTACAAAAATAATCATTTTAACAGATACACTGTAGTATGGTTCAATCAATCAGATTTCATTTCGATTTGTGCTGTAAGGGGGCGGTAACAAAAAAAAAACCTAGAAAAAACAACAGTTTGAATGCAGTTAGTTTCAACCCGTACTGTATCATCAATAGAGAGAGAGAGAGAGAGAGAGAGAGAGAATCAATTGAAACGTTTGTTGTGATCATGGTGGGCAAAGGGTAGGTCAGGCTGGTGTAGTTAGATCCATTAAACATGTTAATCGGCATGTTACATCAGTAACTATCAAATATTTTTACTCAAAAAAAAATTATACAGGTCTGTAAACCAGCTGCATTTACACGAATAAATCTATGTCAGAATTTAACAGAATGTCTGCAGAAAATATGCTATTTCATTACACCCGGACATCAAGTTCAAGTTATAATTAAACGTTCACAGTTTATTCTAAATAAACACAGAGTTCTCCAGCTCGAAGTTCAGAAGTCACTGTCAATCTACTCGCTAGAATCAAATAAGATGCGCTGATTCATAAGTTATTCAGGTCTTAATAGTTTTAAAATAGGGACCTGCGAGCCGGGGATAAAACTTCGAGCCGAATCTCGAGCCGAATCATCCCTCTGGTATCGAGTCGAGTCGAATCTCGAACCTTGAAACCGGCGCGACGGCGACATTCGTGCTCCCATAGTCTGCAATACCGGTACTCTGCATGCTGGATGAGTTCAGAATCAATTGGTCTGGAATCGAGTATTCTCGCACTGCGAGAATACTCGATTCCAGACCAATTGATTCTGAACTCATAGACTCGCAGTTTTATTCTACCCACTTGGTGGTCATGGCTCGTGCTCAGCCTCATCAGCACCAAATACCATTATTATAAAAGCAAACAAGGCATGTCGGAAAATATGATAAAAAATCTCAAACTCAAAGTCTCGCGAAACACAGTATCGCGCACTAATAGTGAAGATAGACATACAATATTCTCAAAAACCCGGGGACGAATATTCCTGGGGACGAATCTTCCCTGACCCTCAGAGATCGTACGGTAGCCCGGGGGTTTAATAATCAACAAAATTGGAGAGCTAATACGTTCAGAGAGCGATTTATTACACTATTGTTAGCGTATGACGGCGTGTTCTTGATGCGAGCGAGTGCACATATAATTCGCCATTTGAACAGAGGTCGGTTCGAAAAATACGAATCGGATGGTGAGGTATCGAGTCGAATCGAATCTCGGCGATGGTTTCGAGTCAAGCCGAATCTCGAACGGTTCGCAGGTCCCTATTTTAAAATACTAATTATCATTATCTATTTATTTATTTATTGTTGTTTAAGGTCATATACTTATGTGCGATGTCTAATCATAACCGTGACAATTTTACGGGTAGACAAAACCGGAATACCCAGAGAACCATTGAGCAACGACGAGTAACTGCCAGCTCATCATCGTCCTAAATTCGCGCTGCCACACAGGTAGGGTTAGATTGTTTGAAGATATGCATACCATCGATGTGCAGTACACCTTAGTACATGGCATCATCGTGCCCCCATGTGGATAATCAGGTTTAATTACCCTGCCCAAGGACACAATGCGGGAGTCCGAATAGTGTACGTAGCTTTGGTGCAGCTCTAGGTGAGTTATATTTTCCCAAGTCAGGCAATTTTGGGTGGCTAATACAGAGTCGCGTATCCTTTTACCATTTTGGATCGAGTAACAGCGTTTTTGAACTTTTAAAATGAGAGGGGAAAGTACTGCTGATTTCCCCCTCACAAAACTTGTAAAAAGAAGGGGGGCTTGGCCTGTTATTATAGAATTGTAGTTTTTCATTTATTTATTTAACGACAGGTGCAGCAATTCGGAAAGAACCACCATGGAAAGGCAAACAACTGTCAAAGTTCCACACAGGATTATCATTGGCTGAAGGTAGTACGCCATAGTACACAATGCTACCGCCCACCCCCTCCCTCACATGGGTAATTAGATAATGTTAGCTACTTCATGCTTTTACTTAGATGGGTGGGTTATTCTTCAGTAAACGTTCAAAAATAAAACATATGGGCTAGTAAAACATGATAGCAAGGGTGTGATTTTTCTATCATTAAACACAGACCGTAGTGTTATCACCCAAATTTTAGCGTTTTTTTTTAATTTTTAAAAGCAATTATTGTCATCAACTTTGAGAAAAATGATGGCCAGAGATTACTGGAATTTGTCATTTTAAAATGCACTGGTCCACAATTAACTGTTAAACACCTAAGGCCTGTTTTGATAAGCGACAGACAGCTATGAATAAATCAATACATTTATTTCTGTCAAACTGACCCGCCATTTTGTTTTTTCGAGAAGTGTCTTGTGGAATAAAAATGAATTATTGACTGAAAATTATTAATATATTATATTAAATGAATATACGCTATTTATTAGGGGGACTAGGTTACAATACAGTGTTTTCGTGGTAAACAGCGCCTCTAGTGGTTTGCACCCAACCTTTAATGGAGGATAAAAGTTCCTGGAATTATCCGATTGATGGAAAATGAACTGAGCCTGTAAGTGTGAATAAAATTTTAAAGTGCATGTTTTGGAAAAGATATAAAATATTGGTGACTATTGTCTTCTGAAATGTGTGAGAGAAGATTAAAAATGGGTGGCGGTAGGTAAAAATATGTCTATTTCATTCAGTGCAAAACTGGGCGGGAGTACGATAAGCTCCAAATTTAAAGGCAAAATTCACATGGCGACCTATATTTTTTTTCAGTATATTGTTTTCATGAGATGATAAACTAAATGGATAGATGGTTGTTTTTGCCCAAATCGGCTTGATAAGATGGGGAGAGGAGGAAAGATTAGTACTGTTGTCAATGGAAAAAAAACACTGTATTGTCACCTAAAGCAGTATTTCTTGTGATTTCTGTCGAGTGATATTTAAAAAAATAGTTTTGGATGTTGGGTCTACCGGTGTTATTACTTCGATGACTGAAGTCAAGTTGGTTTGTACTTGGATGGAAACTTTTGAGCAACGGTAATTTTGAAGATGTTGGATGCCCATTTTTCATGAAATCAAGCCTATTTTAGAGTGCCCATATGCATAAAATGCTGGCCAAATGAAGAGTGAATCTTAGGTGGAGAAAAGATGGTACAATTTGGTTATTTTGTTGTTTTTGTAGTTAATCAGAGGCAGGCCAATATGAAATGGCAGTATTAATTGAGCTAAATGTTGTTGTCTGTGCAAAATAAGCAAGTTTTAACCCCCCATGGCCAAACTTGGAATGGAGCATATTTTCAATCTGAAAAACATTCAGTCAAGTTTATTATTGATTTCCACTTGCTAACTAACCCCCATCCCCAAATATAGTTAGTAGAAGTATCATTTTTCCTATTCCAGAATTTAACCCCCTTGTCTATATATGCTTGCTGAAAGTATGATTTGTTACATTCTGCAGTGTGAGAAACAGTCACTGAACAGGGATTTCTTCTTTATTTTGGCAGGTGTGATGGTCAAATTAATGAGAAATATCCTGTTTCAGCCTGTGATTTGATTCAAATGCTGTTTTGATGAGATGCATAGGAGGTTTTTACTCCATGAGGGCAATTTAGGTGTGGCACTACTGTAGATATCTGTCTGATAAATGGCATCTTATGTGCTTCCTCTCTCCTTGGTGTTTCATTTGTCATTTTTCTTACCAAGTTCTACTACAACCACCTTAAAAACTTGCATCCTGTTCATGTAGAAGGTAATATGCTATCTGTTGTTATAGACAAATAAAGAGAGATACCTAGTAGTTTAAAAGACTGTTGCATTAGGGGGATTTCAGTTAAAATGAGTTGCTGGACCTGGCTGGAATGAGCTACTATGCTGATCCCATCCAGGTTCAGCAACTTCTTTTTTTTTTGATAATGTCAAACAAGTGGAGATAGAGTGGATTTGGCATGTGGCTAAATGTACTATGCTGTCTTGATACTTGAGAATGTAGGTGACATGAAGAAAAGTTGTGATATTGTTCATAATTGAGAGAGTCCAAACTGAATTGTGGTTTTATTTGGGAAAATTCTCTTTTCACCACCCCCCCCCCCCAAGTTTTATCTATCCTGATCAATTTAATTTGGAAATATGGCTCCCATGAGTACCACTGGATGCCTCATATGGTTAATACTCACACATTTTTATTACAATATTCAAGCTCAGCCAAAGTGCAGAGAGCACACCAGTTCTTAATCTAGTCTCAGTACAAAACCAGGAGAAATTTCCACTTTCATCTCATTTTGGCAGTGTCTGTATCACCCAAATGTATGATTTATTAATTTTCCAAGTATCTTGTTAACTCTGTGCACTGTATATGTGGGAAACAGTTGGGGATTCTGACACTAGAATTGAAGTGTGTGGACTCAAAAGGGTTGGATGTAGGCTTTTCTGCTGAACTGGTTGCAGGGGTAGGGGTCAAATAGCCAGCACTGCTTGTTCATTTGTTTCTTTCTTCATTCAGGTCATATGATTATCTCATGTTAGAGTGTGCTTCTGTCAAATGGTGTACTTCTACTGTAAATTGTACTTTATCCAAACACCTTTATCAAACAAAAGTACCTTTTATTTCATTTTTATTTTGAGAATAATGGAAGGGTTAATGTTTTGGACTTTCATTACTCTAGAATAACTTTTTGACTTTGATAGTTTATACAGCTACTCTGTTGGTATACTAATGCAAAATGATGACAGTTTGAGGACAACAAATTCATTAAACTTGTTGTTTGGAATCAGTTTAAAGGTCAAAATGTAAAAAAAGACACATGATTTTTTTTCACTCAACCAATCGGGGTGGGTTAATTGTAATGCTGATAGAGTGGGCAAAGAGCACTGAAATTTGAAAAAAAGATATTTAATATATTAGACAGTATATTTTCTTTAATTTAAACCCATAAATACATATATTTTTATCGACTTTGTAGAAAGTTTAGGTTACAATACAGTGTTTTCGTGGTAAACAGCGCCTCTAGTGGTTTGCACTCAACCTTTAATGGAGGTTAAAAGTTCCTGGAATTATCCGATTGGTGGAAAATGAACTGAGCTTGTAAGTGTGAATAAAATTTTAAAGTGCATGTTTTGGAAAAGATATAAGATATTGGTGACTATTGTCTTCTGAAATGTGTGAGAGAAGATTAAAATTGGGTGGTGGTAGGTAAAAATATGTCTATTTCATTCAGTGCAAAACTGGACGGGAGTACAGTAAGCTCCAAATTTAAAGGCAAAATTCACATGTCGACCTATATTTTTTTTCAGTATATTGTTTTCATGAGATGATAAACTAAATGGATAGATGGTTGTTTTTGCCCAAATCAGCTTGATAAGATGGGGAGAGGAGGAAAGATTAGTACTGTCGTCAATGGAAAAAAACACTGTATTGTAACCACTACGTTATACCAATTAAGGTTATTAAATTTTTAAACATATGACCGCACACTTGTCTCCTTCACCCCTCCTCATAACCTCATTTGACCCCCCCCCTCCTAATTGGATGAGGAGCGGCTCCACCGGTCAATCTACATCAAGTTATGCAGCTCTACTACTTGTGGCGTGATGACGGTTAAGTTGAAACAGCCGTCCTCGCAAGTCGCATAGTTAAATGTCGAGATTTGACATTTCTCCATATGTTTTTTCTAATGTATCTTTCCTACTATATGATTTCAGACAAAACGTGCAATGGAACTCCTTGACATCAACGTCTGTACGATGTACACTGCCTCTCTTTCGTTGAATTTGCTACTGAAACACAAAATTTATAGTTCAAAGTACCCTCTTGGTGGCTTTTCAGATGATCCGTTAACTCACCTCTTGAAAGTACAGCCATGTATAGCCTCTCCCCATGTACAGTAGCCTCATGGCGATTTTTGTGGTCATTGGATGAAAATCCTTTCTCACAAATTCCACAGGTAAAGATTTTGTTTTCCAGTTTCATTACTTACAACGTAGTAGATACGATGTGAATAAAACTCGAATTGCGAACAATGTGTTTGCAAAACAAATGACAAATTTAGCTATGAGTGACTGTCGTTGTTTTAAAATTGACTGATTGATTTTTTGAGAACCAGTCAAAATGCAGAAATCGGACCACTAAAAAATCGATGAATTTGAAAATTTGAATCTCAGAGTCTGGAAGAAGGTTGCGTGTTGATCGCTAATTTAATGAGGTTTTTATTACACCCATAACATTTGAACAATAGGAATTAGCGATCAACACCTGTCACTCGCATGCCATAGTTTGCGTTTGAAAAAAAATTGATTTAACGAGATTTCATTTGTTTTTAATTACACCCATACATGCAGACACAATGCGGTGTTTACCTTAGCAAGTGTCCTGGTCAGAGTCAGTCGATAGCTTTCATATATATATGTCCAATACATCAATATTATTTTTAAATATATTATTTATTATCTAATAATATCTATCCCAAATTATGACTTTAAAAAAAAAATATGTACTAATCGACGTAAACATTATTAATTCATTTATTAATATACTAATTATTATAATCAACCCTAATTACACTCATTAATTACATTAATTATGCAACAGTTATTAATTAAAATTAATTAAGCAACAGTTATTAATTAAAATGATTAAAAAAATATTCATTAATTAAGTGACATCATGTTAATTACCTTACGTAACATTTTAATTACATGACGTCATCCCCTGTCCCAGGCCACCGGTCCAGGCCTCTGGCAGAACAGGGTCAAAATGGACCAACCATACTACTTTCATGGAATATCCAGGGATACAGAAACAATGCTGGAGAAAAAAAACTAAAGAGTGTCGAATTTCTCAACATTATAAAGGGATATGACACCATTGGCTTGGTGGAGACATGGACCCAACACGACAGTCCCGTATTCTAAATGGTAGGAAAGTAGGAGACACTTTTGGGGAATTCACATCATACCAATACAATGGCAAATCCACCGTGGATTACGCAATTGTCAGCGACTCACTTCCTCCTTGCGTGTCTCTGTTTAAGGTGGGTGACCTAAAACTTTTTATCTGACCACTGTCCAATCTGGTATGTTTTGGATGTGTGTTTTGCTCTCGGAACAGTACAGGGTGGAGGAAGTCCATTCCCACCTTTATTTATCTGGGACATAGAAGCAAAGGCAAAGTATGTACATACTATCCAATCAGCACCTACGCGCATTAAAATAGACACCATTATGGCTACAACTTTTTCGGATTGTGATGAAGCGTTGAACAAATTTGAAGATATTCTTCGTAATGTTTCGAAAAATTGTTTGACAGTTAAGCGTCGTCCTAACAAAAAGTCTAAAAGCGAAAACCACCCAAACCGTGGTATAATTACACTTGCCACGAAATGCGAAAACGGCTTCTCTGCCAACATAGTTTATTTAAACAGTTTCACAATGACCCATTCGTGCGAGGTAGATATTACGTACTTAAACATCAATATCAAAAATTGCTAAAACTTCGGAAACGTAAGTATAAAGACGATATTATCGAGAAACTCGATAGTATGCATCACAATAATCCGCGTATGTTCTGGGAGACAGTAAATAAACTACAGAATGACATAACTGAGAAGGAAGACCTGTCCAATAACATATCACTCACTAAACACATGGAAAGATCATTACTTTGCCTTTGGCAATCCTAAACAGACTGATGTATTTGATGACAACTTTCAGGCTGCGAAACTTGAGCACCTTCAGCAAATGGAACAGTTAGTTTTCCAGTCGCAACCATTAGACTACTCGATAACACACGACGAGGTACATGGTGCTATCGCAAAACTGAAAACCGGAAAAGCGAAGGACTTGATGGCATCAAAAACGAGATGATTAAATCATTTAAAACTTAATCACGCCACTCCTAACAAGCCTCTTTAACACCGTTTTGCACAGCGGCACGTACCCTCCGAGGTGGTCTGCGGGGTTAAATGTCTCTATCCCAAAGCTCGCTAATGCGGATCAGCCCGACCAATTCCACAGAATAACTATCCCTAGCAGTGTAGGAAAGTTTTTTATTAGCATCTTGATGGAACGGATGTCTTCCTTTTTTGCCAACCAGGGCTCACCTAATAAATATTAAGCGGGGTTTAGGAAAGGTCACAAAACATCCGATCATATTGGTGTGATTAAAAATCTTATTCACAAGGCATTCAGTAATAATAAGAAGTTATATGCATGCTTTGTTGATTTAAATAAGGTGTTTGACAGAGTTTGGAGACAGGGATTATTCTTAAAACTTCTCGAAAAGGGGGTCGGCGGTAATTTCTGTGAAATAGTTAAATCCATGTATTCGAATAATACAGTACGTGTAAAATCAGGAAATACACTATCCGATGGGTTCTCCAATGCTGTTGGAGTAATGCAAGGCAATAACCTCAGTCCTCTATTGTTTAATGTTTTTATAGATGACATTCCATTTACTCTGGCCTCTACAAATAATGATCCCCCCAAAATATTAGAATCTAGTGTTCCATGCCTACAATATGCGGACGATCTAGTTTTATTTTCTCTCACTGCGGCTGGGTTGCAGTCTATAGATTCTCTATCAGACAACTCCAAAACGTGGAGGCTGACAGTCAACCAGAAGAAAACCAAAGTGATGGTTTTTAATAAAGCGGGCCTAAAGACTGATTTACGTGTGGGTCACAGAACTTAGAAGTAGTCTCAACTTACACGTACCTGGGGTTAGTCTTATCTTCTTCGGGAACATTCTCTAGCACCGTCATTAACTTACTCTCGAGAGCATTAAAAGCTTATTTCATACTCCAGAAACTGTTTGCGTCCGTATCAAAAGAGAATATCCGTATTAGGGAGAAATTATTTGATGCATTAGTTAAACCTAATCTTCTGTATGGGTGCGAAGCCTGGGCGATTACTCCTTTAAAACTGAGTATAAGCAAGTCGAATCTTTACGAATTAAATTTTGCAAAACTTTCCTTCAGGTACATTCAAAGTCCTGTAACCGGGCTGTTTTGGCCGAGTTAGGAAGGTTCCCCATGGCTATAGATATCAAAGCCGCATTTGTTAAAAACTGGCTTCAAGCTACATTATACCCTACAAATGACCTATTGAAAACAGCGTATTCTGAAATGGAAATGAACGGTCACCCATGTATCTCTGTTATCGAAACAATTATGTCAGAATGTGGTTATCGGCATGTATGGCTCAAACCAGCCACTGCTCCACGGCATTTTATAAAGCATTTAAAACAAAGATTGTGCGATATGCACAGCCAAACGTGGCATAGTGATAATGAAGGCAACAAGAGTACGAAACTCAACTTTTAGCGTTCAGTGAAGCAAAACTTTGTCAGGGAAAAGTATATTGATTTCCTTCCCGCAGAACAAAGAAAATTTTTAACACGATTTCGGATAGGATCTCATCAGCTAGAAATAGAGAGAGGCCGATATCGTAAGCCGGAGCCACTCCCCCGTGACAAAAGATATTGCAAACAGTGTAATGTTAATGAAATTGAGGGTGAAGCGCATGTCCTCCTCTCATGTGCGCAGTTTTCTGGGCAGCGGGACCAACTTCACACAATTGCCTGAAATAAATATCCTGGCTTTCAACACATACAGCCACTTCATAAGATACAGCTTTTGTTCACAGAGTCGGATCCAGATATGATATCTGCTCTTGGTGTATTATATATTACAGATATTACCCTCGGGCGAAACACTTAACGGCAATTCATTAAAGCCTACACATTTTCTGTTAAGGTACCGTTATTTCAGGCAGTGAAACCCTTCTCCCGCCCGCCATCTCTGATTATGAGAAATTCACACAGCATTACGAAATACCAGCAACAATGTGTACAGTATTACCATGTCTTCACTTGGGCCTTTGATGTCATCAACCATTTAAAACTTTGGTTATTATTCGTGGCATATATATTCTGCTTCCAACGACTTGTTTGTATATATATATATATATATATATACACTTCATCAAATATTTTATATAACTTCGTCAAATTGCCGTCATGCTCGGAAGTTTACTTCCTTCTAAGCGGCTTTCGTTTTTGACTAATACTTATTCCGTTACGTTAAGTGCCGTACCAATGTGTATCGCGTCATGGGAACGTAAAATTTAGCGTCACGCTGATCCTAATTGTTGAATGGGAATTATAAAATTGATCGTGATACGCGTACGTCTTACAGATCGATTTATTATTTGGCAAGTGGCTGCCTAGCTCCTAATCACGAACCCGTCTATAAAATCGCCGATGCATGTCTTCCTTGGGTGGCAACAAGTAAAGATATGTTCCGCATTACACGTTGTTCACCTTCTTTAATTGTAAATTATGGACAAACAAGACCGTATCATATCTTCCTAAGGTGGTAACGAGTGGAGATATATTCCGCGTTATCTCGCGCATTTTTTTGTTCTCAGCCTTAGAATTAGAAACATTCAATCATTTGTCTCAACCTCGCCCTGGTAACAGAGGCAGAAGCGAGTTCGCATGCAGTATTCACACATTCAGCCATTCCTTGACCCGAATTGTTTACACGCGTTGTTCTCCATATTCAAGTGTATTGCTTATAAAACCACTGTATCATATCTCCGTTGGGTGGTAAAGATATGTTCCCCGTTTCATGTTGTTCCCCGTATCCGAGTCTATTACGCGCAAAATAACCGTATCATATCTTCCTTGGGTGGCAACAAGTAAAGATATGTTCCGCGTTATTACGTAAAAAGCAAATATGAATTAGACACTATTTCTAAAACCTCGCCCTGGTAACAGAGGCAGAGGCAAGTAACTTCGTATACCGTATTCACACATCCAACCACTCCGCGCGCCTCCATATCTCCGCCCCAGTACCCAAACCGCGTCAATCAGACATCAATACCGCTGATGGAAAATATAATTTTTTATACCCTCCTTGCGTAGTAATACCCCCCCCACCCCGCCCAATCCTTCCAGGGTGTGTAAATGTCTTGTCCCAACCCACTATTGCAGCATATATATGCCCTCCACCACTGATCTAAGTGAAGTCCCTCCTATAATGTCTACACTGACAATCGTAGGCTAGGGTTCCATACCCCCCCCCCCCCCCCCACACACACACACACACCACATACACATGATGTACGCACTGACATGTACCAAATGATCATAATCTCGCAACATTGTTGCGAGATTATGATCATTTGGTACATGTCAGTGCGTACATCATGTGTATGTGGTGTGTGTGTGTGTGGGGGGGGGGGGGGGGTATGGAACCCTAGCCTACGATTGTCAGTGTAGACATTATAGGAGGGACTTCACTTAGATCAGTGGTGGAGGGCATATATATGCTGCAATAGTGGGTTGGGACAAGACATTTACACACCCTGGAAGGATTGGGCGGGGTGGGGGGGGGGGTATTACTACGCAAGGAGGGTATAAAAAATTATATTTTCCATCAGCGGTATTGATGTCTGATTGACGCGGTTTGGGTACTGGGGCGGAGATATGGAGGCGCGCGGAGTGGTTGGATGTGTGAATACGGTATACGAAGTTACTTGCCTCTGCCTCTGTTACCAGGGCGAGGTTTTAGAAATAGTGTCTAATTCATATTTGCTTTTTACGTAATAACGCGGAACATATCTTTACTTGTTGCCACCCAAGGAAGATATGATACGGTTATTTTGCGCGTAATAGACTCGGATACGGGGAACAACATGAAACGGGGAACATATCTTTACCACCCAACGGAGATATGATACAGTGGTTTTATAAGCAATACACTTGAATATGGAGAACAACGCGTGTAAACAATTCGGGTCAAGGAATGGCTGAATGTGTGAATACTGCATGCGAACTCGCTTCTGCCTCTGTTACCAGGGCGAGGTTGAGACAAATGATTGAATGTTTCTAATTCTAAGGCTGAGAACAAAAAAATGCGCGAGATAACGCGGAATATATCTCCACTCGTTACCACCTTAGGAAGATATGATACGGTCTTGTTTGTCCATAATTTACAATTAAAGAAGGTGAACAACGTGTAATGCGGAACATATCTTTACTTGTTGCCACCCAAGGAAGACATGCATCGGCGATTTTATAGACGGGTTCGTGATTAGGAGCTAGGCAGCCACTTGCCAAATAATAAATCGATCTGTAAGACGTACGCGTATCACGATCAATTTTATAATTCCCATTCAACAATTAGGATCAGCGTGACGCTAAATTTTACGTTCCCATGACGCGATACACATTGGTACGGCACTTAACGTAACGGAATAAGTATTAGTCAAAAACGAAAGCCGCTTAGAAGGAAGTAAACTTCCGAGCATGACGGCAATTTGACGAAGTTATATATATATATATATATATATATGTGTGTGTGTGTGTATGCACATGAGATATATATATATATATAAACACAAGAGAATGGGAGAAGCGTGTGGAGTGAATATATAAAATTTTAAGGTGGTTCGGGTGACTGAGGGTAGCATTTTGAATGTATTTTTTTGATCATAATAAATATCTCTCTGTCGTTTGTGTAGGATGGGTAGGGTGGGTAGGGTGGGGTTGGGTGGCTAGGGAAATATTTTTGTTTGCTTGATCTATATGAAAATATTTGTATTATTCCTAGGTAAGATGTTAGATGAGCAGTATTTTGTATTTTCACATGTTTAACCCTTTTCCAACGTAACGGCCAAAACCGGCCAGCGCTATTCTAACAAATCGCCAATTAATTTTCATTATTTTTTTCATTTTTTGTCTCAAAAACATAGGTTATAACCCCTCGTTGGAACGAGCTCGTCCCAACGAGGGGTCATAACCTATGTTTTTGAGACAAAAAATGAAAAAAATTAGTTATTCAAGAATTGTTTTGCAAGTGTCATCTGCTTTTCAGGTTAGGTAAAGGGTTAAACAGCATCTGTGCCATACCAGATCATGTATATTGGTCACAGTAGTGCAATACAGTATTCTGTTCTATAGTGGTCATCATACAACTCGTTAATGTATAAGTTAGGGGGCGCGGTGGCTCAGTTGGTAGAGGTGCAGGCAGCAAGCCGAGAGGTCCTCGGTTCGAATCCCACCTGCGGCAACCGCGTTGTGTCCTTGGGCAAGACACTTCACCCCGATTGCCTACATGGGGGCACGATGACGCTGTGTACTGAGGCGTACTGCACGTCGATGGTGCGCATGTCTTCAACCAATCTAACCCTGCCTGTGCTGCGGTGCAGAGTTCAGAGTTACGATGTTGGAGAGCTGACAGCTGCTCGTCGTTGCTCGGTGGTTCTCTCCGGGTACTCCGGCTTCCTCCACCCGTAAAACTGTCACGGTCACGATTAGCCATTGTGCATAAGTATGTGACCTTAAACACCAATAAATAATAAATACTGTATAAGTTATTCCAACTGTTACGGGAATTAGGACACATAGTTTATAGTTGTCATCCTACAACTCGTTACTGGTTACAAACACCTAAATACGTGAACACGTGACTTGGAGCAATCCAAAGCTGTGAGTAGGATTAAATTGGTCAGATCGGCCGATTGATTAACCCTTTACCTAACCTGAAAAGCAGACGACACTTGCAAAAATAATTCCTGAATAACTAAAGTTTTTCATTTTTTGTCTCAAAAACATAGGTTATGACCCCTCGTTGGAACGAGCTCGTCGAGCTCGTTCCAACGAGGGGTCATAACCTATGTTTTCGAGACAAAAAATGAAAAAAATAATGAAAATTAATTGGCGATTTTTGAGAATAGCGTTGGCCGGTTTTGGCCGTTACGTTGGGTAAAGGGTTAAATATACTTTGAATCCATTAAATAAAATTTTGATCTGTCCACTTTAGAAAGGATTAATAAGTTTGTTTGTAATTTTGTGCCGGAATGTTTGAGAATCTCTCAAAAATATAAGCTAAGAAAAAAAAGTGTCAAGGTCATTCAGTGCAAGACCATACATTGGTAGCGAAAATTCGAAATTAAAATTTAATGTGGCAACATATATTTTTTTCCAGTTTATAATTTTTAAAAGGGTGATGTACTTGGTGGATGTATAGGTAATTGTTTTAAAAACAACTTGGTGTGTTGTACAGAGAGGGAAAGGTTAGCACTGTGATCAATGGGATTTATTTAGGCATTCATAACGGGGAATGGACTCTTCGCCGGAAGACAACTTCACCGAAATAGACACTTCGCCGGAAGACAATTTCGCCGGAAGACAACTTCTTTTTTTTTAGGCAAAAAGGGACATTTTGAATTAATATACAACAGAAAAAAACATGAATTAAGTTAAAATTATATGAAAAATTATTCAATTCCCCAACAAATTGAAACAGGTATCTCTGGCATTCATTTTCATGTCGGGGAAACGTAAAGACGACTATACCTCAGTATTGGAGTTTATCGCTTAGAAACTTCCAAGCCTTCAGATCGGCAAAGTTGTGATGGACTTTGAAGCTGCAGACTGAGAAGCGTTTCGACATGTTTTTCCAAATATTACATTAGTTGGTTGCGTTTTTCATTGGACTCGGGCTCTCTGGAGGAAAACACAACAGTGTTCAGTCTTAAGAAGTCAGAAGTAAGATCAGTGTTTCTGGAGACACCTTGTGGTGATCTAATTACGCCAAATAAAAGCGATTTGTTTTGCAAATTTACGTAAGTATATAACATGATTATAGCTAATGTTGACTATTTAGAGTCAAACTGTATATATTAGTAAGTAGAAGACGATGATAGCTTTATCCATATAGGTATATTAGGAAAAACTACATGAGTAAATTTGCTAAAAAAAAATCCCTTTTTTTGACGCATTTAGATAACCACAAGATCTCTTCAGAAAATAGATCAGTGTTTCTGGAGACACCTTGTGGTGATCTAATTATACCAAATAAAAGCGATTTTTTTGCACATTTACGTAAGTATATACCATGCTTATAGCTAGGGCTGTCGCGATTATTCGATTAGTCGACTAACCGTCGACTATTGAAGTAGTCGACGTTTTTTTATTTTTAGTCGATCGTCGTTCATTTTCAATGTGGTACACGTCTACTACACGTCGGGGCTAAATTACATTGTTTTGTGAGGTTAATGATCAATGAAGGTGAATTTCTTTAAATATCTAACCATAGTTAACATTCATATCCGGAAGACTGTACGACTGTCACTGACTGTGTAAGAAAGAACACTCACAGTTACTCGAGAAGAGTAGATTCTTCTGAATTTCTCCAGTCTTGTACACACGAATGCACCCATTGGAAAACCCAAAGCGCGGAAGTGACAAAATTATTACGAAAGTCAGAACGTCAGATCACTTCTCAAAGTTCGGAACTTCAGACTAAGATCCAATTTTAACAACTGACGAGGGAATGCATAGATCTCAATGTTCAAAATTTCTAGAAACTTATTGCAGAAAGGAAACATATGCAGGAACGTTCTTTGGTAAATTCATTTTAATTCATCGGCTTCAATCCAGTTCAAACTTGGACCCGCAGTCAGTAATATTATTTTTGGGGTTGGTAAGTCCTACAGGACGTACCAACCCCAAAAATTATATTACGGACTGTGGGTCCAAGATTGGACTACATGTGGCTTCAGTCGGGACCGATTTGTTGTTCCCACAACCCCACTTCGTCTGAACACACTGGTGCCATTGTCATTTTCAGAGTTTTAGGAACAGAAGAATGATTTGCTAAAAAATCATGGGAAGCGACTATTAATCGACTAACCGTCGATTACTGGTCACGATTAGTCGATTACAAAAAATGATAGTCGCGACAGCCCTACTTATAGCTAGTGTTGACTATTTAGAGTCAAACTGTATATATTAGTAAGTGGAAGAAGATGATAGCTTTATCCATCTAGGTATATTAGGAAAAACTACATGAGTAAATTTTTTGTACCATACTTTATCTATGTAGGGAAACTACTTGAGTAAAATTAAGTGCCACTTTGCTTTGTGAGCCAATTAAGCTTTCATTATATAATTACAAAGAATGGTATCCAAATCAACTTCAGTGATTAAAACAACTGGTGTGTGATGTAATAAATCAATCTTCAGAGGTGTAATAATTAATATGTGACGGGTATATCTTTTCTTTTCCTTGCCTTTTGATGTTCTGTACTCCATTTGTACTCCACCGTTAGTGTAAGATTTTGCTAGTGCTGTATCATTTGATATCACATGTTTTCCAGCTTTTCAAGTTATTTGTTGTAAATAAACATACAAAAATACTCATGCGTTGTTTTCTTTTAAACCTACCATAACTCTATAAACCGACAGTTGCTACCGGACTTTGGATGTAGAGCTAATAAATAAAATACGGAAAGAAAAAAATGCACCCTAGCTCATATACATGCATTGTATATTTAATAAAGAGAAAGGTTATTTTTATCTTCACGTATTCTATTTATTAACTCTTCAGCAAAAGTACCCCCCCCCCCCCCTCCTCCGGCGAAAAGTCCAGTTTTTTTTCGGCGAAAAGTCCAGATTTTTTTCGGCGAAAAGTCCCAAATTTTCCGTCAAAACGTCCAAAAAATGTTCGGCGAAACGCCCAAAAATATTCGGCGAAATGTCCAAAAGTTCGGCGAACCGTCCAAAAGTTCGGCGAATTTGTATCAAATTCCCGGCGAAGCGTCCAATTTTCCTGCGAACTGTCCTGAAAAAAATCTCGGCGAAGTTGTCTTCCGGCGAAGAGTCCAGGATTCATCATATCCTATACTGTATTACTTATTCCAGCTGTTTTACTATTTTTGGTGCGACATTGTGTTATTTATATCTTTACCTTTTTAATGTGGGTTAATGTAATAAACATGTATAGAGTATGGACCAGTCTTCTCTTTTTCTCTTACCCTAAACCAAATCATTTTCGTAAATTCAACCAATTTTCGAATTTACCAAAGTGGGTACAAATCGCGTCGGCGAATTTGAGCCATTTCATTCAGTCGAAAAAGTGTGTCGAATTCACGGAAGTGGGTCGTAATCACACTGAGACAAAATCTCAATAGCAATTTGACGCATTTTATGCAGACGAAAAAGTGGGTCGAATTCACCGAAGTGGGTCGAAATCAGTTAAAGTGGGTCGAATTCCTCGAAGTGGATCGAAATCACTTGGGGCGAAATCGACGGTGTGTACAGATGGCGCTGTGTTTCGCTAAGACGTAAACAAGCCGGAAACAGATTTGGGAGGAGGTTTTACCACAGGGTTACAACTGGTTGTTGATTGTCGGGTAACTGTTTGCATCCAATTTTGAATACAATTCGAGACGAGTGTTTCAAACTCCATAATCTTTAATAAATCGGGAAATTTTCATATGCACAGAACAATTCAGAAACTAGGAAGTAACCGAATTTCGTGGTAGAAAGAAGAATGGGCTGAATTATTGCGTGTGGAATTTTTTTTTTGAATTTGAGCCTACTGAGTACTGTACAGTCCACTCGGCATTATTACCACTTCACAGGGCGTTCTCTAGCGGAGCGGGTCTCTTCGACCTCGGGAATATTCGGCCTGGGAACATTCGGCCTCCGTTTTCAACTGTGGAGACTTAAGAGAGACGCGGTTTAATATGAGTTTAATGACCTTTATTACAACTATGAACTAACAACAAAAATAAATACCACGTAATATAAAATATACACAATTATACAATAACATGATTTTTGAGGGCGTTATGGTTCATTATCGGCCCTACCGGAATGATCAACAGCCTAAGGGTCTATTATCGGCCCGAGACGGAGTCGAGGGCCGATAATAGCCCGCGGGCTGTTGATCATTCCGGTAGGGCCGATAATGAACCATAACGCTCGAAAAGAAATCATGTTATTTTTATTATTATCACTACCGTGAGGTTATATATGGATAAGAGGGAGAAAACATCAGATCATCAATCATTTATATATGATTCATCAGAGGTGAACAAAAATGAAGATCATGAAGTTCAACAATAATACTAGTCACTGTCCAGTGTAGTTGGCCCTGAAGAATAATTCACATTTTCATATTAAATGTACAATTATTGAAAGTGGCACCAGGCATTATATTGGGAGCCATCTGAAGTGCCTGTGAATTTGAGTGACTCGTGAACTGATTACAGCTGCCTGTTTCATTTGACTGCTGGTTTGGTTGAGGAACATCAATATTAAAAATTGTACCAGGTGGTGCGTTGGGAGGAATTGTAATTATTCCATCCTCTGAAACCAAGTTCATATGTGGATTAGCAACTGATGCTTCTATGGAATCATTGTCTGTATGGTTATGATCATCAAACAAACTGTGTGAAATGCTAAATGAACCAGCACCTCCACTGCTTCCACTGATATTCGTATTCTCACTTTCACCAATATTCATATTCTCATACTCTTGGTCGGAATTGACATTCAAGGATTCACTGGGAGTACTCAATGATGCACTGAGGATGTTAGCGCATGCTCGTTTTTGGTGAACAGAGCTGTCAGAAATGTAATGTTTTAAACTTTCAACATTTTTGTGATTAGTGATGCTTCTGATTGTCTCTGTGCTAATCCCACCCTGGTACAGATTGGTCACGGTAGCTACTCGTACACTGTGGCAGGTATATTCAGTCGAAAGTCCTGCTTTTGAAGAAATTTGTTGCATCATAGATGCTAGGGTATTCTTGCCAATCGGTTTATTTTCAAACCAGTGTTCATTTGTATTGTATTTAACCCTTGGGTGTTGGAAAAGTCTGTTACAGTTAGGATTTAATTTAGAAACATGAAATTTGAACACGGCAACCCCATCGCCATACATCCTTTGGGTATTATAGTCGATTTCTCTTTGGCGTTTGCCACCTTGGTAGTTTTTGGACTGTAAGGTTTCATTCATTTCCACGAATTGGATACCATCCGAGTCTTCAGACAAATGAAAAGTGTCTTTCGTCATTGTTGTCCAACCCTCTCGCCCACGACGGCCGAAGCTATAACACAAGTGAAACCAACAAGCTTCAAGGAGAATTTTAGGTGATTTTTGGTAACTGGATAAGTAGATGCCAATTTTTTTCATGTCTGAATCACTTATTGTTGGCTTGTGCTTTGGCTTTGGATTGCCAGCTTTGAAATAAAGTCGACATCGGGCCTGAAATATGTTGTTAGCACTTGTAAAGTCCTTGTCTTTTATGATATTAATAGGCCTATTGTATGGTGCAGAGGTGATGAACCGGTATATAGCTGCTCGCACAGACGACAGGCTACTTGGTGTTAGACTTGTTCCAGGTTTCTTTGAACGCACTTCTGCGTAAAACTTTCGCAACAGTTCATTCAATTCCATTGGTGAAATTGTATAGAAATTACATTCTTTCTGTCGCCTTTTCAAGCAATCATGGAATTTCTTGACCCCATATTTCGTAGCCAGAGCAGTATTTTGGGGTATTGAACTTTTCTCCAAATTTGCAAATCAGCTTCACTTAACTCACTTGATTGTGACATTATACCGGTAATACTTTTGGTTTTCAGATTTTAAGAAATCGCATGTGTCGTCTGTTTATCAACAGTCGCCGGTGATATTTATAGACAAATGCGGTCACGTGATGAGTGAGTTGACCTCTCGAACTTTCAAATAAATTACAGCGAAATCTAGAAAGGCAACCGAATGACGAAGCTAAACAATGTGCTAACAACATATTTCAGACACAGTGACTAACTATTACTTACCAAATATCGATAGTAAGATCCCATACGTGTCCCATTTGGAAGGGGTTTCACCTAAACATGTAGCTTTGCGATGAAAAGGAATGAAGAAAATTGCACATTTTTCGAAACAAATCGCAGCAGCCGGAAGCAGAGGAAATTGGGAATTGAATTGAATTGAAACATTACGTCACATGATAAAAGATGTGCATCATGTTACCGGTGGCGGAAATGGCCCGCGGGCCGCGGGCCATATTGAGTCGACTTTTTCAATATTGGCCCGCAGCCCAGTACATCCTGGACAATATGATTTTTGTGCAGTCCCAGAAAATGAAAATATTCGCCAAGGAGTGCCCTGTAAAGTGATAATAATATATAATATTGATAGCCAGATTAAAACGATTTTACCTTTACGGTAAAAGTGTATATAAGGTTAAGATTAAGTAGAAATAAACAATCTGAATGCGGGTGGAATAATTTGACAAAGGCAAGACTTGAACCTGAAAAATTTCATGAAAAAATGCCGAAACCAGTCATTTTCAGCCACCTAGCAGCCTCAAAAGCAGAATTTTCCCACCAACCCCACCTACCCACCCCTGGAGCAGAGCATCCCTTGTTTCTAAAATGCAAAAAAAATTTTATATGTTTCCGTCTCATTTTTTAGTTACCTGTCTGGTAACAAACCCGTGTAAAAATTACATGTACATTTTAAAAAATAGCCAATTTTTTGAAGCCACTGTTTCCCATAATTCATCTGGTAATTTACTCCTACGTATCAGACTCCAACTTTGGGACCAAAACTTCAATTCTCTTGTCCAACAAAAAGCCTAATGTAATCATATATCTGATACTGAAAATATATCTCTATTTTACATGGCCTTAGTTTCAACATATGCCCTATGTTTAGAATTTCACCCCTGTGTAATAGTGCGAAACTGTAGAGCGTAACCTAATGCGCAGTCTCAAACCGTAAGTTGTGTGTTAACCTGGTTAACGTCCCACCTCCAGATAAATATTTCGAAAACGCCTCGGCTCCGATTGAAGTTTCAAACGCTCGTATAAATGTAATGAATATCACACATTTGGGAACTTTCACCATTTGGTCATGAATTAATAGATTTGGAAGAGTTCAGGTGGCATACAAAAATATTTAAATTAAGCTATCATGTGATTGACCACGTGACGTTTTAATCTACAGTTAAAACTAGAAGTCCTGTCATGAAATGCGCACAAATAGCACGTTGATATGCGCGTTAATGTGCGCGTTATGGCCCAATTAAAGCTATCATATTATGTACATATGGCCTGTGCACGGGCAATGTTTCAGCCAATGGACCTCCGGGTAACCCGGAGGTCCATTGGCAGAAACATTGCACGTGTTTGCTATGAGTAACCAGGAGAACCTACCGTGCTTTGGATGCCATTCGATATGGCAATTGCGCGCAATTCCAACGCGCAATTAAGCCTAGATAAGCGCACTATTCGTGACAGGACTTCTAGTTTTAACTGTAGAAACAGACAACACATGTATTTTGGTTAAATCATAAATGTCATTGTGAAAACTCGGGATGTCACAAGCAAGTGAACTTGATGAAGAATCTTTGGATTTAACCATTTTAGAAGTAGTAATAATAGTAATATCAAGATTTTGTTGGGCGTCCCTGTTTATTAATGTAGTAATACTCTTGGTCAGCCTCCCCCAACTCCCTTGTCTTGGTCAGCCTCCCCCACCTCCCTTGTCTTGGTCAGCCTCCCCCACCTTCGTCTCGGGCTGTTAATGGACCCTCTGGCTGTTACTCATTCCTGTTGGGCCATTAATATACCAATAATATGATTTTGGAGGTGTTATGGTTTATTAATGGCCCGACAGGAATGATTAACAGCCAGAAGAAATATGGAATGCATAGACTACATAGAAGAAATATGGAATGCATATGAAAGCAGATTAATTACAGTTAAAACTAGAAGTCCTGTCCCGAACTGTGCGCTTATCTAGGCTTAATTGCGCGTGTGAATTGCGAGCAAATGCCATATCGAATGGCATCCAAAGCACAGCAGGTTCTCCTGGTTACTCATCACAAACACAGGCAATGTTTCTGCCAATGGACCTCCGGGTTACCCGGAGGTCCATTGGCAGGAACATTGCTTGTGCACAGCCCACTTGTACAGAATTTGATAGCCTTACTACGGTTATAACACGTAGATTAACGCGCATATTGACGTGCTATTTGCGCACATTTCATGGCAGGACTTCTAGTTTTAACTGTACCCCAAGGCAAACATTATTTAAAATTTAAAAATTGATTTCGAAATATTTATTAATGTGAAAATGTTTATTGTTACAAGTATCTATGTGTATCTAATTAGATAACAGTTTTTTGGTGTTTTTTTGCGGATTTGTTTGAATAAATCATATTTTTTTTCAAATGTTATATATCATACCATGATACAGTTAGGGTCGATAGTTGGTGACAGTTAAGGTCAAATAGTTGGGAAAAGTTTGGTTCAAGTAGTTGACGGTTCGGCCATGGAACGGTTTGGGTTTTGTCCATCGGTAAGTCTATCAGACCTAAGGGGCGCTTCGGGTCTGAAAGTTGGGGATGGTTTAAGCGAAAAAGTGTGGGGATGGTTTGGGTGATTCTGAACATGTTATTTTATATGTTTATCAAGGATGAACCCAAATAAAAGATGGATGACACCATGTCATTGCATGATTGACAATGATTGCACACTGTTTTCACAATCATAGAGAGATTAATTACGGTTGAATTACTCAATTTACTTACATATTTGTGTGTATATTGGACACTGGATTCACTGGACATTGGACATTAATCTTGCTGTCACTCTGAAAGACAAGGGAGGTGGGGGAGGCTGACCAAGACAAGGGAGGTGGGGAGGCTGACCAAGACAAGAGAGGTGGGGGAGGATGACCAAGACAAGGGAGGTGGGGGAGGCTGACCAAGACAAGGGAGGTGGGGGAGGCTGACCAAGACAAGGGAGGTGGGGGGGGCTGACCAAGACAAGGGAGGTGGGGGAGGCTGACCAAGCGTATTACTACAGTTAAAACTAGAAGTCCTGTTTTGAAATGCGCACAAATAGCATGTCGATCTGCGCGTTAATCTACATGTTAGGACCATAGTAAGGCTATCAAATTCTGTACATATGGCCTGTGCAGATGCAATGTTTCAGCCAATGGACCTCCGGGTAACCCGGAGGTCCATTGGCGGAAACATTGCCTGTGTTTGTTATGAGTAACCAGGAGAACCTGCCGTGCTTTGGATGCCATTTGATATGGCAATTGCGCGCAATTCCTATGCGCATTTAAGCCTAGATAAGCACACAGTTCGTGACAGGACTTCTAGTTTTAACTGTACCAGTGAAAACGTACCAAAAATCCCTGAAGTTGAAGAACATATATGTTTTTTCTATCCGATTCAGTGTACATGTACGAAGGTCAGAGAGGTCAACTGATTAGCTTGGCAAGTTATTTAATGAATCACTTGATGCAGTGTGATGATTCACAATGAATCAAGTGATTCATTAAATAAGTTGCTAGAATAATCAGTTATCACAGTAATTTGTCAACTTCATGAGATGTCAACGCTATTTACGTTAAACCTGTTAAGTTACTATATGGTTGAATGTTGGGAAATTTGGCCAATTTGTGACTATTTTCAGTGTTCTATGCATATACCAAATACCGTACCCAAACCAAGGTATTCACCCTAAAAATACTGATGCCGAAGCTGAAATTTCAACACCGCAGTCGCACAGCTCTAATGAAAACTTACACCAGAGAATCAAGACATTGTCAAGAATTTAATCAAAACAGAAGTGGGACACCTTGCTCTGTTGCACTGGAGTCATGACACTATATTATTGACTTGTCATGGTCCCTTTGTAGGCATGGTTTATACTTACGGTCTTACCATAATAATTCTTGACTGAACAGTGAAGTGACATGTGTTGTATACATTGCATTCGGTACGGAGAATTTTCTTTTGTTGACAATTGAAAATAGGTAATAAATGAATAAGGGAACCATCACTGAACAATGATTTATTCAGTGCTCCCTATACACAGTAAGTACACGTCAATACGGCGTGGGCTAGGGACTGTATTTATGAACCGATCTTCACGAAACTTCTTGGGTACCTTTGTTATCTCCTTGGGACAAGAACGAGTGTTTTTGGGTGTGGTCCAAAATTCAAGATGGCTGCCGGCAGCTATTTTGTACCGAAATTAGTCCAATCAGTTTTTTGTACAAAACGTTTTTTTGAAAGTTCTGATTTGAATAAATTTTTGTATGAATGTTTACAGGGTGTGCACATCCTTGTAAAGTCCTTTAATTTTAATCTTACTCCTTGAATTTTGAAAATTCAGAAAATTTTCTGGAATTTAGAAGGATGAGGAAGAAGACATTTTTAACCCTTTACCCAATGTAACGGCCAAAACCGGCCAGTGCTATTCTCAGAAATGGCCAATTAATTTCAAATATTTTTTTCATTTTTGTCTCAATAACATACAGTTAAAACCAGAAGTCCTGTCATGAAATGCACACAAATAGCACATTGATATGCGCGTTAATGTGCGCGTTATGGCCCAATTAAAGCTATCATATTCTGTACATATGGCCTGTGCACAGGCAATGTTTCAGCCAATGGACCTCCGGGTAACCCGGAGGTCCTTTGGCAGAAACATTGCATGTGTTAGCTATGAGTAACCAGGAGAACCTGCCGTGCTTTGGATGCCATTTGATATGGCAATTGCGCGCAATTCCAACGTGCAATTAAGCCTAGATAAGTGCACTATTTGTGACAAGACTTCTAGTTTTAACTGTAGGTTATGACCCTTCATTGGAACGAGCTCATTGAGCTCGTTCCAATTACGGGTCATAACCTATGCTTTTGAGACCAAAAATAGTTATTCAGGAATTTTTTTGTAAGTGTCGTCTGCTTTTCATGTTAAGTAAGAAGAAGTAGAAGAAGTAGTTAAGTAAGAAGGTAGAAGACATTTTTAAAGTAGGTAAGGCTTCTAAAAAAGGTTATATTCCAAATGTACATTTTAAAAAAACATCCTTGGAAAATGCTGATATGTCCTTAAAAAGTCCTTGAATTTTTTTTATCCTTGACTGTAAGAACCCTGATTTAGTAACATGGAATACATCACATATAATACAGGTTTTTTTCTTGTGCAGAAATTATGCAAATTAGATAAACTTTGATTTAGTTTAAACAATATTTTATTTCCGGTAAGCAAAAACATACAAGTACAAAAATATATACAGGATACAAATAATTGACGGAAAATGGATCCAGCAGCAAGCTTAAGCTTATGTACAGTTAAAACTAGAAGTCTTGTCATGAAATGCGTGCAAATAGCACGTCGACCTGCGCGCTAATATACGTGTTATAACCATAGTAATGCAATCAAATTCTGTACATATGGCCTGTGCACAAGCAATGTTTCAGCCAATGGACCTCCGGGTAACCCGGAGGTCATTGGCAGAAACATTGCCTGTGTTTGCTATGGGTAACCAGGGGAACCTGCTGTGCCTGGGATGCCATTCGATATGGCAATTGCGCGCAATCCCTACGCGTAATTAAGCCTAGATAAGTGCGCAGTTAGTGACAGGACTTCTAGTTTTAACTGTGAGCTGTCTCCATTGCATTTAAGTACATTCAGCTGATTCGATATAGCGAGGTTAATTAAATACCAGAATAGAATATTTGAATTTAAATTCAAAAAGTAAATATCTTGTCTCTAGTGAATACTGGTGGTCGATGGGGTCTAGGATGCACAGTATAAGAGGAGATAAGCTGTAGGTCACTCACATAAGAAGTTAGCTCTCAATTATCCTCCGCTGACGATACCAAACCTGGACACCACCCCTTGTGAGTCACCTTGCGAGCTTCCTAGGAGATGGCACCCAGGCCCGGAACCACCAACAGAGTGAAATGAGAATGAGGCGTCTCAATTACTAACCCACAACTCACTCTTCTGGCACTGTACATTAGGTATTGGTCCAGTGCTATATGGACTCAACCGAAAATGAGTTTATTATTATTAATGTACTAGTGTTTGAGGTTACTTCAATATGGCCGCCAGCATCCATTTTATACCGAAATTAGGTGCAATCTGTTTTTTTGTACAGAACTTCTATATGAAGGTTCCGATTTGAATAAATTTTTGGGTGAATGTTTAGTAACATAGAATGCATCACATATACATTGTAGTACGGGTTTTTTTCTCGTGCACAAATTATGCAAATTAGATGAACTTTGATTTATTCAGTGCTACTTGTACACAGTTAGTACACATGTCAATACGACTCGGACTAGGGGCTGTAACTATGAACCGATCTTCACGAAACTTCTTGGGTACCTTTGTTATCACCTTGGGACGAGAAAGAGTGTTTTTGGGGTGTGGTCCAAAATTTCAAGATGTCCACCAGCAACCAATTAGACAAACTTTGATTTATTCAGTTCTACTTATACACAGTAAGTGCACATTTCAATACAGCTCTGGCTATAGATACCGTATCTAACTGTCACCCACCTTTACAATACTTTACCTGTACATTTTTTACAGGCTATGGTCAGTATTTATGTACAGACCTTTACAATACTTTACATGTACCTTTGTTATCAGGTCATTACCTAGATTTGTGTCATTGCTGTATCACATATTATACATGTACATATCTTACACAAGTTGAGCTACAGTGTCATTGACACTTTCATTTAAAATTTGCCCAGGGAGGACCAGAACCCCACTCTTAAGGAACCACTTCCTGGAGCCCCATTCTTAAGGAGGGGACACCCTCCAGAGATAAATCCCCGCTCAGCCCTTTGAGCCTCAAGACATGCCTCTGTCATGTCATGCCCCCTGAATATTGTCCAGGCCCCCTTATTTAGACAATCTTAGTTCCGCCAATGTTGCAGGGCCTCCGGGCTCCGGGAAAATTCAAGGCTCTGGGAGCGAATCTGAGGGCTATTTAGCTTCTAATTCAAAAATTTTGAATGTCACGGTTTGCACTGCTATTTGAAAATGCAAGAAAAAGTCTCATTTTGTAAAAAAAAAATACATTTTGAAAGATTTTTTGCATTAAATGAAAAAAAAATTCTCTTAAACGTTGATACATTACAGAGAACAATTGTTGGAAGATTTTTGATCGGGTAAAATGAATGACCATGTGTTCATACTCGTTTTCGTATCAGACAGGCAAGTACATGTAGAAATTAATTAAAAAGTTAATCCCCATTGTCCAGTATTATGATTTTTGTCTTCAGTCATCAGTCTGTCAGTGCTCTTTTTGCAGTGATAATACTTGATGATTGTCTATATACAGTTAAAACTATAAGTCCTGTCATGAACTGTGTGCTTATCTAGGCTTAATTGCGCGTAGGAATTACACACAATTGCCATATCAAATGGCATCCAAAGCACGACAGGATCTTCTGGTTACTCATAGCAAACACAGGCAATGTTTCTGCCATTGGACCTCCGGATTACCCAGAGGTCCATTGGCTGAAACATTGCTTGTGCACAGGCCATATGTACAGATTATTACTATGGTCATAACGTGTACATGTATATTAACGTGCAGATCGACATGCTATTTGTGTGCATTTCATGACAGGATTTCTAGTTTTAACTGTAGTTCTTATTGTGATTCTGAAATTTGTTATAATATACATGTATATCTCTTTGTATATTCACCTCTTATTTGTTTCAAGTGTTGTTTTCCAAGTTGTAATAAAAGTATTACAAAAAGGCTCATCCTCATCTCTGCTTAGGCTAAAAAAAATAAAAGTTTTGATTAGGGCTGTCGCGACTATCATTTTTTGTAATCGACTAATCGTGACCAGTAATCGACAGTTAGTTGATTAATAGTCGCTTCCCATGATTTTTTAGAAAATCATTTTTCTGTTCGTAAAACTCTGAAAATGACAATGGCACCAGTGTGTTCAGACGAAGTGGGGTTTGGGGAACAATTAATCGGTCCCGACTGAAGCTACATGTAGTCCAATCTTGGACCCACAGTCCGTAATATAATTTTTGGGGTTGGTACGTCCTGTAGGACGTACCAACCCCAAAAATAATATTACTGACTGCGGGTCCAAGTTTGAACTAGATTGAAGCCGATGAATTAAAATGAATTTACCAAAGAACGTTCCTGCATATGTTTCCTTTCTGCAATAAGTTTCTCGAAATTTTGAACATTGAGATCTATGCATTCCCTCGTCAGTTGTTAAAATTGGATCTTAGTCTGAAGTTCCGAACTTTGAGAAGTGATCTGACGTTCTGACTTTCGTCATAATTTTGTCACTTCCGCGCTTTGGGTTTTCCAATGGGTGCATTCGTGTGTACAAGACTGGAGAAATTCAGAAGAATCTATTCTTCTCGAGTAACTGTGAGTGTTCTTTCTTACACAGTCAGTGACAGTCGTACAGTCTTCCGGATATGAATGCTGACTATGGTTAGATATTTAAAGTTATTCAACTTCATTGATCATTCACCTCACAAAACAATGCAATTTAGCCCCGACGTGTACCACCTTGAAAATGAACGACGATCGACTAAAAATAAAAAACGTCGACTACTTCAATAGTCGACGGTTAGTCGACTAATCAAATAATCGCGACAGCCCTAGTTTTGATTCTCAGGCACCTCCCTCACTGGATTTGAACCCACTCGTTGAACATTTTTATTGTGTCGGTTATTCTGAGAACTTGTGAAAACTTTGATAATTTTTTTTCTTCTATTTTTAACATGTAATTATTTATCCGTGTATGCAGTGAGTTTGTCTTGTTGCAGTTTATGGGAGAGTGCCAATAGGCACTCTCCCATAAACTGTAAGAAGGCAAATTTTGATACACAGGACCATCATGTTCAGGGCCTCATGTTTGACAGACACCACTAAGAAGAGCCATAGAATAGAAATCCTTTTGGCTGTAGTACTTGCAGTTGGATATAAAAGGTATGCCATAAATACAGTATGAAATAACTGTCCCTCTTTCAATTGTAGAAAGATGGCAAAAAAATTAACTGAGTTGGCACAACTTTTTAGAGGGAAAAAAAATTAAAATTAAAAATAAAATCCTCCCTCCCTCACTGATTTAAAAAAAAAATTGCCTGAGAACCAATTCGTTTTTTTTATTTAGCCTTATTCAAATACACAAAAAAAAAAGTTTTTCAATCCAGTGCCAACTCTGACAATTGTCCCCAATTTATGGTGGGCTCCTGTCTCCCAAAATTAAACAGATTAAAGGCCTGACCAGTCTTAAGTACTATCAGAGTTTCAATTACTCCTCTAAATTTTAAATTTCAAAATCCTTATTTCTCTTAAAGTTGCATGATTTCTTGTGGTCACAAAACCATTTACTGAATCATATAATAACAGTAGATAAATCTTTTTAAGCCATTGGTAGTTCCTAATTCAGAGAAAAATTGTTAGCCGACAGGAGGAGATGTGAAGTGCTCTGACTGATTTCGAAAGAAGTGAAAATTGTTTTATTGTTTACTTTTATTGTTAATATATTTGTAAAAAAATGATATTTAATATTTTCAGAATTTACCACTGATTATACATTGTTATAGAATAAAGATGGCTGATGTTGTCAAGGTCGGAATATTAAACAGATATAGCAGTAAGTTATCACAATTTGTTGTAAGACAGAAATATTAAACAGATATAGCAGTAATTTGTCACAATTTGTTGTCGGACAAAGTTCCGAGGGGTCACATGATATGGTTTTGTTGAAATTTTTGGAAAAATAATATTTTTTCAGCTGCTGAATTTGCATATTACGTGGGTGGATGCAGCCGATTAGTTGGGTAAAGGGTTAATGACATATTGTGGTGGTTTAACATTATGTAACATTGGGGCGTACAGTACGTACAGAGTGTATACCATATGAAACACTGGATGCGGTGTTTACATTTCATCAAAACGCAGAGTTATTCGGTGAAACTCTGTGTTAGAGCAGAGATAGCCAACACTGTGTTGGTCGGTGATTTTGTGTGAAAGAGATTAGTGTTGTTGATTGGCAGTAAACACGGTCTCACAGAAATTGCTAAGTACTGTGTTCATTTCAGTGTTTTGTGTGTGACATTCCTTTCGTGCTTTGAATAACAACTTACACAGTGACTGTACAGTTTGTAAACAAGTCGACATCCATTAAGGCAGTAATCACTGTGCATGCAGCGTACACTACAAGTCAGAAGTAGTTGTAGGTAAACCGCAATTATCTCGCGGTTTTGTGCGCGGTTATAAACTACACAAAAACGTGAGTTTCGTTTCCGTGCCACTAATAAAAACGATAACCGCGGTTGCCGATCGTTTGCGACCGGAGTGCGAAACGTAAATAAACGATAGTGTTAGTCTTGTGGGAAGAAACGAGACGTGAGCTTTGATGAAACTGCATTGTGGCATTCAGTCATAAACGCAAACAAACGATACCAACAATCACTTATGATACGATCTATACACATGTAAAGCAGAAATCCAAAATCTGTTGTTGGCGTTTGCAATGCTCAAGTCGAGCAATCAAAAATTTAGAACGTCATTCCATTCGAAATATTGTCCATTGTCTGCCTTTTAGTACAAAATTTCCAATTTCGCAAGTCATACTGCAGACTGTCAAATATTTAATAAATAACACATGGATCTGATCATTGCGACGAGTGGCCCAAATTATCTTGAAAAATCATCTGATGTGAATATAATGCATAATCCATTGTATATTTGAACAAGTTAAAAGTCAAATTGAAAATATTTTTTCAGTGTTATTGTCGGTCGCGAGTTTTTAAGTCTGCCCACCAAAGGCAAAGAAAGCCTTCAAAATCTCAATACCGCTGCATCTGGATCACAACAAACTACATATTCAACAACACATTGTTGGACTTTATTTCTTGATGAAAAATTCTGTCCCACTACCCAGTATTCTTTGCCTCTCATGCCCAATAATCTGTCACAGTTTAATGGAAGAGAATAACACGTTTTTCCAACACACGTAAAAATTATCCTCTATCAAAACACCACTTTCACTTTCCAAAGCGTATCTGAGTGACCGATGAGTGATGCAGTGGCGTAGACAGCTTTTCACTGGCGGAGGGGCAAGCCCAAATTTTTCCGACAGACCGAAAATTTTCCGACAGTGTAACAACAACAAAAACCCAAACAAACAGAAAGAATCTCTTGTTTACTGCAAATGTACTGAAAATTGGTCTTTTTTACCCAAAATGGCATGTTTTATCCTCAAAGCCAGCATTTTAATGTTATTAGGCATAAATTCGCCTAAAAATGGTCCCCAAAAAATTCTCCGACAAAACTTCTGGTGGGGGGCCTCCACCCCCCCCCCCCCCCCCCCCCATCCCCTTTATCTTCACCACTGGAGTCATGAACAACACCTTAGCATAAAGCAGAAGTAATGTTTCGTAATTTTTTACTGCTCACCCAGTGTTACCATACTAACCCGCACACATCTACTGTCTGAACCACATCCAAGAAAAATACAGAACTCCAAAATTAAACGTTATTCAACTAAGAGTTTCCCAGGCGTGGGTTAAGTTCACTGATGCATTGGTTCCTGAATCTCCACAACACGGGCAAACTTTTTACTAATACATTAATTGGCATGCCAGGTAACAAGGAAATTCAAATGAATAACGTGTGGGCTACTGTGTTTTTCACCAGTGCAAAAGCCAAATATACTCGAATTAAATGTTTGTGAGGCGGTTGTTTTGTGGTGAATAAACATTTGAAGAAATGTGCGAATGACCATTTAATCTAATGAAATATGTTTTGTTGGGATAATGCACGTTAAAAATTAAATGATCATCGAACAGAAAAAAAACAACGAAGAATGGTTCCAGCCTTATTTTGTTTATTTGTGTGTTAAACACGAAAATGCTAATCTTCTGCCCACCTAAGTTCGGACCTGCATGCAGTTGAAACCAAGTTCCATTTAAAATAATCCATTCCAAGAGAAACCTTAGAGGAGTACATACACACACCATGATTTTAAATAAATACACATCCTTGTCGGGAACCCTTGGAAGCAAAGAGTGCTGCTCTACAGATGTAGACATTTATCTATTGCACCAAAGAGATTGCGGGGTGAGAGTGGGCATACTGAAACTTCCTCCACAGGCTCATTGTCGAGAGGGATGCAACATTTTTTTTTAAATAATTTAAAAAAATATATTTCGTGAGGGCATTTCAGTGGTGTAGCCAGGGGGAGTACATACCCCCCCCCCCCCCATTTTAGTCGTCCCCCCATCCCGGTGATGTGGCTTAATTATTGATGCCCTTCACGACTTATAAATTATGGACACAAGCAGACTCAGTCAAGGAAATTGAGTTTTTTTGTCTTGAATTTCACATTTGTTTCAGGGGCAACCCCCCCCCCCCCCCACCCATCGCCCCCCCCCCCCCCCCAACCCCCCCCCCCCCCCCCACACACACACACATCAAGTGAGGGGGTGCTTCCTCTTGTACTCGCCCCCATCTCGTCGATACCTGGATCGGGTAAAAGGCTCAAACATGTTATTCTTCCCGATGGGCTCCCCTTCTCTCACCGTGCTCCTGCAAAATCCTCAGACTCGAAATGATAAGCGTTCGTATTAAGATGCAATGGAATTTCAATATTCAAATGTGTCATGAATTCAGAATAAAGGTATGGCTGCTATTGAATGTGAAAAGAATAAAATGTCACTGTAAGTACACTGAACTGAAGAAATGCAGAGCGTCGGGAAACAATACACAAGTCGGGAATGGATTAATTAATGCCATTCTCAAAATATTTAATTCAATTGCATGAATACTTAATTACTTTTCGGGGTGCATTGTGAGATCCAGAGCATTGTTTTTTTGTAAACAATAACTTCAGAAGGCCTGCACAATAAAAGGAAGCTGATTGATTTGTATGCCCGGCTCTTAATCCAATTTCGGTGAGTGTCTAATTGCCACCAGTTTAATTACAAAACAAACTACTGTAATTAACCACCTGTGGAAACACGAAAGAGGGACGCTTACTGCTATTCTAAGAGTGCTTTTTCCATTGTTTTTTTTTCCTTTTTATCTGAACTACCCACTATTTGCACTATTTGAATGGCAAAAGGAGATCTGCTGCATTTAAATGATTGACTTTTTTTTAAAAATGTTGGCGTTAAAATCTAAATGCACTCAGACATTGAAACATTTTGTATAATGTACAATGGAAGTATTGTATAAAACTCAGAAAACGTCGACCATGTTATTTTCACTGATAAATCTACGATCCAAATGAGAAACTCTGCAAACAAGTGTTACAGAAAATGGGATGAAACGACAATACTGACTCCTCAACCCAAACACCCTTATTCTGTGCATGTTTGGGGTGGAATCTGACAAAAGGGTGCCACTATGCTCGCAATATGCAATGGCAAAATTTTCAGGGAGAGTGGGAGGAGGGGACAAGTTCTCTAGATGAAGAAACTCAGTTTGTTTCATTATTTCAAATGAAAAATTCAAGTGAAAGCCTTGCAGAATATAGGTCAAACTGAATAGGGACGAATTGTCTTTGTTCCCAGGCGCATGTGTCGAGCAACGATCTTGTCACGTTCAATCGACATGTGCGTTATTTTTTTGGCAATCTCTACCCTTAGAAATTGGCACATTTTTTAAATATTATGGCGAATAAATAACTAAAACTCATTATGTTTTTTTTTTATCACATAAACATCTTCGTCCAATGAAGGAAAGCAAACAATATCAATTTACCTCAAATTGACATCCATATGATAGGGGAGGTACATGTAAAAACCTGGGGTTTGCACATGCATGTGTTATGTTTGGAACTGTCCTTAGTCCTTCAGAGTTCAGAATGAGAGGGTGGGGTGTGCATGGAGAGGAGAGGGGTGGGGTGTCATATACAGGGGCACCGAAGCCTTTATTAAGTGGTAAATGACATCCGACGTAGCTAAGCGTATTACGGCATCAAGTCATTTAAGACAAGACTGCAGTGATGAAATAGAAAGTATTTTTTTCTATCAAATTGGAAACTTCAGGGCATTTAATTGCCAGAGTTTTGGTGAATGGCGCAATAGAGGCCGGAGAAGTGAAATGGGGTATTGGGAGTTGGTGGGAGGGACAGTTGATGGATAACTATGTTCATGTCGTTTTGAATTTGAATGGCGTATTTTCCATATTGCGCTAGCTATTTTTTAGCCAGCAAGTGGTTCAGGTGACCTCGTCCGTGAATATAACTAATAGGTAGGCAATTGGCATTTTGGGGGGCTGGGGATGGAGGGGGCCGGGGGGGGGGGGGCACATCGCAAAGTGGTGGTTTTTGTAAGGGGCGGGGGATAGTGTTAAGTGATAAATGGGGAGAGATGTTTGGAGAGAATTTTTGTGAGATAAAATAGCTACATGTACATGCTATGCATGCGATTTCTGTGCTGCTGTCTTTTCTTTTAGTTTGCTCTTGTACATTCAAGTTGAAGCACATGTGCCAATGCCCGTTATTTGCCGAACGGATGAATGTTTATCTTCGTTTACAATCGGGAACAGAAACGAACTGTTACATGATATTCCTGGAGGATAACCACAAAAAAGGATAAACGCGTTTATCTTCGTTTACAACCGGGAACAGAAACGAACTGTCAAACGATACTCCTGGAGAATAACCGCGAAAAAAACGATGAACGCGTTTATTGAAAGTTTACAACCGCGTTTCGATTCCTGATTATACCGCGGTTGTTCCTACAACTACTTCCGACTCGTAGTGTAATTTATTGACGACCAGCTACAAAAAGCGAAGAGACAATTTAAAAACTCATAAGACAAATCCCATATCATCAAACCCCACTGGATTGGGCGAAGTTTAAGAGACGCTTTACACAGATTCATGAGAATAATAAACAGCCTTAAATAAATTTCCTGAAATCCGCTTGAAATTTCCTAGGCCATTGCCAATCACATTTACAGTGTATTATTTTGTATACCACTGCAAACACTGCGAAATAACGCCTAGCTAGCCGCCTACTTTTCGGCAGGATAAATCGAAGCAAGTCGATTTTATCAGCTTAGAAAAATGTACAGTATATGCATTCAGCTGGTGCACCGTTACAGAATAAAAAACAAACAAAAAAAACCAAAACAACAAAAACCAAAAAAACATGCAGACTCATTCAGTCTGGATGTATCAAAAGACATATTAATATTTACAAGAATATAACAGTTGTACGGATATGCTATAACAAACTAAACTAGAAATAAGACCGCTGATATAAATTTTACAGTATCGGGGATTCAAGCAGAAAATCACAGCCTCGTGGCGTTCTCTCGCTATTAGTAAAAATCCTCAAAACGAAAATCCTTCCCATACAGAACACTAGACTCCCGCACAGTGCTACATCTGTATTCATACGAGGAGGGAATCATGGGTAACAAACTACCAACTCCCCAAACATCACAGTCCCTCCTTTCCACCACTAGCTTTGCCTTGGAAGTAAAAGATAATAAATAGACAGAACGTGATGTTTGTTTGAATCGGTGGGTGTTTTACATAACGAGTTGGAATGGCGTAGTCTTATTTCACGAGAGCCAAACCTGGAGCGAAATATGATTACGCCATTCCAACGAGTTATGTAAAACACCCACCGATTCAAATACACATCGCGTTCTGTATTTATTACACAACCCATGCATTAAAATTCATTTAAATAAACAAATTTTAATTCCGATGTTTAAACCCAAAGGTGAAGAGTCTGTTTGTTTTGACTGATAGCAGTAAGTTTTCACAATTTGTTGTTAGACAGAAATATTAAACAGATATAGCAGTAAGTTGTCACAATTTGTTGTTAGGAATATTAAACAGATATAGCAGTAAGTTGTCTCAATTTGTTGTTAGGAATATTAAATAGATATAGCAGTAAGTTGTCACAATTTGTTGTTAGGAATATTAAACAGATATAGCAGTAAGTTGTCTCAATTTGTTGTTAGGAATATTAAACAGATATAGCAGTAAGTTGTCACAATTTGTTGTTAGGAATATTAAACAGATATAGCAGTAAGTTGTCACAATTTGTTGTTAGACAGAAATATTAAACAGATATAGCAGTAAGTTGTCACAATTTGTTGTTAGGAATATTAAACAGATATAGCAGTGAGTTGTCACAATTTGTTGTTAGGAATATTAAACAGATATAGTAGTAAGTTGTCACAATTTGTTGTTAGACAGAAATATTAAACAGATATAGCAGTAAGTTGTCACAATTTGTTGTTAGGAATATTAAACAGATATAGCAGTGAGTTGTCACAATTTGTTGTTAGACAAAAATATTAAACAGATATAGCAGTAAGTTGTCACAATTTGTTGTTAGGAATATTAAACAGATATTGTAGCAAGTTGTCACAATTTGTTGTTAGACAGAAATATTAAATAGATATAGCAGTAAGTTGTCACAATTTGTTGTTAGGAATATTAAATAGATATAGCAGTAAGTTGTCACAATTTGTTAGGAATATTAAACAGATATAGCAGTAAGTTGTCTCAATTTGTTGTTAGGAATATTAAATAGATATAGCAGTAAGTTGTCACAATTTGTTGTTAGGAATATTAAACAGATATAGCAGTGAGTTGTCACAATTTGTTGTTAGGAATATTAAACAGATATAGTAGTAAGTTGTCACAATTTGTTGTTAGACAGAAATATTAAACAGATATAGCAGTAAGTTGTCACAATTTGTTGTTAGGAATATTAAACAGATATAGCAGTGAGTTGTCACAATTTGTTGTTAGACAAAAATATTAAACAGATATAGCAGTAAGTTGTCACAATTTGTTGTTAGGAATATTAAACAGATATTGTAGCAAGTTGTCACAATTTGTTGTTAGACAGAAATATTAAATAGATATAGCAGTAAGTTGTCACAATTTGTTGTTAGGAATATTAAATAGATATAGCAGTAAGTTGTCACAATTTGTTGTTAGGAATAAATAGATATAGCAGTAAGTTGTCACAATTTGTTGTTAGGAATATTAAATAGATATAGCAGTAAGTTGTCTCAATTTGTTGTTAGGAATATTAAACAGATATAGTAGTAAGTTGTCACAATTTGTTGTTAGACAGAAATATTAAACAGATATAGCAGTAAGTTGTCTCAATTTGTTGTTAGGAATATTAAACAGATATAGTAGTAAGTTGTCACAATTTGTTGTTAGACAGAAATATTAAACAGATATAGCAGTAAGTTGTCACAATTTGTTGTTAGACAGAAATATTAAATAGATATAGCAGTAAGTTGTCACAATTTGTTGTTAGACAAAAATATTAAACAGATATAGCAGTAAGTTGTCACAATTTGTTGTTAGGAATATTAAACAGATATTGTAGCAAGTTGTCACAATTTGTTGTTAGACAGAAATATTAAATAGATATAGCAGTAAGTTGTCACAATTTGTTGTTAGGAATATTAAATAGATATAGCAGTAAGTTGTCACAATTTGTTGTTAGGAATATTAAACAGATATAGCAGTAAGTTGTCTCAATTTGTTGTTAGGAATATTAAATAGATATAGCAGTAAGTTGTCACAATTTGTTGTTAGGAATATTAAATAGATATAGCAGTAAGTTGTCTCAATTTGTTGTTAGGAATATTAAACAGATATAGTAGTAAGTTGTCACAATTTGTTGTTAGACAGAAATATTAAACAGATATAGCAGTAAGTTGTCTCAATTTGTTGTTAGGAATATTAAACAGATATAGTAGTAAGTTGTCACAATTTGTTGTTAGACAGAAATATTAAACAGATATAGCAGTAAGTTGTCACAATTTGTTGTTAGACAGAAATATTAAATAGATATAGCAGTAAGTTGTCACAATTTGTTGTTAGACAGAAATATTAAACAGATATAGCAGTAAGTTGTCACAATTTGTTGTTAGGAATATTAAACAGATATTGTAGCAAGTTGTCACAATTTGTTGTTAGACAGAAATATTAAATAGATATAGCAGTAAGTTGTCACAATTTGTTGTTAGGAATATTAAATAGATATAGCAGTAAGTTGTCACAATTTGTTGTTAGGAATATTAAACAGATATAGCAGTAAGTTGTCTCAATTTGTTGTTTGGAATATTAAACAGATATAGCAGTAAGTTGTCACAATTTGTTGTTAGACAGAAATATTAAACAATATAGCAGTAAGTTGTCACAATTTGTTGTTAGGAATATTAAATAGATATAGCAGTAAGTTGTCACAAGTTGTTGTTAAACAGAAATATTAAACAGATACAGCAGTAAGTTGTCACAATTTGTTGTTAGACAGAAATATTAAACAGATATAGCAGTAAGTTATCACAATTTGTTGTTAGACAGAAATATTAAACAGATATAGCAGTAAGTTGTCACAATTTGATGTTAGGAACATTAAACAGATATAGCAGTAAGTTGTCACAATTTGTTGTTAGGAATATTAAACAGATATAGCAGTAAGTTGTCTCAATTTGTTGTTAGACAGAAATATTAAATAGATATAGCAGTAAGTTGTCACAATTTGTTGTTAGACAGAAATATTAAACAGATATAGCAGTAAGTTGTCACAATTTGTTGTTAGGAATATTAAACAGATATAGCAGTGAGTTGTCACAATTTGTTGTTAGACAGAAATATTAAACAGATATAGCAGTAAGTTGTCACAATTTGTTGTTAGACAGAAATATTAAACAGATATAGCAGTAAGTTGTCACAATTTGTTGTTAGGAATATTAAACAGATATAGCAGTGAGTTGTCACAATTTGTTGTTAGACAGAAATATTAAACAGATATAGCAGTAAGTTGTCACAATTTGTTGTTAGACAGAAATATTAAACAGATATAGCAGTAAGTTGTCACAATTTGTTGTTAGGAATATTAAACAGATATAGCAGTAAGTTGTCTCAATTTGTTGTTAGGAATATTAAATAGATATAGCAGTAAGTTGTCACAATTTGTTGTTAGGAATATTAAACAGATATAGCAGTAAGTTGTCACAATTTGTTGTTAGACAGAAATATTAAACAGATATAGCAGTAAGTTGTCTCAATTTGTTGTTAGACAGAAATATTAAACAGATATAGCAGTAAGTTGTCACAATTTGTTGTTAGGAATATTAAATAGATATAGCAGTAAGTTGTCACAATTTGTTGTTAGGAATATTAAACAGATATAGCAGTAAGTTATCACAATTTGTTGTTAGACAGAAATATTAAACAGATATAGCAGTAAGTTGTCACAATTTGTTGTTAGGAATATTAAACAGATATAGCAGTAAGTTGTCTCAATTTGTTGTTAGGAATATTAAATAGATATAGCAGTAAGTTGTCTCAATTTGTTGTTAGGAATATTAAATAGATATAGCAGTAAGTTGTCACAATTTGTTGTTAGACAGAAATATTAAATAGATATAGCAGTAAGTTGTCACAATTTGTTGTTAGACAGAAATATTAAACAGATATTGCAGTAAGTTGTCACAATTTGTTGTTAGGAATATTAAATAGATATAGCAGTAAGTTGTCACAATTTGTTGTTAGGAATATTAAACAGATATAGCAGTAAGCTGTCACAATTTGTTGTTAGACAGAAATATTAAACAGATATAGCAGTAAGTTGTCACAATTTGTTGTTAGACAGAAATATTAAATAGATATAGCAGTAAGTTGTCACAATTTGTTGTTAGGAATATTAAATAGATATAGCAGTAAGTTGTCACAATTTGTTGTTAGGAATATTAAACAGATATAGCAGTAAGTTGTCACAATTTGTTGTTAGGAATATTAAATAGATATAGCAGTAAGTTGTCACAATTTGTTGTTAGACAGAAATATTAAACAGATATAGCAGTAAGTTGTCTCAATTTGTTGTTAGGAATATTAAATAGATATAGCAGTAAGTTGTCACAATTTGTTGTTAGACAGAAATATTAAATAGATATAGCAGTAAGTTGTCACAATTTGTTGTTAGGAATATTAAACAGATATAGCAGTAAGTTGTCACAATTTGTTGTTAGACAGAAATATTAAATAGATATAGCAGTAAGTTGTCACAATTTGTTGTTAGACAGAAATATTAAACAGATATTGCAGTAAGTTGTAACAATTTGTTGTTAGGAATATTAAACAGATATAGCAGTAAGTTGTCACAATTTGTTGTTAGGAATATTAAATAGATATAGTAGTAAGTTGTCACAATTTGTTGTTAGACAGAAATATTAAACAGATATTGCAGTAAGTTGTCACAATTTGTTGTTAGACAAAAATATTAAACAGATATAGTAGTAAGTTGTCACAATTTGTTGTTGGACAAATGTTAAACAGATATATCTGTAAGTTGTCACAATTTCTTGTTGGACAAATGTTAAACAGATATATCAGTAAGTTGTCACAATTTGTTGTTGGACAAATGTTAAACAGATATATCAGTAAGTTGTCACAATTTGTTGTTGGACAAAAATATTAAAGAGATATAGTAGTAAGTTGTCACAATTTGTTGTTGGACTGTTAAACAGATGTAGCTGTAAGCTATCACAAATGAGTTCATGCCATGTGAGTAATTTTGCTGCGAGAGATATGCGCTTGAAAAGCAACCTCAATTAAGATTCTTGAGATGTGCTTGAAATTTGTATACGCCCTGAAACAAGGTGTGTCTGTGTGGGGAGGGGTGGGTGGGGGTTGTACTGGAATGCCCTTTTCCGTATGTTGCATAGACATAATTTTGTCCAGTAATTTTCTCAGATGTTTATGGAACAATCTGCTCTAAGCATAGTATAAATGTTCACCACCATGGGAACCTGTGCACCTGTGATTATAGTTCCGTTTGGATTAATTTTGCCAGAATTATGCCCCTTTTCAACTTGAGAAAGCACGCCAAGAATATTGTCCTGAGATTTTCTCAGTTGTTTATGGGTCATTTCCTTTGAATCCTGGTATGCATGTTTACTACCATGGCAACCTGTGCACCTGCGATTATAGTTTCGTTCAGACTTTTTTGCTGGAGTTATGCCCCTTTTTGTCTTAGAATGTCTGAATTTTGTCCCGAGATTTTCTCAGATGTTTACAGGAAAAGTCCTTTGAAACCTGGGGACCTGTGAACATGCCATTATAGTTTTTATCAGACTTTTTTGCCAAAGTTATGTCCCTTTTCATCTTGGAATAATCATGGTGGTCGGATGGCACAGATTATGGACAGTCACCCCACTAGTTTTTTTTTTATTTTGTATAAATCCTGGACTATTTCCCTTGTTATCCACTTACCACATGCACCCTTGCCTTCTGTCTTTAGAAGTTTTATTACAAATATGGGGTTTTCTTAGCTTACTTACAAATTATTTTTCAGAAAGTTTCATGGATGGAGGTTGGAAAAAAGTTCAAGTTAAACTACATCGAGACAGCTTAATGACATTTTACAAAAAACCAGGTTCATCAGAAGCAAATGGAAGATTTTTATTGAGGGTAAATTATATTTTAGAAAATGTTTTAAAGGTTGCATCAGTGATTCCTAGACCTTAAATGTGCAGCTTTGTGTTGTTCAAAACTTTCATTAGTTTGTCTAGTTTAGCTATGTTTAGCTCAATACGGCTCGGACTAGGTGCCGTATTTATGAACCAATCTTTACAAAACGTTTTGAGTACCTTTGTTATCACCGTGGACTAGAACGAGTTTTTTGGGGTGTAGTCCGAAATTTAAGATGGCTACCAGCAGCCTTTTTGTACCAAAATTAGTGCAATCTGTTTTTTGTACAGAACTTCTGTATGAAAGTTCTGATTTGAAAAATTTTTTATATGAATGTTTAGTAACATGGAATACATCACATATAGTACGGGTTTTTTTCTCGTGCAGAAATTACGCAAATTAGATGAACTTTGATCTATTCAGTGCTACTTACACACAGTAAGTGCACATGTCAATACGTCTCGGGCTAGGGGCTGTATTTATGAACGAACTGATCTTCACGAAACTTCTTGGGTACCTTTGTTATCACCTTGGGACGAGAACAAGTGTTTCTGGGTGCGATCCAAAATTCAAAATTGCTGTCTGCGGCCATTTTGTACCAAAATTAGGGCCAATTCGTTTTTTGTACACAACTTCAATACGGCTCAGGCTAGAGGCCGTATTTATGAACCGATCTTTACGAAACTTCTTGGGTACCATTGTTATCACTGTGGGACGAGAACGAGTGTTTTTGGGTGCAGTCCAAAATTCAGGATGGCCACCAGCAGCAATTTTGTACCAAAATTAGTGCAATCAGTTTTTTGTACAGAACTTCTGTATGAAAGTTCTGATTTGAATAAATTTTTGTATGAATGTTTAGTAACATGGAATACATCACATATAATACAGGGTTTTTTCTTGTGCAGAAATTATATGTAAATTAGATGAACTTTGATTTTTTCAGTGCTACTTGTACACTGTAAGTGCACATGTCAATACGGGTAGGGCTGGAGGCTGTATTTATGAACTGATCTTCATGAAACTTCTTGGGTACATTTGTTATCACCTTGGGATGAGAAACGAGTGTTTTTGGGTGCGGTTTCGAAATTCAAGATGGCTGCCGGCAGCCATTTTGTACTAAAATTGGGTACAATCAGTTTTTGGTACAGAACTTCTATAGGAAGGTTCTGATTTGAATAAATCTTTGAATGAATGTTTAGTAACATGGAATACATCACATATAATATGGGTTTTTTTCTTGTGCAGAAATTATGCAAATTAGATGAACTTTGATTTATTCAGTACTACTTATACACAGTGAGTTCACATGTCAGTACGACTCAGGCTAGAGGCTGTATTTATGAACCGATCTTCACAAAACTTCTTGGTTACCTTTGTTATCACCTTGGGATGAGAACGAGTGTTTCTGGGTGTGGTCCAAAATTCAAGATGGCTGCCAGTACTAGTGGCTATTTCATACTGAAATTAGGTCCAATCAGTTTTTTGTACACAACTTCTATACGGCTTGTATTTATGAACTGATCTTCACGAAACTTCTTGGGTATCTTTGTTACCACCTTGGGACAGGAACAAGTGTTTTGGGGTGCCTTTGTTATCACTGTGCTATGAGAATAAATATTCTGGGGTTCAGTCAGACCCACTCTGGGTCTTGAAGATTTCTTTTCTAGTTTAGCATCTGACTGTCACCAACCTTTACAATACTTTACCTATACATTTGTTACAGGCAACGGTCAGTATTTATTATTTAATTATTGTCTTATTTCATAATCCTTTCATAAACATTGAACATTATCCTTTTCATCAAACATATCACACAGACAAGTTAGGCTACAGTGTCATTGACACTTTCATTTTTAGCTCAACTTTGAGGTAAGTCAAATTTGAGGTTATGTCATGGCCCGTTGTACGTCTGTCTGTCCGTCTGTCTGTCCATCTGTCCGTCAACAATTCAGTACGGCTCGGGCTGGAGGCCGTATTTATGAACCAAACTTTACAAAACTTCTTGAGTACCTTTGTTATCACCGTCGGACGAGAACAAGTGTTTTTGGGTGCGGTCCAAAATGCAAGATGGCCACCAGCAGCCATTTTGTACTTTAGTTAATGCAATCAGTTTTTTGCACAGAACTTCTGTATGAAAGTTCTGATTTGAATAAATTTTTGTATGAATGTTTAGTAACATGGAATACATCACATATAGTACAGGTTTTTTTCTCGTGCAGAAATACTGCAAATTAGATGAAGTTTGATTTATTCAGTGCTACTTATACACAGTAAGTGCACATGTCAATACGGCTCGAGCTAGAGGCTGTATTTATGAACCGATCTTCACGAAACTTCTTGGGGTACCTGTGTTATCACCTTGGGACAGGAACAAGTGTTTTGGGGTGCCTTTGTTATCACTGTGCTATGAGAACAAACATTTTGGGGTTCAGTCAGACCCACTCTGGGATTCAAAAGATTTCTTTTCTAGTTTAGCATCTAACTGTTGCCCACCTTTACAATACTTTACCTATACATTTGTTATAGGCTATGGTCAGCATTTATGTACAGACCATTACAATACTTTACATGTACCTTTTTTATCAGGTCATTACCTAGATGTTTGTCATTGTTGTGTCACATACTATGCATGTACAAGACTTAAACAAGTTGAGCTACAGTGTCATTGACACTTTGATTTATTCCTATAAGTTCTAGCTTTGCATCAGATGGGTGTTGATCGGTAACTGACTTTGGGCCTCTGTTGTGCCTGTTGTTGGTTTGTTTCTGGTTTTCCTCTTGACATTGTTGTCTGTTCAATAACGTTTTGGATATAGATTAACTCAGTGTTTAGTTAAGAATGATTATTGTTTTTAGCTCACCAACGAACTTGTATGAGCTTATGTTGTGACCCAATGCGTGTCGGCTAGGTGTCGACATCAACACTTGTGTTAAAGTTATTGTAGCAGCCCACTTTGACTTTCAGCTCTGTTGCTATGCACCTCATATTGTATTTCTATGGCTTACAATTACCCACAGACCCTCTTCAGTGATATTTTATTGAATTTTAGTGTTTTTGCAGTTTTAAACTTTTCGACTGACCTGTTTTGCTGCACATGAGTGGAGGCTACAACTGGTATGCTGTGGCTTTCATATTTCATTTATGTGTCAAATGCATCACTATAAGATGACATTAACCTTATGGCCAGACATTTTTTGGAGATTTTGGATTTTTTTAATGCAATGTTAGAATTCTTTGTTCAGTGTGGACACAGAAAATTTCTGACCTGTTTTGCAATGTTAGAATATTTTTATACTGTACCAATGACCCAGACATAGCTGGTGCTAACTCTTTCCCCAAAATTTGCATCTAAAACCAAAGAAAACATGTCCTGAATGGCCCTCCACACTTCACCTCTACTGCGCATGAGCAGTGTCAAGGACGTTCCGAAATTGGCGCCATTAATCATTCTAAGTTTGGCCCTTCATCAGTTAACATCTGACTGATCTTTGTGCTTGTAAATCTCAGTTTAAATGATGCCAGACACATAAATATTAGTGAAATGGTGATTCTAAGGAGGATAGAGAAGGAGGAGAGGAAAAATGTGTGACAGAATATTATCAGGGCTGTAACTTAAAATTTTTTAATGAAATTATGTTAAGTTACCTATTTTCGAGGCAGCAGCCATTTTGTTGTCATTCTTGTTATTTAGTTACACTGATATTTTTATACTGTACCAATGACCCAGACTTAGCTGGTGCTAACTCTAACAAAACCAGGGCCAAACACAAATTTTGCCCCCCAATCCCCAAAAGTTGCATCCAAAACAAAAAGAAATCATGTCCTAAAGGACCTCCATACTACGCCTCTACTGCGCATGCGCAGTGACGCAGACGTCCCGAAATTGGCGCCAATTATCATTCTCTGTTTGGCCCTTCATCAGTCAACATCCCACTGATCTTTGTGCTTGTAAATCTCAGTTTAAAGGATGCCAGACACGTAATTTTTGGAGAAAATGTGATTCTAAGGAGGATAGAAGGAGGAGAGGAAAAAGAAGTGACAAAAAATAATCAGGGCTGTACTTAAAATTTTTTGATGAAATTATGTTAAGTTGCCTATTTTCGAGGCATGGGCCTCTTGTTGTCATTCTTGCTAAATGTTGCACTGCTTATTCAGTGTTTCCTCTCCCCTAGCCTTCTAAAGTCCCCCCTTGCAATTCTCCCATGCTTTTGGCATATTTTTGAGAAATTTCATTTCTAAAATTTCCTGGGAGAGTTGCTTGGTTACAGAATGTTTTCTGTTATTTTCCCCATAGTTACGTTTTCACCCATGGGTGTATAACGTTTGTGTTCTGCATCTTCCATCTGATGTTCTGCAGATTCTCCCCTGGGAGTCTGTGTTTTGCATCAGATAGAGTGTAATTTGATGACTGATTCCGGGCCAGTTTTTTCAGTGCCTGGAGTCATGTTTTCTGGTGTTTTTACACTTTGTTTACATTGGCAACAGCCTTTTTTGAGGGGGGCTGTTTGCCTTTGCTGTAGTTTATCTCACTATAAGATACATTTATATTATCCGTAAGTGTCTCATTAATTATTTAATATAAATTTAAAATTTTTGACCACACTTTGCCATCGGATCCATCGGGGCTCAACGTTACTTTTCAGCAACTTGGGCTTCGCTGAAAAAATATTTTTTCAAAATTATTTTGATTTGCAATTGTTTTTTCATTTATTAATGGATCATGTTATTATGTATCTTTGTGTCAGGGGTTTTTGCGAGTAACTAGGACTTATTGTTGTTCTTTCACTATGAAGGGACATTGTTCAAATTGTAATAGGAAGAAATCTTCCTCTGACTTTCATGATCATTGTATTAATTGTAGTCAGTGTTCTTGCATTAATCCCTGTCCTATATGTGAATATTGGGATGAGAAACATTGGAAACGTGTGTCACTATATGTTGTTTCTGGAGAAAGGGCGATGCCGGCTCTTTCTCCGCAAGGTCACTCTACTCTCTCAGTTTCTATTTCAGAGGAACCAGAACAGGGTGATGTTTCCATGTTATCTTCTACAAGTGTGCATCCGTCGTCACAAATGAATTCAGAGCTAGCGGCAAAAGTGCTCATGGAGATTAGACAAATGTCGTCCGCTAGCTCGCCCGGTGTAGCGTCCATTCACCGAATGGTTCGGCAGCCGGGTTCGTCCGATGCGGTCCAAGAGGAAGTTTTGGGTGATGCGAGCACTATAAACATAATAGATGCACACCCAGTGACGGTGGATAGTAAGCGAGAACGGAGGAAGCCTTTGAGTCTGGTTCCTAGCTCGTCCAGGTCCAGCCGGGCCGTGAGCGAGAGAAGCCCCTCTCTCGTACAACAACATCTGGGACCAGATGTTGTGGTACAAAATGTGTCTTTAGCGGAGCATACGTCCGTCGCTCGGAATGCTCCGTTGTATAAGCAGTCCGCAGAGACTGTTAAGGCTTCCTCTTCTCGTCAGCGCACACGACCGCACCTTGGCTGCATGACGGCCGATATATTACCAGCTTCGCCGATCAAGGATTCTTCGGCGACCAGGTCACACCATCCGGCAGCCAGGGATTCGAGACCGATGGACTCCGGACGTTCGCATAGGAAAAGTATGTGGGAGCCATCTGATGCGGAGCTGCCCTCGGCGAAGCAGCGAAAGACTGCGCCTCCGCAGGTCTCGACGCCGGACATTCTTGTGCAGATAGCACAGCTTATCGCAGCATCCCAGCAGCCGACAGAAACGGTGTCGGATCGAGAATTATCCGACGGTGCTGGGTCGGTACGCTCCGCCGAAGCATCGGGGGCGGACGACCGGGAACATCATGAGGTCCGACCGGATGGTGAAAGGGATACGGATGACTTGGAGCTATCCCTTTCGGAACAACATAAAGCTGCCGTGGACTTCATTTGGCACTTTCTCCCTCAAGTTGTTCCATCGGGCCAGACTGCTGCGGTTCCGGACAAGAGAATTATAGCGTCATTGGACTCTGAATTTTTTGAGCGGTTCAGGGACATCGCTCCCGAGTTTCCGTCGCAGTCCAATAATGTTGCAAGAACATTTGAATTATTGAACGACGCTATATTTAAACTTGCTTCCAGTACGGGGAAAGCAGGTTTCTTGTCCGCTAATACTCTCAACCTGCCTTTCATTAATGCAAGGAATAAATTCGATACGGCAGGACAGGGTATACCGAGAGTTCCTCTGCATATGGACGACGAGGCGGAAGACTTAGAGCTATCATTACCGTCGTCAGCTTCTATTCCAACCGCGGTGTTGGAAACAGCTATTGCGTCTAACAGAGCCAATTTAGATGCCTTATCTTACGCAGATCACCTTACTAAGGCGTTATCACTGCGCCTTCAGGGGAAAGAGTTTCAGGATATACAATCCTCTTTAAGACTTCTTTCAAGGGCAGTAGCTTATTCCACGTGTAACTCCGCCCTTTCAGTGGCAAATCTGGAGTTGGTTAGACGTGACGCAGCCCTAGCTACATCCACACTAGTGGATTCTAAGGTGAAGAACTCTCTTAGAGTCGCTTCGGTCTCAGGAGAACTTCTCTTTGATGGCAAGCTTTCCACTATTTATGATAAAATTACAAAGAAAGCTAAGGATTCTCTGTTGTTCAAATCTGCTCCTAAGAAGTCGGATACAGCAGACACGAATAAGACAGGCACTTCTGGGTCTAATGCGCCCAAGAGAGGTTCCTATAGAGGTTCCGGTGCGTCCTCTTGGTCTTATTCGAGAGACCGTCAGGATAGCGACTCTCGTTTGGGATGTCCTTCAGGCCGGGACAATCGGTCGGATGCCCCGAGGTCGACGGGGCGAGGTGCGGGCCGTGGAAGACGTGGTTTCTCCTACCGCAGGCCTCGCAGGTCCAGGAGGTGATGGCTTAAACCTCTATCGCGTTCCGGTTGGCGGAAGGTTGTCGAGCTTTTCACAAGAATGGGCGTCCATTACGGACGACCCTTGGGTGAGAGGAGTGACTTCGGAAGGTCTGAAGATATCCTTCAAACGAAAGCCTCCATTAACTCGAAGTCCAAAGTGGACTCATCTTCCGTCAAACCCGCAGAAAAGAGACGCTCTGTTATCAGAGGTGCAGTCTCTTTTAATGAAGAACGCGGTAGAGGTCGTAGAAAACCAGGAATCTCCGGGATTCTACAGCCATCTGTTTCTGGTTCCGAAACCAGACGGCTCGTTCCGTCCAGTCATAGATTTGAGCTGGATAAACAAGCTGATCGTCGCTCCGAAGTTTTATATGGAGACGATTCGATCGGTCAGAGCGAGTATTCGGGTGAACGATTATGCAACGAGCATAGATCTCAAAGATGCGTACTTTCACGTCATGGTACATCCGACATTCCGAAAGTATCTACGCTTCGCAGTCCTAGGAGTGGTGTATCAATTCCGGGCGATGTGCTTCGGATTGAATCTAGCACCCTGGGCTTTCACTCGGGTAATGAACTCGGTAATGATCTACTTCCGAGCTCATTCGTCTGCGGTAACGTCGGCCTACCTGGACGACATTCTTCAGAGGTACGGCAGCGAGTTAACGCTTCAGAACGATGTTCAGAATCTTCTTCTATTGCTCCGACGTCTCGGTTTTATAGTAAACGAGGAGAAGTCAGATCTGGTGCCGTCCAAGTCATTCACTCATCTGGGAATGAGCTTCGAGACGCACAACAATCTCGTTCGTCTGCCGTTAACCAGAGCGAAATTAGTCAGTTGTTACGCTTGCTATTGTCTGCACGCAGACAAAGTCACGGCGAGAGAATTTATGAGACTGATAGGTCTGTGCGGAGCCGCCGCGGATCTCATTCCGATGGGGCGGTTACGCACACGTCCTCTTCAAATTTTCTTGACTCAGAATTGGAGTGTGAAAATTCATTCGCTCGATGTAGACGTTCTCTTGTCAGATCAAGTGAAACAAGAGATTCAGACTTGGGCAAACATTCAGTGGTTAACTCAGGGAGTTCCGCTGCAGTTGCCGGATCCGAGTTTTACCGTTATGACGGATGCCAGTCAAACAGGTTGGGGTGCATCATTAATCCCAACGGATTCGAGATGCCAGGGTCTTTGGGATCCGCAATTCCTGTGCAAGCACATAAACATCAAGGAAATGATGTCAATTTGGCTTGCGTTACGTCACTGGATGGACATTATTCACGATGCTCATGTCCAAATCCTATCCGACAATACGACAGTAGTGGCGTATATACGGAATCAGGGAGGCACTCATTCAGTTCCGTTGTTCAATCTAACGGAAAGAATCCTTCTGTTTGCCCTAGAACATCACGTTCTTCTTTCGGTCTGTCACATACCGGGTCGTCTGAATGTGCTAGCAGACTCCCTTTCACGAAAGGGTCGCTTGTTGCCGTCGGAGTGGACTCTCAACAAACAAGTATTCAATCAGATTTGCTACCAATGGGAACGGCCAATGATAGACTTATTTGCGATACATCTCAACAATCAGTTGCAGACGTATGTGTCTCCGTGTCCGGATCCAAGAGCATTTGCAGTAGACGCTCTGTCGATCCCTTGGGACGGAATGATAGGATATGCGTATCCTCCAGCGCCGTTAATTCAACAAGTATTGCTAAAGATAAAACAATCTCAATGCAAGATTCTGTTGGTAGCATCTCTGTCGCCACAGAGACCATGGATAAATCTACTCAGGTGTCTGTTGTGGGACCTACCGCGGAAGCTTCCTCCACGGGAGGATCTTCTTTCACAGGGGAAATCGCGCCAACTCCATCACAACCTGCAAGGTCTCAACCTTCACGTTTTTCCATTGTGCGGTCCTTCTTGCATGGCAAGCACTTTACAGGACGAGCAGTGGACGCGATTTCTAACTGTAGGAGGACCTCCTCTTCGCTAAACTATGCGGCTAAGTGGAAGGTTTTTCGTCGTTGGTGTAGAGATCATTCTGTAGATATATTCGATCCCTCTATACCAGACATTGCAAACTTTCTAGTATACTTGTTTGACGAAATCAAACTGCAGCCTGTTACTATAAAGGGTTATAGATCTATGTTATCTGATACCTATGCACATCATGATAGTTTACAAATTGGATCTAATGTCTCTTTATCTAAGTTGGTTAGAAACTTTTCGATAAATAGACCCAGAACTCTTAGATTAATTCCTAAGTGGAATTTAGCTTGGGTTCTTCTTAAATTGAAGGAAAAGCCATTTGAACCTCTTGGGACAGCAGATTTCAAATTCTTATCTTATAAGACAGCTTTTCTCTTAGCTTTCTCTTCTGCTAGAAGAGTCAGTGAGCTTCATGCACTATCGGTGGATGATTCTCATTATCGTAGTGTTGGGAACACTATCACCTTCACTACTAATGTGGGTTTTTTAGCTAAGAATCAGGCTCCTAATAAATATCCGGAACCTATTGTTATTAAGGCTCTTCCGTCTTCAGACGGGCGTAGGCCTTTACTCTGTCCTGTTAGAGCATTACCTATCTATAAACAGAGATCTCAGTTTATTAGAAAGGGACGGAAATGATTCTTTCTGTCTTTGATGCCTAATAGAAAGGACATTTCAGTCCATTCTATTGCTAGATGGATTCAATTAACTATCCGTACTGCTTATGAAGATTTATCTTCTTCTCAGCAGTCTGTGCTTAAGATTTCTGCTCATGAAGTAAGAGCTCTTTCTACTTCCTGGGCTTATGCTAATAGTGTTGCTATTACAGATTTAATGAAGGCTGCTTATTGGTCTCAGCCATCCACATTTACGAATTTTTATCTCAGAAATATTGAGTCCATTTCTGGAGACCTGCATTGTTTAGGTCCGTTATCTGTTGCTCAGAATGTCGTCCACTAAACAGTTGCAACTATAGTTATGCAGGCTTTCTGTTCCGGCAGTGACTCCGTCCGGCTGCCCTCTCCGCTCTGGGCTATTTGACCCAGGGCAAGGGGAAGGGGGGGGGTTCCCTTAGGTCACCTGCTTTATAGTGAAAAGCAAGGGAATGCCTCCTCCAAGTCAGTATTTCTGAGTCGCTTCCGGGATGGTTTTAAAGTGTAATATTAATGTTAAAATTCATTCATGTCTTATTTTTAAAGTGTAGCTCGGTGTGAAGCATTTGTATATGTCAAGTGTCAAACGGGCTTTAATATACAATACTCGGACACTTTTAAATGACCATAAAGAGTCTCAATTCTCTGGACTACTTTATTTATTGGCTTGCTTTAAAAATAATTAGTATGAGGTTTATACTGGATGTTAATAGAGAACATGAATGTTATTGTGCTCAATTATTAAGGGTAGTGTATCTTTCTAATTTAATATTAAATAAGAAAGATACATGTAAAGCCTAATACTCCTTTTCTCCTTAAGGGGTTACCTCTTTACTATATAGTTGAGCTTATTGGATTTTCCTCTATGTCCTAGGCCCTCCAGCCTGTTTACTATTCAGCTAAGTCTGGGTCATTGGTACAGTATAAAAATGTTAAAAACTTTATAGTAATTTATATATTTTTTATACTTACCAATGACCCAGACGGGGATGGCCCTCCCTGGAGTTGAGAACTCTTGCCTCCCTGCTGAGTACATAGCACTGACCAGGCACTGCCAGTAAGAATGATAATTGGCGCCAATTTCGGGACGTCTGCGTCACTGCACATGCGCAGTAGAGGCGTAGTATGGAGGTCCTTTAGGACATGATTTCTTTTTGTTTTGGATGCAAATTTTGGGGATTGGGGGGCAAAATTTGTGTTTGGCCCTGGTTTTGTTAGAGTTAGCACCAGCTAAGTCTGGGTCATTGGTAAGTATAAAAAATATATAAATTACTATAAATTTTTTAACTTTTCAGTGTTTTCCTCTCTCCCTTTCCTTTAAGTCCCCTCTTGCTATTCTCCCATGCTTTTGGCATAGTTTCTGTAATTATTATTACTAAAATTTCTTGGGAGTTTTAGCTGAATAACAGAATGAATTCTGTTCTTTTCCCCATGTTTACGTCTTCACCTACAGGTGGTTAGGCGTTGTGTCTGCATCTTCCATCTGATGTTCTGCAGTTTCTTCCCTGGAAATCTCTGTTTTGCATCAGATAGTGTATTTTTGGTAACTGATTTCGGGCCTGGGTGCCTGGAGTCTTATTTTAGTGTTTTTACACTCATTGTTTACATTTACAACAGCCCTCTGTGAGGGGGGATTTCTTGAAAATAATATCTTGATGTTATTTTAATCATAACTAGATACATTATTATTGTTCGTAAGTGTTGAATAAATTGTTTAAAATATTTTAAAAATTTTTGTCCACACTTAGGCTTAGGATCCATTGGGGCTCAATGTTACTTTTCAGAAACTTGGGCTGTTCTGAAATTATCAATTATTTTTTCTATATTAATGGATCATATTATTATTATGTATTTTGATTGTCAGGGGTTGGTGCGAGTACCAGGACTTTGTTTTCTTTTCACATTGAAAGGATTTTGATCAATTGTAATAAGAGGAAGTCTTCCTCTGACTTTTATAATCATTCTATATGTGGTCAGTGTACTCGCATTAACTCCTGTTCTGTATCGTATGATTTCGATGACAACATGGGAAGCGTATGTCACGGTATGTTAGTGGGGAATTGGACATTCCGGTCCTTTCCCCACAGGGTCACTCTACTTTATCAATTTCTATTTCAGACGATCAAGATTAGGGTGATGTATCTGTGATGTCTTCCAACAGTGTGCCTCCGTCATCACAATTAATGAAGGGCTAGCGGAAAAGTGCTCATGTAAATACGCCAATTGCCTAAGAGGACCCTAGTAGGTTCGACGGCCTTTGACGTCCGCTAGCTCGCCCGGTGTAGCGTCCATTCATCGAATGGTTCGGCAGCCGGGTTCATCCGTTGCGGTCTAGAAGGAGTTTTGGGGTGATGCGAGCACTATAAATCAACCAAATGCACACCCAGTGACGGCGGATTAGAGGGAGAACGGAGGAAGCCTTTTAGTCCGGTTCATAGCTCGTTCTGGTCCATCCGGACGGCGAGCGAGAGAGGCCCCTCTCTCGTACAACAACATCTGGCCCCAGATGTTGTGGTACAAAATGTTTCGCATTCGGAGGATACGTCCGTCGCTCGGGACGCTCCGACATATAGTCAGTCCGGAGAGACTGTCAATAAGGCTTCCTCATTCTCATGGTAGCGCACACGACCGCTCTTGGCTACGTGACCTCGGATATCCAGTCAGCTTCGCCAGTCAGAGAATCATCGGCGACCAGGTCACACCATCCGGTAGCCAGGGACATGAGGCCTGCAGACTCCGGACGTTCGCATAGGAAAGTGTGCGGGAGTCAACGTACACGGAGCTTCCGGCGGCAATGCATCGTAAGACCGCTACTGCACAGGCCTCGGGGACGGACGTGCTTTCCTAAATATCACAGCTTATCGCAGCGTCCCAGCAACAACTGAATCTGTCGCATATGTTTTATCCGACGATGCTGGGTCGGGACGCTCTGCGGAAGCGGGTATGGACGACCGAAAACAACATATGCTGTTGTGTATGTCATCTGACTTGATCTTCTACAGGTTCTTTCGTCGGACCAGAATGCTGCGATGCTGGATAAGAAACTGATAGCGTCGGTGGACTTAGAAATTTTTGGTTCGGTTCAGGGACTTCGTCCCTCAGTTCCGACATAGTCCAATAATGTCACACAAACTTTCGAATTATTGAACGACGCTATATATTTATTATTATATGCTTGCTATTACCAAGCATTTCTGGTTTCTTGTTCGCAAAGTTACGGAGATGTCTTTCAAAAGTGTGCCTCTGTCGTCATAGTTAATGAAGAGCTAGCGGCAATAAGTGCTCATGGAATATGTCTATCGCCTAAGAGGTCCCTTGTAGGATCGACGGAGTGACATTCGCTAGCTCACCCGGTGTAGCGTACATTCATCGAATGGTTCGGCTGCCGGGTTCGTCCGTTGCGGTCTAGGAAGGAGATTTGGGTGATGCGAGCACTATAATTACTTTAGTACTCACCCAGTGACGGCGGATTGAGGACAGATCGGAGGAAGCCTGTTAGTCCGGTTCCTGGCTTGTCCAGGTCCGTCTGGGCTGTGAGCGAGAGAGGTCCCTCTCTCGTCCAACAACATAGGGGACCGCATGTTGTGGTTCAGATATTTTACATTCGGAGCATATGTCCGTCGGTCGGGACGCTCCGTTATATTGACAGTCCGAGAGACTGTCGATAATGCTTCCTCATCCTCACAGCAGGGCACACGACTGCACATTGGCTACGTGACCTCGAGTATCCGATCAGTTTCGTCATTCAGTGATTCCACGGCAAACAGGTCACGCCATCAGGTAGCCAAGGGACACGAGGCCTATACACTCCGTTCGCTCGCATATTAGTAGTATGCACGGGGTAACGATCACGGAGCTTCCAGCGGCAATGCATTGTAGGACCGCTTCTCCACAGGCCTCAGTGACAGACGTGCTATCCGATATTTTTCGCAGCATCCCAGCAATCGACAGTTTCTTAGTCGAATCAGGAATTTTCTGACGGTGCTGGGTCGGTGCGGTCCGCGGTTGCATCAGGTACGGACGACCGAACGCTTTATAGGGTCCGACAGGATGGCGAAAGGGATTCGGAAGATTTCGAGTTTTCCCTTTCGTAGCATCGGAAGCTGCCATTCATATCTTCCGGCATTATCTTCCAGTGATTATTATTTCGGACTATATTGCTGCGATGTTGGATAAGAGACTTATAGCTTCTTTGGACACGGAATTTTGGATCGGTTCAGGGACATTGTCCCTGACTTACCGACACAGTCCAATAATGTCATTAGAACATGTGTATTATTTATCGACGCTATATATACATATAAGCCTGCTACCAAGCATGATAGTTTAGTTTCTTGTCTGCAATGCTCACATCTGCCTTTTTATCATTTATACGAATAATTTATTTTGGCAGAACAGGGCATACCGAGAGTTCATATGCGTCTAGACGGCGTGGTTAAAGACTGGAAATATTCTTTTTCGCCGTCTATGTCTTTTCCAACCACAATGTTGGAAACGACAATGATGTCTAATAGACTTAACTTAGATGCTTTATCATACGTAATCCACCTTACTGAGGTGTTATCATTACGTCTTCAAGAGAAAGAATTACGGGATATTATCCTCAGTGTGATTTCTTTTGAGGGCAGTAGTTTGTTCACGTATAACTCCGCCCTTCAGTGGCTGATTGGAGTTGGTTAGACGTGACGCAGCCCTAGCTACATCCACACGTGTGGATAGTAAGGTGAAGAACTCTCTCAGAGTCGCTTCGTTCTCGGAGAAGCTTCTCTTCGACGGCAACTTTTCAGCAATCCATGAATTGCTCGATTTACACGTTCTCTTGTCTATCTAGTGTTGCAAGAGATTCAGACTGTGGCAAACATTCGGTGGTTGACTCAGAGAGTGCCACTGCAGTTGCCGGATCGGAGTTTTATAATTATGACAGTTGCCAGTCAAACAGGTTGGGATATAATATTGATCCCAACGGATTCGAAGTGCCACGGTCTTTGGGTTCCGCAGTCTCTAAGCAAGCACTTATCTTCCGCGGAATAATGTTTTTTTAGGCTTGCTTTATGTCATTGGATGAACATTATTCAGAAACGCATGTCCAAATCCTGTCCGTTAATTCAACAGTAGTGGCGTATCTCCGGAACCAGGGAGGCACTCATTCGTTTCCGTTATTCAATTTAATGGAAAGAATCCTTCTGTTTGTTATAGTACACCAAGTTCTCTTTCGGTCCGTCATATTCCGGGTCGTCTGATTGTATTACCGGACTCCCGTTCACTTATGGGTCGCTTGTTGCCGTCAGAATGGACTCTCAACAAACAAGTATTCAATCAGATTTGCTATCAATGGGAGCGCCCAATGATAATTTATTTACGACACAACTTGCTTGTCAATTGCAGACGTATGTGTTTGCTTGTCCGGATCTCTGAGCTAATGTTCTTAACGCTCTATTGATCTAATAGGACGGAATGATAGGATATGCGTATCCTCCTGCGCTGTTGTTTCAGCAAGTATTGCTAAGACAAACAACCACAATACATTTCTGTTGATAGCATCTCTGTCTTCACAGAGACCGTGGGTAAATTTACTCTGATGTCTACTGTGGGACTTAACGCGAAATCTTCCTCAGTGAGAGGATCTTTTTTCGCTGGGTAAAATCGTGTCATCTTTATCACAACCCGCAAGGTCGCAACCTTCACGTATTCCATTGTGTGGTCCTTATTGCATTGTAAGCATTGTACTGGACGAGCTTTGGACGCGATTTCTTACTATAGGAGAACCTCTTCTTCGCTATTCTATGCGGCTAAAGTGGAGGCTCTTCCGTCGTTGGTGTAGGGATCATTATGTTGATATTGTTGATCCCTCCATACTAGTCATTGCAACTTCTTAGTATACTTGTTTGACAAGATCTACTGCAGCCTGTTATTATTAAGGTTATAGGTTTATGTTACCTCATACCTATGCACTCTATGATAGTTTACAATTGAGTCTTATGTCTCTTTATCTAAGTCAGTAACTTTTTGATAAATAGACTTAGAATCATTAGATTAAATTCCTATATGGAATTTAACTTCGGTTCTTATTTAGCTAAGTAATCATTTGAGCCTCTGAAAACAGTAGTTTTCAAATTCTGACCTTTTAGACAGTAATTCTGTTGGCTTCTCTTTTACTGAAGAGTCAGTGAGTTTCATGCACTATCGGTGGATGATTTTCACTTTCGTAGTTTCGGAATCACTACTTCCTTTACTATTTAGGTTGGATTTTTGCATAAGAGTTAGGCTCCTAATTAATATCCGGAACCTATTGTTATTAAGGTCCTTCCGTCTTCGTACGGGCATAGGCCTTTACTCTGTCCGGTTAGAGTTTATGTATTTATAAACAGATATCTGTTTATTACTACGGGCGTAAGCTTCTTCTGTCTTTGATGCCTAATAGTAGGACGTTACGCTCCATTCTATTGCTAATGGATTCAATTAACTATCGATACTGCTTATGGTATATCTTTAACTCAGCAGTTGTGTTTGAGATTTCGGCTCATGAAGTAAGAGTTCTTCTACATCTTGGGCTTACATTAATAGTGTCGCTATTATAGATTTTTGAAGGCTGCTCATTGCGCTCAGCCATCCACATTCATGAATTTTTATCTCAGAAATATTGAGTCCATTTCTGGAGGCCTCTATTGTTAGGTCTATTATCTACTGCTCCGAATGTCTTTCACTTAACAGTTGCTACTATAGCTAGGTAGGCTGTCTGTTTTCTCCGTTCTGCTGCCCTCTTCGCTCTGGGCTATTTGACCCAGGGCAAGAAAAAAGGGGGGGGGGGGGGAGGGTGTTCCCTTGGGTCCCCTGTTTTACTATGAAAACAAGGGGATACCTCCTCCGGAGTTAGTAATTCTGAGCTGTTATTGGGATGGTTGTTTAGTGAGAAGTTTATGTTTTAAAAATTCATTCAAGTCTTAGTTTTTAAAGTATAGCTTTTGAATATAGCACGTGTTGAGGACATGATTATACAATCCTCAGACACTTTTAAGGAGTATAAAGAGTCTCTATTCTCTAGACTTACTTTATTTATTGGCTTACTTTAAAAATTATTAGTATAAGGATTATACTAGATATTAATAGAGTACATGGATGTATGAAGCTCAATTTTGGAAGGTGTTGTATCTTTCTAATTTATCATAAATAAGAAAGATACATGTAAGGCCTAATACTTCTTTTTCCCTAGAGGGGATGACTCTATTTTATATAATTGAGCGTATTCCATCTTGCTCTATGTCCTTGGCCCTCCAGCCTTTTTACTATTCAGCTATGTCTGGGTCATTGGTACAGTATAAAAATGTTAAAAAATTTATAGTAATTTATATATTTTTTATACTTACCAATGACCCAGACGGGGATGGCCCTCCCAGGAGTTGGGAACTCTTACCTCCCCGCTGAGTACATAACGCTTACCAGGCACTGGTTATTAGAATGATTAATGGCGTCAGTTTCGGAACGTCCTTGACACTGCACATGCGCAGTAGAGGTGAAGTGTGGAGGGCCATTCAGGACATGTTTTCTTTGGTTTTAGATGCAAATTTTGGGGATTGGGGGGCAAAATTTGTGTTTGGCCCTATATTTTAAGAGTTAGCACCAGCTATGTCTGGGTCATTGGTAAGTATAAAAAATATATAAATTACTATAAATTTTTTAACTTTTTGTTCAGTGTGGACATAGAAAATTTCTGACTTGTTTTGCAATGTTAGACCTTTTTCTCAGTGTGGACATAGAGAATTTCTGACTTGTTTTGCTGTATATGAGTGGAGGCTACTACCTGTATGCTGTAACTTTTATATTTCATATATGTGTTAATTGCATCAATATAAAACAACATTAACCCTTGTCTGGACATTTTTTGGAGATTTTGTACTTTTTTAATGCAATGTTAGACATTTTTGTCACTGTGGACTTAGAAATTTCTGACCTGTTTTGCTATGAATGTACATGAACGGACATTTTTTGCAGATTTGTAATAAGCCTAGAGTTATTGGATGCCATGTGTTGGTGAGCTAATGGGGATGGACAAAGCCCTCTTCTTTCTATTAACCCCTACCCAACGCAGACGATATCAAAATTTATTATTTTAAATATCATTTTTTTAAAATTTTTCAAAAATATTCAACAAAACCATATCATGTGACCCCTTCATTGGAATGAGCTCAATGAGCTCGTTCCAATGAGGGGGTCACATGATATGGTTCTGTTGAAATCTTTTGAAAAAAATAATTTTTTCAACTGCTCAGTTTGCATATTACGCGGCCGGATGTGGGTGATTCGTTAGGTAAAGGGTTAATTAGTATGCATATTATTATCTTATTCCGGTAGTTTAGCTTTAATTAGGTAGTGCTTGTTCACACTTAGGCTCTATCAGATTGCCCTTGGGCTCCTGAGGTTCCCTTGGGGTACTTAGGCTTCATTCAAAATTTTTCTAACATTTCTTTTTAATTTATTTCGAAAATTTTTGTGATTGTCTATGTTATGTATCCTTATGATGTTTATTTGGCTTGTCCTGAAAGGAAAAGACATTTGTTATTCTTCTTGAAAAGTTTTTTAGCTCACCGAAGGGAGCTTAACTTATCACCGGCCGGCCGCCGTCCGTAGGTCGTCGTTGTCGGTCGTTGTGAACATTTTTCAAACGACTTCTCCTCTGAAACCACTGATCCAATTTTCACGAAACTTCACATGGATGTTCATTACTATATGGCAATTCATGTTTGTTCAAATGAAATGACCACGTCCCATGGGGGCTCTGTATGGGGCATAACTCTGATAGCACCATATGAATTATAGAAAAATTATTAAAAAATCTTCTTCTCCAGAACCAGTGGGCAGAATCTTTTGATACTTTGTATGCAGCATCTTGGTATGGGTCTGATTCAAGTTTGTTCAAATCGGCCCCCTGGATTCATATTTGGGCTCACTATAGAAGCCCAAATTCGAATTTGTTGCATTTCACGCAAATTTCTTAAAAAATCTTCTTTTCCAGATCCAGCAGGCAGAATCTTTTGATATTTGGTTTGCAACATTGTGGGGTGGATCAGATTCATGTGTGTTCAAATCGGCCCCCTGGATTCACATTTGGGCTCAGTATAGAAGCCCAAATTCGAACTTAGTGCATTTCAGGCAAATTTCTTAAAAAATCTTCTTCTCCAGATCCAGCAGGCAGAATCTTTTCATATTTGGTATGCAACATTGTGAGGTGGATCTGATTCAAGTTTGTTCAAATCGGCCTCTTGGATTCATATTTGGGCTCAGTGTAGAAGCCCGAATTCGAACTTAGTACATTTCAGGCAAATTTCTTCAAAAATCTTCTCGAGATCCAGCAGGCAGAATCTTTTGATATTTGGTATGCAACATTGTGGGATGGATCTGATTCAAGTTGTTCAAATCGGCCCTTTGGGTTCATATTTGGGCTCAGTATAAGAGCCCAAATTTGAACTTAGTGCATTTCAGGCAAATTTCTTTAAAAATCTTCTTCTCAAGATCCAGCAGGCAGAATCTTTTGATATTTTGTATGCAGCATCCTTAGGGGGGGGGGGGGGGTGGGGGGGGGGGGGGGGAGGGAGATTCAAGTTTGTTCAAACCATGTTCCTAGGTCCATATTTGGGCTCACTGTGGGAGCCCGAATGATAACTTAGTTCAAAATGAGGAAGTTTCTTTAAAACTCTTCTTCTTCAGACCCAGAAGCCGGAATGTTTTGATATTTGGTATGCAGCATCCTTGGGGGTGGGCAGGGTGGGGGGGGGAATTCAAGTTTGTTCAAGCCATATCCCTAGGTCCATATTTGGGCTCACTGTGGGAGCTTGAATTGTAACTTAGTTTGAAATTCGAAATGAGGAATTTTCTTTAAAAATATTCTTCTTCAGATCCAGCAGTCGGAATGTTTTGATATGTGGTGAGTAGCATCCTTAAGGGGAATGATATTCAAGTTTGTTAAAGCCAAGCCCCTGGGTTCATATTTGGGCTCACTGTGGGAGCCCGAATGATAACTTAGTTCAAAATGAGGAATTTTCTTTAAAAATCTTCTTCTTAAGATCCAGCAGATGAATGCTTTTGATATTTGGTATGCAGCATCCTTAGGGGGGTAAGATTCAAGTTTGTTCAAGTCATGTCCCTAGTTCCATAAAATTTATCTCTCATGACTTCATTCCTTTGTAGTGTTGATGAACCATGTCTAACTGAATGTGACCCCAAATACTTCTTTGAACCACTTTGTTTGAATCACTTTGCCCGGTGAGCGATTAAGGCCCCTTGGGGCCTCTTGTTTTTTTTCTTCTTCTTCCAACACTTTCGAAAAGACGATTTCTCCAAGGCTCCCTTGTAGATGTTTCTGAAATTTTGCTCAGGCGTTGATGCACATGAATTGTAGGTCTGTATGCATTGGCACCTCCAACCGAGGGTTCTGAATGCCCCAAAACACCCAAAGCTTGGTAGACCAATATCTCATGAATGGAAAAAGCTATCGACTTATTAATTTTTTTCAGATTTGTCAGAATTACTCTTGTCTGAAACAAATTTAATTGTCTTTTTTTTAGCTCAACTTCGGCGAAGCCAAATTTGAGCTTATGCCATGGCCCGTTGTCCGTCTGGCTGTCTGTCCATCAACAATTGGATACGGTTCGGGCTAGAGGCCGTATTTATGAACCGATCTTTACGAAACTTCTTGGGTACCTTTGTTATGACCGTGGGATGAGAACGAGTGTTTTGGGGTTTGGTCCGAAATTCAAGATGGCTGCCAGCCGCCATTTTGTACCGACGATGCAGAAATCTGTTTTTTGTACAGAACTTCCATATGAAAGCTATGATTTGAATAATTTTTTTGTATGAATGTTTAGTACCATGGGATACATCACATATAATACGGGTTTTTTTCTCGTGCGTAAATTATGCAAATTAGACTAACTTTGATGTTTTTTGGTGTTACTTTCAGCACTGTAAGTGCAAATGCCAATACGGCTCGGGCTAGAGGCCGTATTTATGAACCGATCTTTACGAAATTCCTTGGGTACCTTTGTTATCACCGTGGGACGAGAACGAGTGTTTTTGGGTCCGGTCCGAAATTCAAGATGGCCGATGGCAGCCATTTTGTACGAAATTTGGTGCAATCAGATTTTTGCAGAGAACTTCCATATGAAAGCGCTGATTTGAATAATTTTTGTGTGAATGTTTAGTACCATGGGATACATCACATATAATACAGGTTTCTTTCTCGTGCAGAAATTATGCAAATTAGATGAACTTTGATTTTTTCAGTGCTACTTACACACAGTAAGTACACATGTCAATACGGCTCGGGCTAGAGTCTGTATTTATGAACCGATCTTCACGAAACGTTTTGGGTACCTTTGTTATCACCTTGGGACGAGAACAAGTGTTTCTGGGTTTCAAAATTGCTGACTGTGGCCATTTTGTACCAAAATTAGGGCCAATTAGTTTTTTGTACACAACTTCAATACGGCTCAGGCTAGAGGCCGTATTTATGAACCGATCTTTACGAAACGTCTTGGGTACCATTGTTATCACTGTGGGACGAGAACGAGTGTTTTTGGGTGCAGTCCAAAATTCAGGATGGCCACCAGCAGCAATTTTGTACCAAAATTAGTGCAGTCAGTTTTTTGTACAGAACTTCTGTATGAAAGTTCTGATTTGAATAAATTTTTGTATGAATGTTTAGTAACATGGAATACATCACATATAATACAGGGTTTTTTCTTGTGCAGAAATTATATGCAAATTAGATGAACTTTGATTTTTTCAGTGCTACTTGTTCACTGTAAGTGCACATGTCAATACGGGTAGGGCTGGAGGCTGTATTTATGAACTGATCTTCATGAAACTTCTTGGGTACATTTGTTATCACCTTGGGATGAGAAACGAGTGTTTTTGGGTGCGGTTTCGAAATTCAAGATGGCTGCCGGCAGCCATTTTGTACTAAAATTGGGTACAATCAGTTTTTGGTACAGAACTTCTATAGGAAGGTTCTGATTTGAATAAATCTTTGAATGAATGTTTAGTAACATGGAATACATCACATATAATATGGGGTTTTTTTCTTGTGTAGAAATTATGCAAATTAGATGAACTTTGATTTATTCAGTACTACTTATACACAGTGAGTTCACATGTCAGTACGACTCAGGCTAGAGGCTGTATTTATGAACCGATCTTCACAAAACTTCTTGGTTACCTTTGTTATCACCTTGGGATGAGAACGAGTGTTTCTAGGTGTGGTCCAAAATTCAAGATGGCTGCCAGTACTAGTGGCTATTTCGTACTGAAATTAGGTCCAATCAGTTTTTTGTACACAACTTCTATACGGCTTGTATTTATGAACTGATCTTCACGAAACTTCTTGGGTATCTTTGTTACCACCTTGGGACAGGAACAGGTGTTTTGGGGTGCCTTTGTTATCACTGTGCTATGAGAATAAATATTCTGGGGTTCAGTCAGACCCACTCTGGGTCTCGAAGATTTCTTTTCTAGTTTAGCATCTGACTGTCACCAACCTTTACAATACTTTACCTATACATTTGTTACAGGCAACGGTCAGTATTTATTATTTAATTATTGTCTTATTTCATAATCCTTTCATAAACATTGAACATTATCCTTTTCATCAAACATATCACACAGACAAGTTAGGCTACAGTGTCATTGACACTTTCATTTTTAGCTCAACTTTGAGGTAAGTCAAATTTGAGGTTATGTCATGGCCCGTTGTACATCTGTCTGTCCGTCTGTCTGTCCATCTGTCCGTCAACAATTCAGTACGGCTCGGGCTAGAGGCCGTATTTATGAACCAAACTTTACAAAACTTCTTGAGTACCTTTGTTATCACCGTCGGATGAGAACAAGTGTTTTTGGGGAGGTCCAAAATGCAAGATGGCCACCAGCAGCCATTTTGTACTTTAGTTAATGCAATCAGTTTTTTGCACAGAACTTCTGTATGAAAGTTCTGATTTGAATAAATTTTTGTATGAATGTTTAGTAACATGGAATACATCACATATAGTACAGGTTTTTTTCTCGTGCAGAAATACTGCAAATTAGATGAAGTTTGATTTATTCAGTGCTACTTATACACAGTAAGTGCACATGTCAATACGGCTCGAGCTAGAGGCTGTATTTATGAACCGATCTTCACGAAACGTTTTGGGTACCTTTGTTATCACCTTGGGATGAGAACGAGTGTTTCTGGGTGTGGTCCAAAATTCAAGATGGCTGCCAGTGGCCATTTTGTACCGAAATTGGGCCTAATCAGTTTTTTGTACACAACTTCTATATACGGCTCAGGCTAGAGGGCGTATTTATGAACCGATCTTTACGAAACTTCTTGGGTACCTTTGTTATCACCGTGGGATGAGAACGAGTGTGTTTCAGGGTGCAATCCAGAATTCAAGATGGCTGCCAGTGGCCATTTTGTACCAAAATTAGGTCCAATCAGTTTTTTGTCACAACGTCTACACAGCTCATATTTGTGAACTGATCTTCACGAAACTTCTTGGGTACCTTTGTTTTCACCTTGGGACAGGAATGAGTGTGTTTTGGGGTGCCTTTGTTATCACTGTGCTATGAGAACAAATATTTTGGGGTTCAGTCAGACCCACTCTGGGACTCAAAGATTTTTTTCTAGTTTAGCATCTGACTGTCACCCACCTTTACAATACTTTACCTATACATTTGTTACAGGCAACGGTCAGTATTTATGTACAGACCGTTACAATACTTTATATGTACCTTTGTTATCAGGTCATTACCTAGATGTTTGTCATTGCTGTGTCACATACTATACATGTACATGTCTTTGTCTTGACAAGTTGAGCTACAGTGTCATTGACACTTTCATTTCAGTGCTACTTACACACAGTAAGCAGACATGTCAATACGGCTCGGGCTAGAGACTGTATTTATGAACCGATCTTCACGAAACATCTTGGGTACCTTTGTTATCACCTTGGGACGAGAACGAGTGTTTCTGGGTGCGGTCCAAAATTCAAGATGGCTGCCAGTGGCCATTTTGTACCGAAATTAGGTCTAATCAGTTTTTTTGTACACAACTTCTATACGGCTCAGGCTAGAGGCCGTATTTATGAACCGATCTTTACGAAACTTCTTGGGTACCTTTGTTATCACCGTGGGATGAGAACGAGTGTTTTTGGGTGTGGTCCGAAATTCAAGATGGCCACCAGCAGCCATTTTGTACCAAAATTAGTGCTATCAGCCTTTTGTACAGAACTTCGGTATGAAAGTTCTGATTTGAATAAATTTTTGGATGAATGTTTAGTAACATGGAATACATCACATATAGTACGGGTTTTTTTCTCGTGCAGAAATTATGCAAATTAGATGAACTTTGATTTATTCAATGCTACTTATACACTGTAAGTGCACATGTCAATACGGCTCGGGCTAGAGGCTGTATTTATGAACCGATCTTCACAAAACTTCTTGGGTACCTTTGTTATCACCTTGGGACGAGAACGAGTGTTTCTGGGTGCGTTCCAAAATTCAAGATGGCTGCCAGGGACCATTTTGTACCGAAATTAGGTCCAATCAGTTTTTTGTCACAACTTCTACACAGCTCATATTTGTGAACTGATCTTCACGAAACTTCTTGGGTACCTTTGTTTTCACCTTGGGACAGGAATGAGTGTGTCTTAGGAATACAACCCCCCCCCCCCCCCCACCACACACACACACACACCCATGTCAAGTTTTTAAATACTGCTGGCTTCAGGCCTGGGAAGTAGCCTTCTGGTTCCGCTTTTCAATTTCATGCTTTCACCCTAAGAGCTCACAGCATAGATAAATAACTGAGAAGTATTCATCTACCCGAAGACCCTGCAATGTACATGTAGATAAGAGGCAAGAGGAAGGTTTGGTGCAATATGACCAATGTCTGGTGGAATTCCTCTAAACTAGACAATAGTATAGATGATTGGTTGACTTTAGGCCTATACTCGTTGTGGTTGTACAAATCATATCCAACAGGTTTATTGAAGTTGAAGTAGACTTTATTAAGAAATAAATTAACACTCGATCTGCTCATATTGATTTGTCAGCCCTCACCCCAACTCCTGATCCCACCCCAATTACTCGCTCGTTTTAAATTTCTGCAATCGTTGGGGCTGAAATGGCCGCAACATCAGCAGTCGATCATGTAGTGTTTCCACATCCACGCATAACAGTCGGATGTCAAAGTGTTTGGAAAAATTTGAATGTCGTCCACTCATTGACATTTAACTGTTTCAGTGCTAAATTATTTTTCAAAGGTGATTTGAAACATGTTTTTTTTTTTCAAAGATACCAAGCTACCAGAAAGAATAGCCTAAGTTTAGGAAGATTTTGTCTATAAATAGTTGTTTTGTTATAATTTATTGGAGAGTGTCAATAGGCAGCCAATAGGCACTCTCCAATAAATTATAACTAAACAATTTCATATAAAAATGTTTCTTCTAGTGCTGAGCAAACATGGGGCTAATGCACCAGTATAAAGCCACTAAAGTGGCTTCAAGCTCTTTTTAATAGAGCCATGATAATGGCTTCTAGCACTCAACCAGTTAATGAGGTCAACATAGTAATATTGCACAGTTTTGAATGGCTATGGTTGTCCCAGTGAATGGCTATGGTTGTTCCAGTGAATAGCTATGGTTGTCCCAATGTATGGCTATGGTTGTCCCAATGTATGGCTATGGTTGTCCCAATGTATGGCTATGGTTGTCCCAGTGAATTGCTATGGTTGTCCCAATGTATGGTTATGGTTGTCCCAATGTATGGCTATGGTTGTCCCAGTGAATGGCTATGGTTGTCCCAGTGAATGGCTATGGTTGTCCCAATGTATGGCAATGGTTGTCCCAGTGAATGGCTATGGTTGTCCGAATGTATAGCTATGGTTGTCCCAGTAAATAGCTATGGTTGTCCCAGTGAATGGCTATGGTTGCCTCAGTGAATGGCTATGGTTGCCCCGGTGAATGGCTATGGTTGTCCCAGTGAATGGCCATGGTTGTTCCAATGAATGGCTATGGATGTCCCAATGTATGGCTACGGTTGTCTCAATGTGTGGCTATGGTTGTCCTAGTGAATGGCTATGGTTGGCCCAGTGAATGGCTATGGTTGTCCCAGTGAATGGCTATGGTTGGTCCCAGTGTATGGCTATGGTGGTCCCAGTAAATGGCTATGGTTGTCCCAGTGTATGGCTATGGTTGTCCCAGTGTATGGCTATGGTAGTCCCAGTGAATGGCTATGGTTGTCCCATGGTTGTCCCAGTGAGTGGCTATGGTTGTCCCAGTGTTTGGCTATGGTTGTCCCAGTGAATGGCTATAGTTGTCCCAGTGAATGGCTATGGTTGTCCCAGTGAGTGGATATGGTTGTCCCAGTGTTTGGCTATGTTTGTCCCAGTGAATGGCTATGGTTGTCCCATGGTTGTCCTAGTGAATGGCTATGGTTGTCCTGGTGAATGGCTATGGTTGTCCCAGTGAATGGCTGTGGTTGTCCCAGTGTATGGCTATGGTGGTCCCAGTGTATGGCTATGGTGGTCCCAGTAAATGGCTATGGTTGTCCCAGTGTATGGCTATGGTTGTCCCAGTGTATGGCTATGGTGGTCCCAGTGAATGGCTATGGTTGTCCCAGTGAGTGGCTATGGTTGTCCCAGTGTTTGGCTATGGTTGTCCCAGTGAATGGCTATAGTTGTCCCAGTGAATGGCTATGGTTGTCCCAGTGAGTGGATATGGTTGTCCCAGTGTTTGGCTATGTTTGTCCCAGTGAATGGCTATGGTTGTCCCATGGTTGTCCTAGTGAATGGCTATGGTTGTCCTGGTGAATGGCTATGGTTGTCCCAGTGAATGGCTGTGGTTGTCCCAGTGTATGGCTATGGTTGTCCCAGTGAATGGCTATGGTGGTCCCATGGTTGTCCAAGTGAATGGCTATGGTTGTCCCGGTGAGTTGCTATGGTTGTCCCAGTGAATGGCTATGGTGGTCCCAGTGTATGGCTATGGTGGTCCCAGTGAATGACTGGTGGTCCCAGTGAATGGCTGTGGTTGTCCCAGTGTTTGGCTATGGTTGTCCCAGTGAATGGCTATCGTTGTCCCATGGTTGTCCCAGTGAATGGCTATGGTTGTCCTGGTGAATTGCTATGGTTGTCCCAGTGAATGGCTATGTTTATCCCAGTGAATGGCTATGGTGGTCCCAGTCAATGGCTATGGTTGTCCCAGTGTTTGGCTATGGTTGTCCCAGTGAATGGCTATGGTTGTCCCAGTGAATGGCTATGGTTGTCCCATGGTTGTCCAAGTGAATGGCTATGGTTGTCCTGGTGAATTGCTATGGTTGTCCCAGTGAATGGCTATAGTTGTCCCAGTGAATGGCTATGTTTGTCCCAGTGAATGGCTATGGTTGTCCCAGTGGTTGTCCCAGTGAATGGCTATGGTTGTCCCAGTGTATGGCTATGGTTGTCCCAGTGTATGGCTATGGTGGTCCCAGTGAATGGCTATGGTGGTCCCAGTGAATGGCTGTGGTTGTCCCAGTGTTTGGCTATGGTTGTCCCAGTGAATGGCTATGGTTGTCCCATGTTTGTCCCAGGAATGTCTATGGTTGTCCCGGTGAATTGCTATGGTTATCCCAGTGAATGGCTATGTTTATCCCAGTGAATGGCTATGTTTGTCCCAGTGAATGGCTATGGTTGTCCCAGTGGTTGTCCCAGTGAATGGCTATGGTTTTCCCAGTGTATGGCTATGGTTTTCCCAGTGTATGGCTATGGTGGTCTCAGTGAATGGCTATGGTGGTCCCAGTGAATGGCTGTGGTTGTCCCATGGTTGTCCCCGTGAATGGCTATGGTTTTCCCAGTGAATGGCTATGGTGTTCCCAGTGTATGGCTATCGTTGTCCCAGTGAATGGCTATGGTTGTCCCGGTGAATTGGTATGGTTGTCCCAGTGAATGGCTATAGTTGTCCCAGTGAATGGCTATGTTTGTGCCAGTGAATGGCTATGGTTGTCCCAGTGTATGGCTATGGTTGTCCCAGTGTATGGCTATGGTGGTCCCAGTGAATGGCTATGGTGGTCCCAGTGAATGGCTGTGGTTGTCCCATGGTTGTCCCCGTGAATGGCTATGGTTTTCCCAGTGAATGGCTATGGTGTTTCCAGTGAATGGCTATGGTTGTCCCAGTGAATGGCTATGGTTGTCCCGGTGTATGGCTATGGTTGTCCCAGTGAATGGCTATGGTTGTCGCAGTGTATGGCTATGGTTGTCCTAGTGTATGGCTATCGTTGTCCCAGTGAATGGCTATGGTTGTCCCAGTTAGTGGCTATGGTTGTCCCAGTGAATGGCTATGGTTGTTCCAGTGAGTGGCTATGGTTGTCCCAGTGTATGGCTATGGTTGTCCCAGTGAATGGCTATGGTGGTCCCAGTGAATGGCTGTGGTTGTCCCATGGTTGTCCCCGTGAATGGCTATGGTTTTCCCAGTGAATGGCTATGGTTATCCCAGTGAATGGCTATGCTTGTCCCAGTGAATGGCTATGGTGGTCCCAGTGAAAGGAACCTTGGCAGTGCATACAGAATTTCATTAGATGTGACCTCTGAGAGGTGGCTCGAATGGCTCTGGTTGTCCCAGTGTATGGAACCTTGGCAGTGTGTACAGAATTTCCTTAGATCTGACCTCTGGGAGGTGGCGAACTGCACAGAGGTACTACCAACATTGCTGCTGTTTTGATTCAGTAGCGTAGTCATGAAAGGGGGAGGGGGGGGGGGGGGGACTGAGGCCCAAGCCTTCTAAACATTTAGCTCCCCCCACCAAATAAAAGCATTAACCCAATACAATTTCACACAACTTAGAGCCCCCACTAATCTTCTCCAATATAGGGCTGCACATGCTACATCTGCTCAGATTCGATCTTAGAGTACTGAACTTTGGAAACTTTTCTTGGAAAGGCTTTGTCCTTACTAGGACCCTCTGGTCATTACACCTCCACAAATTTTACTAACCTAAATCCGAAACCCCCACAAGAACCTTCCAAATATCAGTGAGTTACATCAAACAGGTTTCTGTATAAAAAGAAACTTCAGTCTTTATATCGTCTACCATCAATGTGTTAATAGGCTCATGCTGAGCTAATCCCATTGCTTTTTGTCCGCAAGTCCGTCGTCTGTCAACACCATGTTTTGGTCTTCTGCTCCAAAGCCACTAGGCCAATTCAAGTGAAAGTTTGTGTGAGTGATGGTCCCGAAGGGGCATTTCATTTTTGTTCAACTCAGCATGCCAACCCCATAGGGAGGGAGTGGGGAAAAATGCTCCAAAATATTTTTAAAATCTTCTCTTGAACCAGTGTGTACACTGAGTAGATATTTGCTTTGAAACTTCCTTTTGAGGTGTAGAATCAAGTTTGTTCAAACAAAGTTTGTAAAGCAGTATTTGGCTTTGTAATTGGAGGGGTAAGATTTTTGGCCCCGTCCAAAATTTCTATTTTTTTGAACCCATGGTCTGGTTTGAACCAAATTTGGTATGTGGTATTATTGGGTCATAAGTAAAAAAAATAAAATTCTTGCATCCCCATGGGAACCCTGGGAGCTAAAAATAGAAATATTTTCAAATGCCCATAATTCCCAAACCACACGGAACAGTGAGCTGTTATTTGGTATGAAGAATCCTTAGAACCAGTAGAATTGAATGGTAAAAAAAGTTGCCATCGGTTATTTTAGGGTGTCTGTAATAGGCATCGAAAAAATACTGAGTCAGCATATTTGCAAAAATTTAAAAAAATCTTTTCTCCAGAACCAATCATCAGGATCTTTTGATATTCGGTATACAATACAGCATTCATGGGGGGTCAGATACAAGTTTGTTAAAATAAAGCCCATCCATTCATATTTGGGCTCAATACAGGAGCCCGAATTTTTAACATAGGATAATATGGGGAATATTCTTTAAAAATCTTCTTCAGAACCACCAGTCAGAATCTTTTAATGTTTGGTATACATCATTGTTATAAGGGTCAGATTCAAGATTGTTCAAACCAAGTCCCTAGGTTAATATTGGCTTCCTACGGATGCCCAAATTTTAACTTTGTTCAATATGGGGGATAATTTTAAAAAATCTTCTTCAGATCTACCTGTCAGAATGCTTTCATATTTGGTATGTAACATCTCTAAGGGGGGGGGGGGGGGGGGGGTCAGATTCAAGTTTGTTTAAATCAGATCCCTAGGTATATGATAGCCCAAATTTTTACTTAGTGCGATGTGAGGAAATTTATTTAAAAATTTTCTTCTTCAGATCCACCAGTCAGAATGCTTTCATACTTGGTATACAACATCTCTAGGGGGGGGGGGGGGGGGGGGCAGATTCAAGTTTTCTCAATTCGAGTTCCTGGGTTAATATTTGGGCTCCATATGGGAACCTGAAATTTTACTTAATACAATATTAGGGAATGTCTTCAAAAATCTTTTTCAGATCCACTAGTCAGTGTGCTTTTATATTTGGTATACAACATCTCTAGGGAGATCAGATTCAAGTTTGTTCAAATCGGATCCATAAGTTAATATTTGGGCTCGCTATGGTGGCCCAGGTTTTAACTTAATGCAATATGAAGAAATTTCTTTAAAATTTCTCATCTTCAGATCCATCAGTCAGAATGCCTTCATATTTGGTACACAACATCTCTTGGGAAGTCAGATTTAACTGTGTTCAAATCGACAGCATGGGTTAATATTTGGGCTCCCTGTGGGAGCCGGAATTGGCCATGTTGCTGAAGAATTAAAAATTTTGTATTCAGTACCATCTAGAGGTGTGTAACTAAGATTAATCCACATAGGTTGTATCAAGAAACTTCATAGGGGAGCTCTACATTTTACATTATAATCAACTGAAGAAAAGGCATGATGCCCAGATTATTTTTGTCACTCCTGTGGGGCTCGAAGGATTGACCGTGTATCCTATGGAAATGGATTGCTTAATGTAGACTCATTCTTGGACTCTGTTTATATTGTGTTCTGTGCAAGATGAGCGCTTCAGGTCCCCGAGAGGCCTCTTGTTTCTTTTTATGAAACAAAGTGAATGATCGTATACTGCAACTGATTCATATACACTGACATTCTCTGGACTTATTTTCACTTTCTATATATGAAAAGATTAGTTTTTAATTCTGTGATTTCCTGAAAGTATTTTTTTTTCATGGGTTTTCTTTCATTTTTGCAAATAAGTACATCAGGTAATTTGCTTTTTATACCCCCCCAAAGTTTGGGAGGTACATAGGAATCACCCTGTCCATCTGTCCATCCATCCATCCGTCTGTCCGTCTGTCCATCCTTATAAGCACAACTCCTAAACCGTTTGAAGAATTTTCATGAAACTTTACACAATGGAAGAACTCCATATGAAGATGTGCATGAAGCAATATAATTCTGTTCTGACCTGCGTGGGTGGGGGGGGGGGGGGAGGTATCACTTTGTGAGCTTGCTCACAGTACCTCTAGTTATATTTTGCTGTAAGAATGTGTGGTTTTAAAAGAAAAAGAAAAAAAAAGTATTTCATTGGGTCAACTCGCCCTTCAAATGTGGGTCAACTCATGCCAAACTGGGGCGAGTTGACCTGGAAAAATGTTCGGGGTGAGTTGACCCGATGGCTAGTTGACCCGGAAGCATCCAAATCATCAAAAAATAATCTGGTCTGAATCGTCCAAAACAATCTAGTTCTCTCGTGTGCCGACATTTTTTGAGGTCGACTTCTCCCATTGGCCGACTTTTTGTTGCACCGATTTCCCCTGTTACTGAAACAGTGTAGATTTTAACATGGCAGTTGGTCACGACAGAAGATCTTATTTGTGAGGCCTTAATAGAATGTATAAAATGAACCACTACCCCATGTTATTCTGTCCATTTTAAGGCCTAAACTGCTGAAGAAATAATTACAAAAATAAAAAATAAAATTTTGTGTTTCTCAATTTTCGAAATTCTTTTATAGGATTTAGGTAAATTTTTTGCATATGGACAATATACAGAAGGTATGGAAGATCGTCCAAGTCCACCGCCTGGAGCAACTATTGACTGTTTTATAGCTATTCCTGAGAAACCAAGTAGAAAAGCTAAAATACATTGGTTTGCTGCATCTAATCCAAATGAAGTCCAGTAAGTATATTCTTGATATATAATGGAACTTAGAAATTCATACGAGAATAAAAATCGATTCGTGAAAATGGTTTACACATGGGAAACAATGAGAATCAATTTTGATTCACACAAAATGATCATTTGATTCTTTTCATAGATTCAAAAAGTGTGTTTAAAGGTTTCTCCACATCTTTAAACATGTGTAGGACTAGGTAATTTACAGTACAGCCTACAATAAAGTGGAAACCTGGTTGCTCTAAAGGTTTCTCCACATCTTTAAACACGTGTAGGACTAGGTAATTTACAGTACAGCCTACAATAAAGTGGAAACCTGGTTGCTCTAAAGGTTTCTCCACATCTTTAAACACGTGTAGGACTAGGTAATTTACAGTACAGCCTACAGTAAAGTGGAAACCTGGTCACTCTAAAGGTTTCTCCACATCTTTAAACATGTGTAGGACTAGGTAATTTACAGTACAGCCTACAATAAAGTGGAAACCTGGTTGCTCTAAAGGTTTCTCCACATCTTTAAACACGTGTAGGACTAGGTAATTTACAGTACAGCCTACAATAAAGTGGAAACCTGGTTGCTCTAAAGGTTTCTCCACATCTTTAAACACGTGTAGGACTAGGTAATTTACAGTACAGCCTACAATAAAGTGGAAACCTGGTCACTCTAAAGGTTTCTCCACATTTTTAAATACGTGTAGGACTAGGTAATTTACAGTACAGCCTACAATAAAGTGGAAACATGGTCGCTCTAAAGGTTTCTCCACATCTTTAAACATGTGTAGGACTAGGTAATTTACAGTACAGCCTACAATAAAGTGGAAACCTTGTTGCTCTAAAGGTTTCTCCACATCTTTAAATACGTGTAGGACTAGGTAATTTACAGTACAGCCTACAATAAAGTGGAAACCTGGTTGCTCTAAAGGTTTCTCCACATCTTTAAACGTGTAGGACTAGGTAATCTACAGTACAGCCTACAATAAAGTGGAAACCTTGTTGCTCTAAAGGTTTCTCCACATCTTTAAACACGTGTAGGACTAGGTAATTTACAGTACAGCCTACAATAAAGTGGAAACCTTGTTGCTCTAAAGGTTTCTCCACATCTTTAAACACGTGTAGGACTAGGTAATTTACAGTACAGCCTACAATAAAGTGGAAACATGGTTGCTCTAAAGGTTTCTCCACATTTTTAAATACATGTAGGACTAGGTAATTTACAGTACAGCCTACAATAAAGTGGAAACCTGATCGCTCTAAAGGTTTCTCCGCATCTTTAAACACGTGTAGGACTAGGTAATTTACAGTACAGCCTACAATAAAGTGGAAACCTGGTTGCTCTAAAGGTTTCTCCACATTTTTAAATACGTGTAGGACTAGGTAATTTACAGTACAGCCTACAATAAAGTGGAAACCTGATCGCTCTAAAGGTTTCTCCACATCTTTAAACACGTGTAGGACTAGGTAATTTACAGTACAGCCTACAATAAAGTGGAAACCTGGTCGCTCTAAAGGTTTCTCCACATTTTTAAATACGTGTAGGACTAGGTAATTTACAGTACAGCCTACAATAAAGTGGAAACCTGGTTGCTCTAAAGGTTTCTCCACATTTTTAAATACGTGTAGGACTAGGTAATTTACAGTACAGCCTACAATAAAGTGGAAACCTGGTTGCTCTAAAGGTTTCTCCACATCTTTAAACACGTGTAGGACTAGGTAATTTGCAGTACAGCCTTCAATAAAGTGGAAACCTGGTCGCCCTAAAGGTTTCTCCACATCTTTAAACATGTGTAGGACTAGGTAATTTACAGTACAGCCTACAATAAAGTGGAAACCTGGTCGCTCTAAAGTAGAAACCTGGTCCCTCTAAAGGTTTCTCCACATCTTTAAACACGTGTAGGACTAGGTAATTTACAGTACAGCCTACAGTAAAGTGGAAACCTTGTTGCTCTAAAGGTTTCTCCACATCTTTAAACATGTGTAGGACTAGGTAATTTACAGTACAGCCTACAATAAAGTGGAAACTTGGTTGCTCTAAAGGTTTCTCCACATCTTTAAACACGTGTAGGACTAGGTAATTTACAGTACAGCCTACAATAAAGTGGAAACCTGGTTGCTCTAAAGGTTTCTCCACATTTTTAAACACGTGTAGGACTAGGTAATTTACAGTACAGCCTACAATAAAGTGGAAACCTGGTTGCTCTAAAGGTTTCTCCACATCTTTAAACACGTGTAGGACTAGGTAATTTACAGTACAGCCTACAATAAAGTGGAAACCTGGTTGCTCTAAAGGTTTCTCCACATCTTTAAACACGTGTAGGACTAGGTAATTTACAGTACAGCCTACAGTAAAGTGGAAACCTGGTCGCTCTAAAGGTTTCTCCACATCTTTAAACATGTGTAGGACTAGGTAATTTACAGTACAGCCTACAATAAAGTGGAAACCTGGTCGCTCTAAAGGTTTCTCCACATCTTTAAACACGTGTAGGACTAGGTAATTTACAGTACAGCCTACAATAAAGTGGAAACCTGGTCGCTCTAAAGTGGAAACCTGGTCGCTCTAAAGGTTTCTCCACATCTTTAAACACGTGTAGGACTAGGTAATTTACAGTACAGCCTACAGTAAAGTGGAAACCTTGTTGCTCTAAAGGTTTCTCCACATCTTTAAACATGTGTAGGACTAGGTAATTTACAGTACAGCCTACAATAAAGTGGAAACCTGGTCGCTCTAAAGGTTTCTCCACATCTTTAAATACGTGTAGGACTAGGTAATTTACAGTACAGCCTACAATAAAGTGGAAACCTTGTTGCTCTAAAGGTTTCTCCACATCTTTAAACATGTGTAGGACTAGGTAATTTACAGTACAGCCTACAATAAAGTGGAAACCTGGTTGCTCTAAAGGTTTCTCCACATCTTTAAACACGTGTAGGACTAGGTAATTTACAGTACAGCCTACAATAAAGTGGAAACCTTGTTGCTCTAAAGGTTTCTCCACATTTTTAAATACGTGTAGGACTAGGTAATTTACAGTACAGCCTACAATAAAGTGGAAACCTTGTTGCTCTAAAGGTTTCTCCACATCTTTAAACATGTGTAGGACTAGGTAATTTACAGTACAGCCTACAGTAAAGTGGAAACCTTGTTGCTCTAAAGGTTTCTCCACATCTTTAAATACGTGTAGGACTAGGTAATTTACAGTACAGCCTACAATAAAGTGGAAACCTGGTCGCTCTAAAGGTTTCTCCACATCTTTAAACACGTGTAGGACTAGGTAATTTACAGTACAGCCTACAATAAAGTGGAAACCTGGTCGCTCTAAAGTGGAAACCTGGTCGCTCTAAAGGTTTCTCCACATATTTAAATACGTGTAGGACTAGGTAATTTACAGTACAGCCTACAATAAAGTGGAAATCTGGTCGCTCTAAAGGTTTCTCCACATCTTTAAACATGTGTAGGACTAGGTAATTTACAGTACAGCCTACAATAAAGTGGAAACCTTGTTGCTCTAAAGGTTTCTCCACATTTTTAAATACGTGTAGGACTAGGTAATTTACAGTACAGCCTACAATAAAGTGGAAACCTTGTTGCTCTAAAGGTTTCTCCACATCTTTAAACACGTGTAGGACTAGGTAATTTACAGTACATCCTACAATAAAGTGGAAACCTTGTTGCTCTAAAGGTTTCTCCACGTCTTTAAATACGTGTAGGACTAGGTAATTTACAGTACAGCCTACAATAAAGTGGAAACCTTGTTGCTCTAAAGGTTTCTCCACATCTTTAAACACGTGTAGGACTAGGTAATTTACAGTACAGCCTTCAATAAAGTGGAAACATGGTCGCTCTAAAGGTTTCTCCACATTTTTAAATACGTGTAGGACTAGGTAATTAACAGTACAGCCTACAATAAAGTGGAAACCTGGTCGCTCTAAAGGTTTCTCCACATCTTTAAACATGTGTAGGACTAGGTAATTTACAGTACAGCCTTCAATAAAGTGGAAACCTGGTCGCTCTAAAGTGGAAACCTGGTCGCTCTAAAGGTTTCTCCACATCTTTAAACACGTGTAGGACTAGGTAATTTACAGTACAGCCTACAATAAAGTGGAAACCTGGTTGCTCTAAAGGTTTCTCCACATCTTTAAACACGTGTAGGACTAGGTAATTTACAGTACAGCCTACAATAAAGTGGAAACCTTGTTGCTCAAAATGTTTCTCCACATCTTTAAACACGTGTAGGACTAGGTAATTTACAGTACAGCCTACAATAAAGTGGAAACCTGGTTGCTCTAAAGGTTTCTCCACATCTTTAAACACGTGTAGGACTAGGTAATTTACAGTACAGCCTACAATAAAGTGGAAACCTTGTTGCTCTAAAGGTTTCTCCACATCTTTAAACACGTGTAGGACTAGGTAATTTACAGTACAGCCTACAATAAAGTGGAAACCTTGTTGCTCTAAAGGTTTCTCCACATCTTTAAATACGTGTAGGACTAGGTAATTTACAGTACAGCCTACAATAAAGTGGAAACCTTGTTGCTCTAAAGGTTTCTCCACATCTTTAAACACGTGTAGGACTAGGTAATTTACAGTACAGCCTTCAATAAAGTGGAAACATGGTCGCTCTAAAGGTTTCTCCACATTTTTAAATACGTGTAGGACTAGGTAATTAACAGTACAGCCTACAATAAAGTGGAAACCTGGTCGCTCTAAAGGTTTCTCCACATCTTTAAACATGTGTAGGACTAGGTAATTTACAGTACAGCCTTCAATAAAGTGGAAACCTGGTCGCTCTAAAGTGGAAACCTGGTCGCTCTAAAGGTTTCTCCACATCTTTAAACACGTGTAGGACTAGGTAATTTACAGTACAGCCTACAATAAAGTGGAAACCTGGTTGCTCTAAAGGTTTCTCCACATCTTTAAACACGTGTAGGACTAGGTAATTTACAGTACAGCCTACAATAAAGTGGAAACCTTGTTGCTCTAAAGGTTTCTCCACATCTTTAAACACGTGTAGGACTAGGTAATTTACAGTACAGCCTACAATAAAGTGGAAACCTGGTCGCTCTAAAGGTTTCTCCACATCTTTAAACATGTGTAGGACTAGGTAATTTACAGTACAGCCTACAATAAAGTGGAAACCTTGTTGCTCTAAAGGTTTCTCCACATCTTTAAACATGTGTAGGACTAGGTAATTTACAGTACAGCCTACAATAAAGTGGAAACCTGGTTGCTCTAAAGGTTTCTCCACATCTTTAAACATGTGTAGGACTAGGTAAATTACAGTACAGCCTACAATAAAGTGGAAACCTGGTCGCTCTAAAGTGGAAACCTGGTCACTCTAAATGTTTCTCCACATCTTTAAATACGTGTAGGTCTAGGTAATTTACAGTACAGCCTACAATAAAGTGGAAACCTGGTCGCTCTAAAGTGGAAACCTGGTCACTCTAAAGGTTTCTCCACATCTTTGAATACGTGTAGGACTAGGTAATTTACAGTACAGCCTACAATAAAGTGGAAACCTGGTCGCTCTAAAGTGGAAACCTGGTCGCTCTAAAGGTTTCTCCACATTTTTAAATACGTGTAGGACTAGGTAATTTACAGTACAGCCTACAATAAAGTGGAAACCTATTTGCTCTAAAGGTTTCTCCACATCTTTAAACACGTGTAGGACTAGGTAATTTACAGTACAGCCTACAATAAAGTGGAAACCTGGTCGCTCTAAAGGTTTCTCCACATTTTTAAATACGTGTAGGACTAGGTAATTTACAGTACAGCCTACAATAAAGTGGAAACCTGGTTGCTCTATAGGTTTCTCCACATCTTTAAACACGTGTAGGACTAGGTAATTTACAGTACAGCCTACAATAAAGTGGAAACCTTGTTGCTCTAAAGGTTTCTCCACATCTTTAAACACGTGTAGGACTAGGTAATTTACAGTACAGCCTACAATAAAGTGGAAACCTTGTTGCTCTAAAGGTTTCTCCACATCTTTAAATACGTGTAGGACTAGGTAATTTACAGTACAGCCTACAATAAAGTGGAAACCTTGTTGCTCTAAAGGTTTCTCCACATCTTTAAACACGTGTAGGACTAGGTAATTTACAGTACAGCCTTCAATAAAGTGGAAACATGGTCGCTCTAAAGGTTTCTCCACATTTTTAAATACGTGTAGGACTAGGTAATTAACAGTACAGCCTACAATAAAGTGGAAACCTGGTCGCTCTAAAGGTTTCTCCACATCTTTAAACATGTGTAGGACTAGGTAATTTACAGTACAGCCTTCAATAAAGTGGAAACCTGGTCGCTCTAAAGTGGAAACCTGGTCGCTCTAAAGGTTTCTCCACATCTTTAAACACGTGTAGGACTAGGTAATTTACAGTACAGCCTACAATAAAGTGGAAACCTGGTTGCTCTAAAGGTTTCTCCACATCTTTAAACACGTGTAGGACTAGGTAATTTACAGTACAGCCTACAATAAAGTGGAAACCTTGTTGCTCTAAAGGTTTCTCCACATCTTTAAACACGTGTAGGACTAGGTAATTTACAGTACAGCCTACAATAAAGTGGAAACCTGGTTGCTCTAAAGGTTTCTCCACATCTTTAAACACGTGTAGGACTAGGTAATTTACAGTACAGCCTACAATAAAGTGGAAACCTTGTTGCTCTAAAGGTTTCTCCACATCTTTAAACACGTGTAGGACTAGGTAATTTACAGTACAGCCTACAATAAAGTGGAAACCTTGTTGCTCTAAAGGTTTCTCCACATCTTTAAATACGTGTAGGACTAGGTAATTTACAGTACAGCCTACAATAAAGTGGAAACCTTGTTGCTCTAAAGGTTTCTCCACATCTTTAAACACGTGTAGGACTAGGTAATTTACAGTACAGCCTTCAATAAAGTGGAAACATGGTCGCTCTAAAGGTTTCTCCACATTTTTAAATACGTGTAGGACTAGGTAATTAACAGTACAGCCTACAATAAAGTGAAAACCTGGTCGCTCTAAAGGTTTCTCCACATCTTTAAACATGTGTAGGACTAGGTAATTTACAGTACAGCCTTCAATAAAGTGGAAACCTGGTCGCTCTAAAGTGGAAACCTGGTCGCTCTAAAGGTTTCTCCACATCTTTAAACACGTGTAGGACTAGGTAATTTACAGTACAGCCTACAATAAAGTGGAAACCTGGTTGCTCTAAAGGTTTCTCCACATCTTTAAACACGTGTAGGACTAGGTAATTTACAGTACAGCCTACAATAAAGTGGAAACCTTGTTGCTCTAAAGGTTTCTCCACATCTTTAAACACGTGTAGGACTAGGTAATTTACAGTACAGCCTACAATAAAGTGGAAACCTGGTCGCTCTAAAGGTTTCTCCACATCTTTAAACATGTGTAGGACTAGGTAATTTACAGTACAGCCTACAATAAAGTGGAAACCTTGTTGCTCTAAAGGTTTCTACACATCTTTAAACACGTGTAGGACTAGGTAATTTACAGTACAGCCTACAATAAAGTGGAAACCTGGTTGCTCTAAAGGTTTCTCCACATCTTTGAACATGTGTAGGACTAGGTAATTTACAGTACAGCCTACAATAAAGTGGAAACCTGGTCGCTCTAAAGTGGAAACCTGGTCACTCTAAATGTTTCTCCACATCTTTAAATACGTGTAGGTCTAGGTAATTTACAGTACAGCCTACAATAAAGTGGAAACCTGGTCGCTCTAAAGTGGAAACCTGGTCACTCTAAAGGTTTCTCCACATCTTTGAATACGTGTAGGACTAGGTAATTTACAGTACAGCCTACAATAAAGTGGAAACCTGGTCGCTCTAAAGTGGAAACCTGGTCGCTCTAAAGGTTTCTCCACATTTTTAAATACGTGTAGGACTAGGTAATTTACAGTACAGCCTACAATAAAGTGGAAACCTGGTCGCTCTAAAGTGGAAACCTGGTCGCTCTAAAGGTTTCTCCACATTTTTAAATACGTGTAGGACTAGGTAATTTACAGTACAGCCTACAATAAAGTAGAAACCTTGTTGCTCTAAAGGTTTCTCCACATCTTTAAACACGTGTAGGACTAGGTAATTTACAGTACAGCCTACAATAAAGTGGAAACCTTGTTGCTCTAAAGGTTTCTCCACATCTTTAAACACGTGTAGGACTAGGTAATTTACAGTACAGCCTACAATAAAGTGGAAACCTGGTTGCTCTAAAGGTTTCTCCACATCTTTGAACATGTGTAGGACTAGGTAATTTACAGTACAGCCTACAATAAAGTGGAAACCTGGTCGCTCTAAAGTGGAAACCTGGTCACTCTAAATGTTTCTCCACATCTTTAAATACGTGTAGGTCTAGGTAATTTACAGTACAGCCTACAATAAAGTGGAAACCTGGTCGCTCTAAAGTGGAAACCTGGTCACTCTAAAGGTTTCTCCACATCTTTGAATACGTGTAGGACTAGGTAATTTACAGTACAGCCTACAATAAAGTGGAAACCTGGTCGCTCTAAAGTGGAAACCTGGTCGCTCTAAAGGTTTCTCCACATTTTTAAATACGTGTAGGACTAGGTAATTTACAGTACAGCCTACAATAAAGTGGAAACCTGGTCGCTCTAAAGTGGAAACCTGGTCGCTCTAAAGGTTTCTCCACATTTTTAAATACGTGTAGGACTAGGTAATTTACAGTACAGCCTACAATAAAGTAGAAACCTTGTTGCTCTAAAGGTTTCTCCACATCTTTAAACACGTGTAGGACTAGGTAATTTACAGTACAGCCTACAATAAAGTGGAAACCTTGTTGCTCTAAAGGTTTCTCCACATCTTTAAACACGTGTAGGACTAGGTAATTTACAGTACAGCCTACAATAAAGTAGAAACCTTGTTGCTCTAAAGGTTTCTCCACATCTTTAAACACGTGTAGGACTAGGTAATTTACAGTACAGCCTACAATAAAGTGGAAACCTTGTTGCTCTAAAGGTTTCTCCACATCTTTAAACACGTGTAGGACTAGGTAATTTACAGTACAGCCTACAATAAAGTGGAAACCTGGTCGCTCTAATAACACACTGTTTGGACGTTATTTGTGTCACATTCGTATCTGAATATCACAATATTTTTAAGGAATAATGCCTCATTTGGTCGTTATTTGGCTGGTCAAATGTGCTAAGATGACGAAGCCTCAAAGAACAAGTTACAAACAGTACTATGGAACATATTTAAAAACAAAACATGATTAATTATTAACAGTAATCATTTCAGTTAAAGATAGCACAAGCAAACATAAACACTCAAATAATTGTTAACAATTCTCATTTCAATGCAATTACAAAACAAACAAGTACACAAAGACATGTTTTAATAAGCACGAAGCTAAAAAAACAATCCTGAAATTGAACACAGTATTTTACAGTCAGTTCATCAGTTCGAACTGCTGGGTGGACATATTCTTGCTAATGTGTATATATTTGTGGATAATTTTCGAATATTACGAAGGATAGTTTTCACTATTGAATTTAATTCAAACAAACATGTAAGTTCTTCATATTTTGTTAAAATTTATGATAGATATTTTAAAATGTGTCCAAAATATATCGCACACATATTAATAATACAACTAAACTAATTGTGCTTTCACAGATATTTCTATTTCATTTTACATCATCAATTCCTGCTTGATATTGTCTACGTCAGTTCCTTTAACAAAAAAACATTGCACTTTGTATGACTCAAATCATCCATATTATTATAAGTATTCGCTCCTCTTCTTTTCATCCGAAAAATTACAAACATTAGTTATGAAAACATCGTGCCACGAGTGCATTTGTCTTTCGATATTTACCACAACATGTTGAAAATATCGCGTTATTGCTATAAGAATATTGCCAAAATAAGGTGCTAATATGGCATCATTAACAAAAGAATAATGGTATAATTACTTATATACTCTACAGTACTTATTTTTTGCTCTCCTATAATAAGGTAACATAGAATGGGTTCTCATAGCACAAGGTGCCCCCCTCGAACGGGAATTTCAGCCACCATGTTATTTTTATAGCCTATCTATTCTAGTTCCACGATTCGGTTGTTGCATAGCAAACAAAGCAGCTTCTCTCCCATGATTCGTGAGACAGACACTAAATTGTTATGAAAAATAGTCAGAAGTTGCCCGAAAGTTACGTTACATTTGTTCTATGACGTCATTTTTTCATCCGAGTGCGTAGAAAATTTTGTCGATTCCATGAAGTTTGTCTGTGTCATTTACATTTACTGCTATTATTACAGCCAGTACTATGCATGTCATACATTTTTGTAACTTGTAGCATATTTACAATAAACAGATACCACTATGAAGGCTGTCAAACAATTTAGATAAGAATACCGCCCCAAAACTTAACCCTATCCCCAAAACGTTATTTTGCCACATTTTTTTTTTTGGTGGGGGGGGATTTAACAGAATGATTGCGTAACTTTTTACAGTATCCTGATCAGTATGTAGGAAATTGTAGTGCATTTTGGGCTATGCATGGTCACCTAAATCCAAGATGGCCATCAGAACTCTAAAATTGCGTTTTTTCGTAATTTTTCACCAGAGTTGTCTCAAAATAAAATAGTAAGTCAAGATTCATCAACACTTTATCTATGGATACTAGGTGACCCGTTCCGATCAATTGGGTAAGTTTTTCTGCAGTTGGCTTATCAATTTGACTGTAATTATAATGCCTTCAAGGACAATTGTGCTTAACTTGACTTTGACCAATCAAGGCTGCAGCAATGTTAAGTTTCAAATAGCATAACTAGCAAATATAATTGATGTTTCAGGATGAATGGCATCAAAATTAGTTCCAAATATGAACTTCTGTGTTCAAGGTTGCTGACAAAATGGCCACATTAATTTGAAAAACGTTTTTTTTCGGCGCCTTTTACCTTCCGATCCCAATCCATAGGAAACAAATATCCCAAATGCCAATTATTCTTGCTAAGCGATATTGGACAGCTTTTCATGAGAAAATCTTTTATTAAGTCATCATTATATTATGCAGGTTGTATGAAATTCAAACGAGACTGCAAACAAAACACCCCCCCCCCTCCCATACCTGACAACAGTTAGTTACTGCCGACGTCATGATACCTTCGTCTGTAAGCCAAAATTAAATAAGACGATACTATTGATGGGTGTGTTTGTATACTTGAGTGAATTTTAATTCTAAGAAAGTCACTTCTCAGTTCCTAGGACTCGTCGGAGTCTTTACTCTCTGTGTCGCTTTCACTATCAGAGTTATCACTTCCACATTCATCGGCGTTCTCTCCTACACAATCAATATAGACGAAAAGTCTGTTGGGAATGGCGTTTCAGTCTACAGAACATTCCATTCGTCAGTCCATTGAGCAGAGTGTCCATAATGAACGCACCTAGTCCATGTTCAAATGGATGGACAGTGTCCATCCATTTGAACATGGACTAGGTGCGTTCATTATTGCAACCGTTGACAAACGCCACACTCGAGAGACGTAGTTGGCCCATTTGGCATGGAGTAGGAGACTGTCATAACATGGAGGAAGCAACGAAAGATCAAAGATCTTCCCCTTGCCATGATAATTTTTCCAGAATATTTGCCGGCGTGTTTCATTCATAGCAGTTGGTCTCTTTTTCCCATACAGCTTCGATATCACCATCGATAGATTGAATGCTCCAATCATTATCTAAAGCCAAAGCTCACAAATGCACTTTTGTATTTGTTATTGTTCTGTAAAACTTTAAAGCATACATTCTTCCCTTTCCCAAAACATCGCTGAAACATAATCGTTTCCAGTAAAAGCATGAAAACTTATCAAACAGAGTTTGACTTCTCGGGACAAATAACAGTCTTTAATTTTGATTATATTCCTCGAGTTCCTGTGACCATTGTCAAGGTAAATATCATGAATCAAATCGGGGAAAGCGTCTGATGAGAATCACGGCGACGTCGCTATCTCCCGATGGCGAACGAACAACAACTGGCCCAGGGTCAGATTTAAAAATGTGATCAACGTGTAAGGCTATTTTGGTGTCCGCATCCTCATGATCAGAACATAGCTCCTCTACGACACCAACAAGGTTTTACTGATCACATAACACTGGTTCCTAGCAGAGAAGAACAGCGTTTGTCATGCGTGGAGAAGCGTTTGATGGTTTTCTCTCTACACCATCAATATTATGTCAATCATGCGTTCTTTGTTCGTCCTGTTAGTCAGAAACTCATTGAAATTCCTTTGACTTTGGGCCGCCAATGACATATCGCACACTCTGACCTCTACCGGATCTTTCATCTGCTTTGATCAAAGCGTCTTTGTGGGTATCGGCAATCACATCTATCCATTTGTGAATGTCTTGAATAAGTTTAGAGCCAGCTCTTCGACCGTTGGTGGCACAGGGTGTACCATTTGCACAGTTAATCATAAGATGAATCACAAATGCCAAAACACTATTCCTAGCTGGCAGATCCCCAGAGTTAATGACGTTACAACTCCACGGGGGAGGAACTGTTCCATGAAAGAGACTCCTGTTCCGACCTTTTAACCCTTTACCTAACGAATCGCCCGCATCCGCCCGCGTAATATGCAAATTCAGCAGTTGAAAAAATATTATTTTTCAAAAAATTTCAACAAAACCATATCATGTGACCCCTCGTTGGAACGAGCTCGTCGAGCTCGTTCCAACGAGGGGTCACATGATATGGTTTTGTTGAAATTTTTTGAAAAATTCGAAAAAATGAAATTTAAAATAATAAATTTTGATATCGTCTGCGTTGGGTAAAGGGTTAACCAGTTCTTTACCGATTTGTTACAGTTCGCTAGCGAATGAATTTCTGACAGAAAGTTGAAAAATGGAAGATTGCAGGTACATATTAACATCATTTAAGTCAAATAAGTTTCGTTTCATATAAAACTATATCTCCGCTGTCCATTTGAAGGACAAGATGAAACAAAGGAGACAAATTGTAAAGTTGCCATGCGTTTTAACAGAAGCTATATTTTGTACAGAAATCCCATTGTCTATACAGTAATTTTGCAAGCCTCGTTTTCTTCCATATAAATATTTTCTTCAATGAAATCTGGGGTATCCAGCAAGATATAATCACTCTCAGCATATTTTAAGTTCGACAGCAACCCAAGGGATCCGGACGACCCAAGATTTTGAGCTCTAAACATTCATGCAAAATGCGCCAGTTCACTACTGATCAGATCGGTTCGCTTTGTTTTTAAATGAACATTGATGTCACCGGTATCACAAGAGTTTCCAAGATTTAATGGATCTCATATGCCCCTTGCCTGCTCCCACTTAATATATACTGTAGCCCAAACAAAAATCCAATATATTATAATATATAAAAGCTACAAATATAGCAACTTGTATAATATGGCTCTAAATTTATCCCATAAAATACTATGGAAACTAAAAGGTCATAAAATCTAATTGTCTGCCCAATCTCCAATTTGTTTCTACAAAAGTACTTTAGCGGGGCTATCACGTGAATTGTACCTCCGAGGCCATATTCATAAAATGTTTGCTGCTTAATTTTGAGATTGACACGAGGATTTATCCACCTTTAAAAGTTGATGAATCTTCGCCTCAAATTCAGAACCATGCAACATGTATAGTATCACATGGCTTGTTGCAAAATTGGTAAGCAGGCCAGCAAAGACTAGTGTAATAAATATTGGGTGGAGAAAACGATTGTTTGAGCAGGCACATTGCGACATTGTGAATTATGATATATATATAAAATTACACTCAGTAGTTTAATGTCACAAAATTATTGTAAAACATACCCACAGCGGTCCTGGTCGCTTATATGACAATTTTAAACAAAATGTGGTAGTGCTCAGGCAAATCAACACAATATTGCTCACAATATCGTTGTTAAAATCGTCAACATTTTTACTGTGTAAACTTAGATAATGATCTCTAGCTTATGACAACGTGACATGGTGTACCTTTTTACTTGCCGGAGAAACGACGTTCCAATCAAGAAACATTATATCTATAGAATACACACCATATTTTCTTCATCTGTCGATGAAAAATGGCCAAAGTCGGTAACGAACTGGAGATTTAACCCTTTACCCAACATAGACGATTTCAAAATTTATTATTTGAAATATCATTTTTTAAATTTTTTCAAAAAATTTCAACAAAACCATATCATGTGACCCCTCTTTGTAACGAGCTCGATGAGCTCGTTCCAAAGAGGGGTCACATGATATGGTTTTGTTGTAATTTTTCCCCAAATAATATTTTTTCAGCTGCTGAATTTGCATATTACGCGGGCGGATGCGGGCGATTCGTTGGGTAAAGGGTTAATCGCAAGTGAACCATCCGTAAAGTCGGAACAGGAGTCTCTTTCATGGAACCACCCCCCCCCCCCCCCCTCGCCTCAAACAAATACATCTAGAAGGATACTTTTTGTTATCTTTCTTCGTGTTCCATCAGGATGTGTGCAAGACAGAGAGAAACAGAAACAGACCCAATGCAGTAAAACAGGATTCTGTCAGTATCAATTACAACATTTTGCTTGTTCGAGTAAGCCAACAACTTACCAAGTATATTTCTCTGTATGGCAAGCTCTTTCGTTTTACCTTTCGATGAAACTTCTGTAGAGTTAGTTAAAAGTAATAAAATAAGATGTTTTTGTTGGGGATTTTATCTGTAGGATGAGGCTTTCCTCTTGCATGTTTTTGTCATGAGATTTTATCTGTAGGATGAGGCTCTCCTCTTGCATGTTTTTGTCATGAGATTTTATCTGTAGGGTAAGCCTTTCCACATGAGTGTTTTTGTCAGTTAATTTCATCTGTAGAGTGAGCCTTTCCTTGATTGTTTTTATGGGATTTTATCTGTAGGGTGATTCTTTCCTCATGAATGTTTTTATCAGGGAATATCATCTGCAGAGTGAGCCTTTCCTTGATTGTTTTTTTAGGGAATTTAATCTGTGGGGTGAGCCTTACCTTCATTTTTTTTGGAAATTTTATCTGTAGGGTGAGTCTTTTCTCATGAGTGTTTTTATCAGGTAATTTCGTCTGTAGATCTAAAGTGAGACTTACCTTGATTGTTTTTATGGGATTTTATCTCTAGGATGAATCTTTCCTCATGAATGTTTTTGTTAGGGAATATCATCTGTAGAGTGAGCCTTTCCTTGATTGTTTTTTAGGGAATTTAATCTGTGGGGTGAGCCTTACCTTGATTTTTTTTGGAAATTCTAGCTGTAGGGTAAGCCTTTCCTCATGAGTGTTTTTGTCAGGGAATTTCATCTGTAGAGTGAGCCTTTCCTTGATAGTTTTTCTGGGATTTTATCTGTATGGTGAGTCTTTCCTCATGAATGTTTTTGTCATGGAATTTCATCTGTAGAGTGAGCCTTTCCTTGATTGTTTTTGAGGGAATTTTATCTGTGAGTTTAGCCTTACCTTGATTTTTTTCAGGAATTTCATCTGTAGGGTGAGCCTTTCCTTGATTGTTTTTTTTAGGGGATTTTATTTGTTGGGTGAGTCTTTCCTCATGAGCGTTTTTGAGATGGGATTTTATTTGTAAAGTGATGCTTTCTTCTTTAGCATTTTGTCAAGGGATTTTATGTGTTGGGTCAGGCTCTCCTCTTGAGTGTTTTGTAAGCATATTTTATCTGTAGGGTTAGCCTTTCCTCGATTGTTTTTAGGAGATTTTATCTGTAAGGTGAGTCTTTCCTCATGAGTATTTTTGAGATGGGATTTTATTTGTAGAGTGATTCTTTCTTCCTGAGTGTTTTGTCAAGGGATTTTATCTGTAGTAGGCTTGCTGTGATTATGCAAAAAGTCGACTAATCGTCAGTCGTGCCGATTGATCGACTTTAAATTTGAAAGTCGACTTTTTTTACCCCCGCATGTATAATGACAGCACTGCCTTGCCAGAATGTGATCATATATATATACATGATGGGAACTTTTCTGGATGTATAAACGACAGTGGTAGACCATATGGAGGTAAAGGAGGGTGGCCTCAGCCCCCCCCCCCCCCCCCCCTCAAATAAATCGTCATTTTTCTAAGTCTGATTCGGAAATGTTTGCGGTAATTACCTCCCACTTTAATGATTTTTGGGGGGGAAAATAGGAAAGTTATTTTCAAGTATTACTGCTCTCATCATGTCAACAACATGTCCGTATTTTAAACAACATCGTTTCCAATAACCATTCTTAGCTCATAAATCTTTTATTTTGAACAACACGAAATGAAACTCGCAGCAAAAGTGAAGATGAAGTTGTCATTTTGTTGTCTCCCTTTGGTCAGCATTTAGCCATTTATCAGTGCAGCATATTTATCTGCCATTATCTGGAGGCTGGGGCAAGGACCATTCCATTGCGATTTCAAAGAGTGGAGCTGTGGATTTTTGCGCCCTGTCGAGAGTGTGGGAATATCTGACCCCCCCCCCCCCCCCCCCCCCCTTCAGAAAATCAATCATCATAATACATTGGGAATGATGTTCGTTTTTTGTTCAGTTGCCCATTTTTGTTGTTGGAACTGAATTTCGGGCGTCAGGGTGTAATACTGTTTAACGGTATGGCAGACGATTGACCAACTTAACAGAATATGGTCAACGAAACGTTAATTCCGACGTTCACCAAGCCTTATAGTGTGGGAATGATGGATCGTTGACTATGTCACCATGTTATTTGAAATGTACATGGCCACACACCCGGTTGTACCTACCTTTAGGACCATTCAGCCATCTCGTTTTAGTCGACCCTCTGTTAAAAAATTGTTGTAAAAAAAGTCGACTAATCGTCGATTTTAGGCTCTGATTAATCGACTATGAAATTTCATAATCGCAGCAAGCCTAATCTGTAGAGCCCGACTCTCCTCTTGAGTGTTTTGCAAGCATATTTTATTTGTAGGGTTAGCCTTTCCTCGATTGATTTTAGGAGATTTTGTCTGTTCGGTCAGGCTTTCATCTTGAGTGTTTTTGTCAGAAGATTTTATCTGTAGGGTGAGCCTTTCCTCAATTGTTTTTAGGGGATTTTTTATCTGTAGGGTGAACCTTTCCTTTTGATTGTTTTTGTCAGGGGATTTTATCTGTCGGGTGAGTTTTTCTTCAGTTATTTTTTTAGGGAATTTTATCTGTAGGGTGAGTCTTTCCTCCTGAGTGTTTTTGTCCAGGGATTTTATCGGTAAGGCGAGTCTTTCCTCCTGAATGTTTTTGTCCGGGGATTTTATCTGTTGGGTAAGCCTTTACTCTTGAGTGTTTTTGTCAGGAGATTTTATCTGTAGGGTGAGCCTTTCCTCAATTGTTTTTAGGGGATTTTGTCAGTAGGGTGAGCCTTTCCTTAATTGTTTTTAGGTGTTTATATCTGTAGGAACATCCTTTCCTCTTAAGTGTTTTTGTCAGGAGAGTTTATCTGTAGGGTATGCCTTTCCTTAATTCTTTTTAGGGGTTTTATCTGTAGGGTCAGCCTTACTTCTTAAGTGTTTTTTTCAGAAGTTTTTATCAGTAGGGTGAGCCTTTCCTTGTTTTTTTTAGAGGATTTTATCTGCAGGGTGAGCCTTTCCTCTGTTTTTGTCAGGGAATTTTGTCTAGGTTGAGTCTTCCCTTTTGAGTGTTTTTGTCGGGATTTTCTCTGTAGGGTGAGTCTTCCCTTTTGAGTGTTTTTGTCAGATGATTTTATCTGTAGGGTGAGTCTTCCCTTTTGAGTGTTTTTGTCAGGGAATTTTGTCTGCAAGGTGATGTTTTTCTCTTGAGTGTTTTTGTCAGGGAATTTTATCTGTTGGGTGATGCTTTCCTCTCGAGTTTTTAGCTCACCAGTGAAGTTGTGTGAGCTTATGTCCTGACCCAAGGTGCTTCAGTGTCAACACTTGTAATAAAGTTATTGTAATTGTCCACTCTGACTCTCCACCCTGTTACTATGCACCTCATACTGTTAGTATGGCTTACGATTACACACAGACCCTTACCCAGTTATATTTTTTCGAGTTTTAGAGTGTTTGAACAAATGTTAAACTTTTTTGCAGTGTGGACTGATCTGTTTTGCTGTACATGAGTGGAGGCTACAACCGGTATGCTGTGGCTTTTATATTTCATATGTGTTAAATTCATCAATATAAGATGACATTCACCCTTGGGTGGACTTTCTTTTTTTTTGTTGAGATTTTGGACTTTTTTAATGCAATGTTAGACTTTTTTGTCAGTGTGGACTTAGAATAATTTCTGACCTGTTTTTGCAATGTTAGAATTTTTCTCAGTGTCAGGAAATTTCTGACCTGTTTTGCTGTATATGAAGGGAGGCTACTACCTCTATGCTGTGGCTTTTATATTTTGTATGTGTGTTAATCGCATCAATATATGACAACATTAGGGGCGCGGTGGCTCAGTTGGTAGAGGTGCAGGCTGCAAGCCGAGAGGTCCTCGGTTCGAATCCCACCCGCGGCAACCGCGTTGTGTCCTTGGGCAAGACACTTCACCCCGATTGCCTACATGGGGGCGCGATGACGCTGTGTACTGAGGCGTACAGCTCGTCGATGGTGCGCATGTCTTCAACCAATCTAACCCTGCCTGTGCTGCGGTGCAGAGTTCAGAGTTACGATGTTGGAGAGCTGACAGCTGCTCGTCGTTGCTTGGTGGTTCTCTCTGGGTACTCCGGCTTCCTCCACCCGTAAAACTGTCACGGTCACGATTAGCCATTTTGCATAAGTATGTGACCTTAAACACCAACAAATAAATAAATATGACAACATTAACCCTTGTCCGGAAATTTTTTTTGAGATTTTGGACTTTTTTAATGCAATGTTTTTTGTCATTGTGGACTTGAAAAATTTCTGACCTGTTTTTGCTATACATGAGTGGAGGCTACCACTGGTATACAGTGGCTTTTATATTTCATATATGTGTTAAATGTATCAATACATGACAACATTAACCCTTGTCTGTTATGCATGTTTTGCTATACATGTACATGAGGGAAGGATGCCACCCATATGCTGTGGCTTTTAGATTTCATATATTTTTACACAACAACCAATGGCCCAGACTCAGCTGGTGCTAACTCAAATTTATCCAGGGCCAAACACAAATTTTGCCCCCCAATCCCCCAAATTTGCATGTAAAGCCGAAAATTTGATGTCCTATGTGTTCCTCCTGATTTTTGACATATGTGCAGTGTCCAGGAAGAACCGAAATTGGCGCCAAGCATCATTCCTTCTTTGGCCCTCTGTCAGATAACAACAAACTGACTTCTGTGCTTTTAAATCTCAGTTTTTATGATGCCAGACACAAATCAGTCGTGATAATGGTGAATCAAAGGACAGAATAGGATTATGGAAGGAAGAAACGGTGGTTTTAAGTGTTCACGGCTGTAACTTTATAATTTTTTGACAAAATTATTTCATGTTTCCCAATTTCGGGACATGGGCCTGACGTCATCATTCTTGCTAATGATTTTGCCACTGTTTGTTAAGTGTTCCTTCCCTATCCTCCTTGAAGCCCCCCAGTTAAACTCCCATGCTTTTTGGCTTTTTTTATTGAAATTTGTTTTGCAAATTTCTTGGGAGTTTAACGTGTTTCACAGAATGTTTATTCTGTGTATCCCCATGGTTATGTCCTCACCCTAGGGGTGTTTAAGCATTTTTGGTCATGCATCATCCATCCGATGCATCGTATTTTCTTCTAAAGAAGATCTTGCTTTGCATCGGATAGTTTAAAATCTGTTACTGACTTCGGCCCATGTTGTTCAGTGCCTGGAGTCTTGTTTCCGGTTTTCATTTGGCATTGTTTACATTGACAACGCTTTACTTATATAGGTAGTTCGTATGAATTAACTATGTTAGGACTATTATAAGATACATTATATATTCCGGTAGTGTAGCTTTAAAGTTTGGAGAAGAAAAAAAAATGTTGTCCACACTTAGGCTCTATCAGGATCCATTTGGGCTCATCATTCTCTTTGGGAACTTGAGCTCATGTCAAAATTTGGAAATATTTTTATTGTAAATTATTTCTCGAATTATTGTTTTAATTAATATTTTTATGTATCTTTTTCAGATCTTTATTGGGAGTTGTAGTGAGTACTGTTGACTTTTATTTTATTTAAAATGAAAGCTTTTTGCTCTAATTGTAACTCGAGGAAGTCTTCCTCAGATTCACATGATAATTGTATCAGTTGTAGTCAGTGTACTCACACTAATTCCTGTGCAACTTGTGTCAATTGGGATGACAAACGTTGGAGACGTGTGTTACGGTATGTTGTTAGCGATGAGAGGACAATGCCGGTCCTCTCGCCACAAAGTCACTCCAGCTTCTATTTCAGAGGAACAAGAACATGGTGATGTTTACGTGACGCCGTCAGAAAGTGTGCATCCGTCGTCACAATTAGATAGTCAGTCAGAGCTAGTGGCTGAAAGTGCTCTTAAATATTAGACAGGGCAAGAAACCACACGCCGGTGGTTTCAGATCCCTGTCGCCAGCTAGCTCGACCAGTTGAAGCGGTGGGCACCGAGACACCGGAAAAAGGGTAGAGCGAGCACTATAATATACAAACAGGCTCACCCTTCGACGACGCGAAGAAAGAAGCCTGTAAGTTTGACAAGAGCTCAGCGAGGTCTGACAGGACCACAAGCGAGAGGGTCCCCTCTCTTTCACAACAACATCTGGGGCCAGATGTTGTAGTTCGGAACTTGCGTCAGTCGGAGCTTATGTCCACACCGCCTGTCTGGGATGCTCCGTCAAATACACAGCCAGGGTCAGCTACAATTGCGGCTTCTTCTACATTTACAAAGCACACACGACCGCACCTTGGCTACATGACTTTGGATATCCAGCCTGCATCACCAAGAAAGGACCTCTCTTCGTCAAGAAAGTCGCCATCTGGTAGCCAAGGAAACGAGGCCTCATTCATCGGGACGTCCGTAGAAAAGAGCCTTTTCGGACACCCAATCCCAGGAGCAGCCGGCGGCCAAGCAACAAACGACCGCTGCTCCTCAGGCTTCCATAACGGACTTGCTGTCGCAAATCGCGCAGCTTATCGCAGCATCCCAGCAGGTACAGGAGCCACCTACGGCAGCCTCAAAACACAAGCTGTCGGATGACGCTGGTCGATCTGGTCATCTGTGTGTTTAGATGCCAATGACCGTGAGTCTTATCTGATTCCGTCGGATGGTGAAAGGGATTTGGAGGAAAATGACCTTTCGGAACAGCATATGGTAGCGATGGATTTAATCCATCAATACTTTCCAGAATTTGTTCCTGAGAATCAGACTGCTGCGACCGCTCATAAGAAGCTGCTAGCATCGTTAGACGCGGACTATATCCGGTCAAAGGAGGAGGTCCTTTCCTTTCCGGTGCAGTCTGAACAGGTGTCACAGACTTCTGCTCTTCTTAACAACACCATATTTAATCTTTCCAGTGGAAAGAAAAAAGGCAGCTTTTTATCATCATCTTCCATATGTCAACCGTTTATTGAACCACGTCCATTTAAAATGGTAGGGGAAGGTGTTCAGAGAGTTCCACTGCATTTGGTTGAGCAGGCTGAGGACCTAGATGTGTCCTTACCTCTGTCATTCTCGATTCACCCGGATACAATTGAGATGGCAATTTCTTCTAACAGAGCGAATTTAGTCGCTATGTCTTACTCAGATCACTTTACGAGAGCTATGGCGCAACATCTCAATGGGAAGGAATTTGAGGACTTCAAACCTCTTTACAAGTTCTTTCCAGGGCTATAATGTTTACCACATATAACTCTGCCCTAACAGTGGCTAATTTGGTGATAATTAGACGTGATGGAGCCCTTGCGTCGTCATCTTTGATAGATGACAGGGTGGAAAACTCTCTTCGAGTTGCTCTGGTATCGGGTCACAATATCTTTGATGACAAGCTTCTTTGGCCTACGACCATGCCACAAAGAAAGCATCCAATCCTCTGTTACTGAAGTCGGCATCAAATAAACCCGCAACAGCAGAGAAGAGTACAGGAGGAGGTTTGGGGACAAAAATCATCCAGAGGGAACTCCTTGCGAGGATATAAAATATTCTCATATACTTACTCTCAAAATCGTCTATTTAGCGACTCGGGTCGGAGGCGTGGGTCTGGCCGAGGCAACCGGTCAGATATCCCCAAGCTGGTGGGTCGAGGCTCATCACGGGGAGGACCGGGTTTCTCCTGCAGGCCTCGCAGGTCCTACAGGTGATGGTCAGGACCTCTATTGCATTCCAGTTGGTGGAATGTTATCAAGATTCGTGAGAAACTCGATAACTATTATGGAAGATCAGTGGGTGAGAAGTGTGATCTCGGACAGCCTAAGGCTGTTGTTCCGAGCAAAACCACCACTAACACGAAGTCCACTTTGGACACATCAAATCCTGTAAAAAGAGAGTCTCTCCTTTCAGAGGTAAAGTCTCTCTTGGAAAAGGAAGCAATAGAGGTCGTAGAGAACCAAGAGTCTCTAGGTTTCTACAGTCACCTGTTCCTCTTACTGACCAGTAATAGACTTGTGCTGGATAAACAAACTTATCGTAGCTCCAAAGTTCTATATGGAGACCATTCGGTCAGTAAGGGCGAGCATTCGAGTGAACGACTAGATCTAAAAGATGCGTACTTTCATGTCCTGGTACATCCGGCATTCAGAAAGTACCTACAGTTCTCCATTCAAGGGGTTGTATATCAGTTCCTAGCAATGTGCTTCTGTCTGAATCTAGCACCCTGGGCATTCACTCGAATAATGAACTCAGTAATGTCTTATTTCCGAGCTCATTCGTCTGAGGTAATGTCGGCTTACTTGGACGAGATTCTTCAGAGGTACGGTAACAAAATTACTCTTCAGAACGATGTTCAGAGTCTGCTATTATTACTCCAACATCTTGGTTTCATCGTAAACGAGAAGTCAGATCTAGCTCCGTCCAAGTTGTTCATCCACTTGGGGATGAGCTTCGAGACTCACAACAATCTGGTTCATCTGCCGTTACCCAGAGCAAAATTAGTCAGTTATGCTCACTTTTGTCTACACTCAGACGCATTAACAGCGAGGGAATTCATGCGACTGATGGGGTTGTGCGGAGCAGCTGCGGATCTCATTCCTATGGATCGCTTACGCACACGTCCACTCTAGATATTCTCTACTCAGAACTGGAGTGTGAAGACGCATTCGCTCGAGACCAGTATTGTTTTAACAGACCAAGTAAAACAAAAAGTTCAGATTTGGGCAGACATTCAGTGGTTAACTCAGGGAGTTCCGCTGCAGCTGCCAGTTCCGGCTTTCACGATTATGACGGATGCGAGTCAAACAGGTTAGGGCACGACCCTGAACCCGACAGACTTGAAGTGCTAGGGTCTTTGGGACCCAGAGTTCCTGAGAAAACACATAATCATCAAAGAAATGATGTCAATATGGCTAGAGCTACAACAATGGATTCACATTATAGAGAACGCTCCTCTTCAAATATTGTCGGACAACTCGACAGTTGTAGCTTATATTAGAAACCAAGGAGGCACGCATTCGATTCTGTTATACAAACTAATGGAAAGAATCCTTCTATATGTATTGGAACGTCAAGTTCATCTATCGGTCCACCAAAAAGCAGGTCGTCTGAACGTACTAGCAGACTCGCTATCTCGGAAAAGAATCTTTTGCCTTCAGCAAACAAGCGAGTGTTCAGACAGATTTGCTACCAGTGGGATCAACCTATGATAGACTTATTTGCGACACACTCACTTGCTGACCTATGTGTCGCCATGCCCAGACCCACGACCGTATACAGTAGACGCTCTCTCAATTCCATGGGACGGAATGATAGGATACGCGTATCCTCCAACTCCGTTAATTCAACAGATCTTATTAAAGATCGAGCAATCGCATTGCAAGATTCTGTTAGTAGCATCTCTGTCGTCACAGAAACCATGGATCAATCTACTCAGGTGTCTGTTATGGGACATTCCCTGGAAATTTCCTCCGCGGGAGGACCTTTTTTATCAGGGGAAGTCACACACACTGCATCACAACCCACAAGGTCTCAACCTTGAAACATTTCCATTGTGCAGTCCTTGCACAGCAAGCGTTTTACAGGACGAGCAGTGGATGCAATTTCTAACTGTAGGAGGACCTCTTCACTGAATTACTCAGCAAAGTGGAAGGTTTTCTTCCGTTGGTGTGAGAATCAGTCGATAGACATTTATGATCCGTCCATACTGGATAATGCCAACTTTCTGGTCTACCTGTTTGACGTTCTCAAACTGCAGCCCGTCACTATTAAGGGCTATAGGTCTATGCTATCAGACATTTACGCCCATCATGATAGCTTGGCGATTGGATCTAATGCCTCATTATCCAAATTAGTTAGAAATTTCTCTGTAAATAGACCTAGAACTCTCAGATTAATTCCTAAGTGGAATTTAGCTTGGGTTCTGTTGAAGCTTAAAGAAGCTCCGTTTGAGCCGTTAGATGTTGTAGAGTTCAAATTCTTGACCTGTAAAACAGCATTTCTCTTTGCCTTTGCTTCCACTAGAAGAGTTAGTGAACTTCATGCGTTATCTGTTGACGAATCTCACTAACATAGGGTTTGGAAATACCATCACTTCAACTACACAAGTGGGATTTTTGGCTAAGTATCAAGTTCCAGATATACGGCCTGAGCCTATTATGAGAAAGGCTCTGCTGTCTACGGACAACCGTAAACCTTTGTTGTGTCCAGTCAGGGCTATGCACATGTATAAACGCTGATCAAAGTTTATTACAAAAGGAAGAAAACGCTTTCCTAACAGAAAAGATATATCTGTTCAGTCATTTGCTAGATGGATTCAGATGGCAATACATATTGCCTATGGAAATCTATCTTCCGATCAGCATTCTGTAAATAAAATATCAGTGCATGAAGTTAGAGCGCTGTCCACTTCTTGGGCCTATTCTAGCAGTATAGCCTTTACTGATCTCATGAAAGCTGCGTACTGAACACAGCCCTCTACATTTACAAAGTTTTACCTTAGAAATATAGAGTCTATCTCTGGCGACCTTAGGTGTTTAGATCCTCTATCTGTTGCTCAGAATGTCATCCACTAAAGAATTACAGCTATAGTTATTTAGGCATCCCATTCCAGCAGTGACGCTGTTCCGCTGCCCTCTTTGTTCTGCGGTTATGTGACCCAGAACAAGGGGAGGGGGGGGGGAACGGTTTTTCCCTTAATATCATCTGGCTTTAAAGTGAAAAGCAAAGGAAGACCTCCGGTGTCAGTAGTTCCGAGTCTGTGCTGGGATGGTTTTAATGTGTAGCCCGGTGGAAGCAATTAATATGTCTCATTTATGTAATATTTTTAAAGTGTAGCTCGGTGTGAAGCATTTGTATATGTCATATGTCAAACGAGCGTTAATATACAATCCTCGGATGCTTTTAAATGAGTATAAAGAGTCTCATTCTCTGGACTATCTTTATATATTGGCTTCCCTTCTCCGAATTAGCATAATGGGTTATTTATGCTGGCATTAAAATGGGGAATTATATATTATGTAATGCTCAATTACATTGTTGGTTATTTCGCGTAAATGAGAAAGACATATGTAATTCCGTTCTCTCCTGTAGGAGATATCCTTTAACTGGTAGAGTGCTGGAAGCCCATATTTGGGCTTTATTCTGAAGTGCAGGTGCCGCAGTATAATGGCTTCATATTCTGTGAATGTGCTTCATATTAATTTTGAATTAAAATAATTTAGTCTGAGAGGATTTGCCTTGTTACAATTTATGGGAGAGTGCCTAGTGGCACTCTCCCATAAACTGTAACAAGGTAAAGGGACGTGGACTAATTCGGATGACCAAAAATAATATAGCACTCTTCCAGTTAAGAAGTGATGGAGTAATTGGATTTTCCTTTTTGTCCTAGGCCCTCCAGCCTTTTTACTATTCAGCTAAGTCTGGGCCATTGGTTGTTGTGTAAAAATATTATAAATTCATAGTAATTTGTATATATTTTTATACTGTAACCAGTGACCCAGACTTAGCTGGTGCTAACCCCAAAATATCTAGGGCCAAACACAAATTATGCCCGCAATCCCCAAAATTTGCATGCAAAACCGAAAATTAGAAGTCCTATCTGGCCCTCCATACATTTTACCCTCCGCGCATGCGCAGACTCCAAGAAGTCACTGAATCTGGCGCCAAATAAATCATTTCTTTGTTTGGCCCTTGTCAGATAACAACAACTGATATTTGTGCTTTTAAATCTCAATTAATAATGATGCCAGACACAAATCAATGATTAAATTGGTGGATCCAAGGACAGAACTGGATGAAGGAAGGAAGAAACGGTGGTTTGAAACGTTCAGGGCTGTAATTTTATAATATTTATTAAAATTAGTTCATGTTTCCTAATTTCGGGACATGAGCCTGACGTTATCTCTGATTGATTATGATCTATCCACTGTTTATTTAGTATTCCTTCCCTGCCTTCCCTTGATCCCCCCATTTAAGCTCCCAAGCTTTTTGGCTTGTTTTAATAAAATTTGTTTATAAAATTTATTGGGCGTTTAACGTCTTATACAGAGGATTATTCTGTACATCCCCAGAGTTACATCCTCATCCTTAGGGTGTTTGGGCGTTTTGGTCATGCATCATACATCCAATGTATCGTTTTTTCTTCTGAGGAAGATCTTGCTTTACATCGGATAGTCTTGTTTCTGTTACTGACTTCGGGCTGTGTTGCCTGAGGTCTTGATTCCGGTGTTTTGTTTACATTACATTACTCTAGGTAGTTTCCTATTTTTGTTTAGGAACAACAGTTGTAAGTAACATTAAATATTCTGATAGTGCGGTAGTTAATTTTACACAGATTTTATAATCTTGTCTACACTTAGGCTTTTTGGGGCTCATCGTTCCCTTTGGGAACTTGGGCTCTTATATTAGAAAAAAATTTTCAAAAAATTTTTATTTTATTTTTGAAGGAGTTTTTCTTTTGGCTATATTTATTTCATTGATTATATTTTAATGTTATCTTATATTATATGTAGATTTGGTGGTGGTACAATGACATATATTAGTATTCAGGTAATTATATTTATCTAATAGTATGGCAAATAGAGGAAACCTTTCCTTTATTTACTCGGTCGTTGTAATGAGTTTAGTTGATGTACTACCACTAATTCTACTCCATGTATCAGATTTGATAATCTGAATGACGGGCGTTATGGTTTGTGTTAGGTGAGTGGACACTATCGGCCCTATCGCGGCGAGGGGACTTGGCTGGTCCTCTTGTCAAAATGTCACTATAGTTTTTTAGCTCACCGAAGGGAGCTTAACTTATCACTTGCCATCCGTCGTCGTGAACATTTTTCAAACAACTTCTCCTCTGAAACCACTGGTCCGATTTTCACGAAACTTCATGTGGATGTTCATTACTATATGGCAATTCAGGTTTGTTCAATGAAATGGCCACGTCCCTTGGGGGCTCTGTATGGGGCATAACTCTGATAGCACTGTATGAATTATAGAAAAATTATTAAAAAATCTTCTTCTCCAGAACCAGTGGGCAGAATCTTTTGATACTTGGTATGCAGCATCTTGGTATGGGTCTGATTCAAGTTTGTTCAAATCGGCCCCCTGGATTCATATTTGGGCTCACTATAGAAGCCCAAATTCGAACTTAGTGCATTTCAGGCAAATTTCTTAAAAAATCTTCTTCTCCAGATCCAGCAGGCAGAATCTTTTGATATTTGGTATGCAACATTGTGGGGTGGATCTGATTCAAGTTTGTTCAAACCGGCCCCCTGGGTTCATATTTGGGCTCAGTATAGGAGCCCAATTTGAACTTAGTGCATTTCAGACAAATTTCTTTAAAAATCTTCTTCTCAAGATCCAGCAGGCAGAATCTTTTGATATTGGGTATGCAGCATGCTTAGGGGGGTGAGATTCAAGTTTGTTCAAGCCAAGTCCCTGGGTTCATATTTGGGCTCACTGTGGTAGCCTGAATTATAACTTAGTTCAAAATGAGGAATTTTCTTTAAAAATCTTCTTCTTCAGATCCAGCAGTCTGAATGTTTTGATATTTGGTATGCAGCATCCTTAGGGGGGTGAGATTCAAGTTTGTTCAAGCCATGTCCCTGGGTTCATATTTGGGCTCACTGTGGTAGCCCAAATTATAACTTAGTTCAAAATGAGGAATTTTCTTAAAAAATCTTCTTCTTCAGATCCTGGAGTTGGAATGTTTTGATATGTGGTGGGTAGCATCCTGGGGGGGGGGGGGGGGGGGGGGGGGGGGGATTCAAGTTTGTTAAAGCCAAGTCCCTGGGTCCATATTTGGGCTCCCACAATAGTCAATATGAGGAATTTTTAGCTCACCGAAGGGAGCTCAACTTATCACTTGCTGTCCATCGTCGTGAACATTTTTCAAACGACTTCTCCTCTGAAACCACTGGTCCGATTCTCACGAAACTTCATGTGGATGTTCATTACTATATGCCAATTCAGGTTTGTTCAAATGAATTGGCCACGTCCCTTGGGGGCCCTGTATGGGGCATAACTCTGATAGCACCGTATGAAAAATCTTCTTCTCCAGAACCAGTGGGCAGAATCTTTTGATACTTGGTATGCTGCATCTTGGTATGGGTCTGATTCAAGTTTGTTCAAATCGAGTCCCTCAACCAATATTGGGGCTCACTATGGGGGCGTGAATTTTTACTTAGTGCAGTTTAAGAAAAATTCTATAAAAATCTTCTTCTCCAGAACCAATGGGCAGAATCTTTTGATATTTGGTATGCAGCATCTTGGTTTGGGTCTGATTCAACTTTGTTCAAATTGAGTCCCTTGAACAATATTGGGGCTCCCTATAGGGGCATGAATTTTTCCTTAGTGCAATTTAAGGAAAAATCTTCTCCAGAACCAGTGGGCAGAATCTTTTGATATTTGGTATACAGCATCTTGGTATGGGTCTGATTGAAGTTTGTTCAAATGGAGTCCCTTGATCAATTTCGGGGCTCACTATGGGGACCTGAATTTTTACTTAGTGCTATTTAAGAAAAAAAATTTAAAAATCTTCTTCTCCAGAACCAATGGGCAGGATCTTTTGATATTTGGTATACAGCATCTTGGAATGGGTCTGATTCAAGTTTGTTCAAATTGAGTACCTCGATCAATATTGGGGCTCTCTAAAGGGGTGTGAATTTTTACTTAGTGCAATTTAAGAAAATTTCTTTAAAAATTTTTTTTTCCGGAACCGATGGGCAGAATCTTTTGATATTTGGTATACAGCATCTTGGTATGGGTCTGATTCAAGTTTGTTCAAATTGAATCCCCCGTTCAATATTGGTTCATATTTGGGCTCAATACAGAAGCCCAAATTTTTAACTTAGAACATAACTGGGAATAATCTTCAAAAATCTTCTTTTTCAAAATCTCCAGTCAGAATCTTTTAATTATTGGTTACATCATTGTTATGAGGGTCAGATTCAAGATTGTTCAAACTATGTCCCTAAGTTTATGTTTGGGCTTCCTGTGGTAGCCCAAATTTTAACTTGGTGCAGTATGAGGAAATTTCTTTTAACATTTTCTTCTTCAGATCCACCTGTCAGAATGCTTTCATATTCGGTATTCAACATCTCTAGGGGGTTCAGATTCAAGTTTGTTCAAATTGGGTCCCTAGGGTAATATATGATAGCACAAATTTAGCCCTTTACCCAACGCAGACGATATCAAAATTTATTATTTTAAATAACATTTTTTTTTAATTTTTCAAAAAATTTCAACAAAACCATATCATGTGACCCCTCGCTGGAACGAGCTCGTTCCTACGAGGGGTCACATGATATGGTTTTGTAAAATTTTTTTGAAATATAATATTTTTTCAACTGCTGAAATTGCATATTACGCGGGCGGATGTGGCCGATTCGTTGGGTAAAGGGTTAACTTTGTGCAATATGAGGAAATTTCTTTAAAAATTTTCTTCTTCAGATCCGCCTGTCAGAATGCTTTCATATTTGGTATACAACATCTCAAACAACTGACAGTTTCATCATTTTAAAAATTAACCCCAATTTGCATGATTTGGATCTGAAATAACTAGTAGATCTGTAGGTTTTTCAAAATCCAATTCAGTTTCATTTTTGTCGTTGAGTTAAACCTCGGTTTTGGTTCGGTTTCAGTTTTTCCCCCACATACAGTTAAAACTAGAAGTCCTGTCACGAAATGTGCTCTTATCTAGGCTTAATTGTGCGTAGGAATTGCGCACAATTGCAATATCGAATGGCATACAAAGTATGGCAGGTTCTCCTGGTTACAGCAAACACGGGCAATGTTTCTGCCAATGGACCTCCGGGTTACCCGGAGGTCCATTGGGTGAAACATTGCTTTGGCATAGGCCATATGTATAGAATTTGACAGCCTTACTAGGGTCATAACGCGTTGGTTAATGCGCATATCGATGTGCTGTTTGTGTGCATTTCATGACCGGACTTCTAGTTTTAACTGTACTCTAACTTCTGTGTAAATTGTGCACATTTCGGATCCGAATGATACTGGAATTGGCGCAAAGGCCAGTTTGACTTAAGAGATTCAAACGACGGCCCCTGATTGACAATGTGGGAAAATAATGGACAATTGGACATACTTTGACTGTTGTTTGGTAAATTGATTTGGGTATTTACTATTTGTATATTTTATGGTAAATATATGTGCTATAATACTACCTATAGCGGGGGAGGAATTCGTCACATACAGGTGAATTGTGCACTTGGTGATACCTTCTTGAAATTTGGCACACTGTTAGTGTAGGCTATGAGGTTCTCAAAAACGATCGGCTACAAGTTGACACCGACCGGTGGCGACCAGTAGCGGCACAATCCAAAATGGCCGCCAGCGGCTGAAGGGAACCTCCTTTTCGACGGTCTACCGACTATACATCCGATTGTAAGGGCGCGAAAGTGAACTCTGATCCACGCACGTGTTGGAAACAGACGTGGGAGATGATGTAGAATAAAACGAGATTCTCTATACGGACGCATCAATTTCTTGGAACTTGAAAAGAGCGTTGTTTCTCCGGGATCAGCGTCATTCAGGCAAACCTGAATGACGCTGATCCCGGAGAAACAACGCTCTTTATGAAGCAGTCTCTTTGCCATACAATCTCTTGTTTGGCGTAATTCCGCAAGCAATTCTGATTTGTCTGTCGAAATTAATTCGAGAACGCGATTGTTCACAAAAATCATTCACAGAATGAGTGAGAATCCTCTTCGTGTACGGACTAGTACTGACTGGGAACGTTGTTGCTTTTGCCAGCAAGACAGTTCCAAGAAATTGATGCGTCCGTATAGAGAATCTCGTTTTCATGACGCCTATAAAGCTATTGAGGAAGACATAACGCGCTTCCTAGATAATGGCGTTGAGCTTCCATATAATTTGACCATTGATTGTTTGATGAGAGAGAGTGATGAGTGTATGTCGATGTCACTGTTGACGAATAAGGCAATATATCATAAGACATGCCGTGACAGTATTCGGACTCACATCGTACAGCGCGTGCTACACAAGCGAGAGCGAAATGAGGCAGTGGCATCCTGCTCCACGCTGAGTCCTAAAAGAACACGGACAAGTTTTGAATCTGGCTGTGACAGGAAACTGCCCCAGTGTGTTTATTGTCACAAACGCGAAGGTGACAGCAGTGAGCCTATTTGCAGATCAATGTCTGATAACAATAAACTCAAAATTATGGCAAAGGAAGCCGAGAACTGGGTTGTTTTTTCTCGGGTCAATGCAGCATTTGATTCCGCTGCTAGTGATCTTTACTATCACAAAACCTGTTATTGTAAGCTTGCCAATGAAGCACGAGCGGCTAAATCTAAAAAGTCGAAGAACGCCGAACATTCCGCGTCAGGCCTGCCCTATGACCCTCTCGTTATGGCAGAGCTCATAACATTTGTTGAACACAACGATTCCGCGATGAAGCTTGTCGATCTCAAGAATCTGTACAGTCGGAGGTTGAAGCAAGTCGGTTCTGATTGGCTTAGTGAAGAAATACATTCCACTCGATTCAAAGAACATTTGTTGCAGAAATTGGGCGATGGCTGGGACGCCTTCACACAGGGTAGAGATGTGTTTATTTCAAGTAGGTTTCGAGTTGGCTCCTTGTTGTCCGAATCTTTAACTCGTATAGTGTCTGAGGAAGAGGCAAAAAAGATAGTTGATGTGGGTCTTCTTCTGCGTAAACACATACTCATATCTCAAGCTCCTTTCACGGGATCATTTTCATCTTATTGCTTGAGCGAGCCTGTACCCAACTCACTCCTGACTCTTCTTAGAGTTCTACTTGAGGGCACATGTAGTATACAGAACTTAGGCGATGATGAGACTGTTAATGCCAAGACTCGAGTGGCTTGTACTATTTCACAGATGTTGATCAGCAATTCAGCGAAACGCTCCGAACATGCACAAAATGTTCACCAGAGACGTGACAGAGAAACTCCAATGCCTCTTTATGTGGGTTTGAAGTTGCATGCCCATGATCGTATGAAAAATCTTATCAGAGATTTTCATCAAATGGGACTCTCTGTCTCTTATGATCGCGTAATGGATGTTCGCAGGAGTTTCGCGAGAGCTGTTTCACTGCGGTTCAAGAACGAAGGTGTTGTAGTCCCAGCTAACTGCAAACGTAATGTTTTCTCGATAGGAACCACTGATAACATTGATGTATCTGGTAGATCTGATATGCATGGTACGTCCATCACACTCATTGGTCAACTGAGCAGGGACAATGTGGGTACTGATCCCCCACCACTGAGTTTAGATGTTCCAGAAGACACACAAATTGAACTCCCAGACGACTATGCATTTGTTCCTTTCGTTGAAGACTTTGGTGGGGACATCAGGCTTGAATCTCCAGATGAATGTAATGTACGGCCCAATGAATATGCAGATTTGAACGTGGGAGAGAATGACTGGTTGTCTCATGTGTCACAGATCAGCAATAAAGGGAAGGTTGATGGCAGCTGGCAGCTTGATGAAGTCCCTGTGACCTTTTCAGGCTTCTTTTCAAAACATGAAGATCAAGACAATGTCAAACCTCGTGCAGTTATTGGGGTATTCCCTGTTTTCAGTGAGCAGAAAGCGGACTCACTCAGTATGCAGAAGCATGCTATGTATGTGGTCAGGGAAGCTACTGCTTTCGTAAACCCCGGCCAGATACCTGTCATTGAAGGTGACTGTCCGTTGTATGCCAGGCAGAAAAAATGTCAATGGCTGTTCCCAGAGGAGATAGGTGAGGATCGAATGGTGTGTATGATTGGATTCCTGCATCTTGAAATGTGCACCCAAGAAGCTGGTGGTAAGCTTATGGGTGGTTCTGGTTGGGAGCGAATGTTTCACCTCGCAAAGATATTCACACCCGGTGTAGCATCATCCCTACTTGGTGGGAAACATGTCAAGAGGACGCGACAGGCATATCTTCTCACTCTAGCTTGGCTTGAGATCCTCAGAAAGAATGCTTATGAGATTTACTGTCAGCAGACTGGGCCCCATGAGTCATTTGAAATGTGGGAACAGAGGATTCTTTCACAATCTCCAACTGCGCGCTATTGGGGTGAAATCGTTCGGAACTTTCTCTTGACAAGCTGTCAATTCATTCGGAACCAACGAATCGGTAACTGGCCTGGTACACTGTGTTCTATCGATGAGTTGTGCAGTTACTTTTTTGCCCTAGGACATACAAATTATTGTCGGTGGGTCCCCGTATTTCTGAGAGACATGTCTCAGCTACCCAGGCGGCATCCTTCAATCCACAACAAATTCATGGAAGGCCATTTTGTGGTCCAGCGTAGTGAGAGGAAGTTCAGTATGATGGGTTTAGATCAGAGCCAAGAACATAGTATCCAACTACTCAAAGAAGACAGTGGTCCAAAAGGTCTCTATGGCCAGGCTGAAGAGAAAGTCGTTATTGAGCTTTCAAGGTCAGAAGTTCTGCGTGTTATAGATGAGTATGAATATGCAAGTTTCCACACAACATCATCAGATAACACGGAACACCCGGAAAGTTCGGTATCAGAGCAGAAAAAATTTCTGAATCAATTGAAATCTCTCCTCGATCTGGTGAATCAGGGACTCATTATCAACCCTTATGATGAAACTAGTGGTCAGCTGGTGACATTAGATACTGGTGAATATATGGACCCCGAAGTTAGTAAGAGTTTACGGTCATTACCCGAAAGGGGCAAGCATTTATATTCCACTTTCTTGAAGGAAAGGCTTGTGGAATGCACCGTACCCCTGAATGATGTTATTCCCAAGGCAAATATATATACCTTCCTTAACCCACCCCCAGCCAACCTGGACAAAGGCCGAGACAAACTCATGTCAAGTAAAGCAACTGCCGCAATAGTTACCCAGATGTTCGTTTCACTGCAAGCCCGGCCTGATTCAAACATGGATGAGTTTTTCATGCACGAGAATGCACGTGATCCGCCAGCATTATCCGATAGAGGTAAGCTACGGAGTGGGACAAAATCTCAAATTCTCAATTGTTTACCAGCTATTCCTGCACAAGGGAAGAATTCAGCAGCTAGACAAGCTTCAGTTGTCATCTTGGATATGCCTGCTGTAGTCCATGTAATCAAACCACAGAAAGCGGATCTGTTTGGAGAATATGCTCGATTGCAATTATTGCCATACATCGAATCTCTGATTAACACGAACACCACAAGGGTTGATGCGATCTATGACTGTTACCCCGAAGGCAGTTTGAAGAATCAGACGCGAGCAAAACGCCTCGGTGAGACAGCAGTTAGGTTGATACGGGTGTCCGAGAACGTCCCTTTACCTAAAGGGAAGAATTGGCAGGCATTCTTGAAAGTTAGTGAGAATAAAGACGAATTTTTCAAGTTCCTGTCTGCTGAACTGCTGAAATTAACATCAACATCCGAGTACCAGTTGTTAACGACATCAGGAGAATATGTACTATGCAATAAGGATGTTAGCTTATGTGACATATCTCCATCGAACCACGAGGAAGCAGACACGCGCATGATGCTTCATCTCAACCATGCAGTCTCACAAGGTCACAAAATAGCTTTTCTTCGCACGGTTGATTCTGATGTCGTCATTCTGTCTTTGCACCATTTCGCAACATTCCGTGACCTTGGACTCAGTGAGCTGTGGATTGGGTTTGGAATTGGAAAGGCATATAAAGATATGCCAATTCATGAGATAGCTTCACAACTTGGACCTGATTACTGTAAGGCCCTGACTTTCTTCCACGCCTTCACAGGTTGTGATGTAACATCCAGCATGCTCGGCATTGGGAAGAAGACAGGATGGAATGCATGGATGAATTTTCCCGCATCAACTGAAATGATGATAGAATTGACTGAGAATCCGCAAGTCTTTTCAGAGGATTCCCCTCATATGCAGCATATCGAAAAACTCACCATACAGATGTACAGTAACAGTTGTGTCAGTACACGTGTCAATGATGCGAGACGGCATATGTTCACACATGGCCTTAAGTCTATGGAAAACATCCCGCCCACCAAAGCAGCTCTGTATCAACATGTAAAAAGGGTAATTCTTGTGTCATCTTTCATTTGGCATCGTGCTCTGCAGAAACACTTATGTGTGCCAGACCCATCACAGTACGGATGGGAGTGGAATCCACGTCTCAATATTCTGGTCCCATTTTGGACTCACCTAGGAGACGCAAGTGCTGCATGTGCACTGATGCTCCACTGTAGTTGTGCCAAGGCCTGCAAGGGCAATTGCAAATGCTTGAAAGCTGGATTAAGGTGCACACCTTTGTGTAAGTGTGAAGGTGGCTGTTGTAACAATATTGAGTAGTATACTGTCATGTTAGGACCAGTCATCTCCTATTCTGGTATTTTTTTTTCCATTTTCGGCCAGTTAACACATGTCATGTTTCTAGTTGAGTTGATTTTGCTAACAAATGTTCATCCCATGTGGCTTGCTACATTGTCCGGGGTATAGGAATACAGTTTTAGATTTCGGAAAATAGTCTGTTATTTACTGCACAAGACGGTGTTAATTCATGCATAGCATGATACAATATCCCCAACTATTTTGCCTCTGTACAACAGTTGATACCTTCGTTCACCCGTGTGTTCATCTATGGTATCCTTGTCTTTCTCTGGCCATAGGCCACATGTGACTAGTCAGTTCCTACTCCATAGCAAATCAACTTGGAAATCCTTCATCTTGTAGCGCACTCATGTCTCAATGAATCCATACCTGAGTTGATCTAATAAATCTAACGTAAGGTATCAAATTGCCATACCGGATCATATTTCGATAAGTTATTCGCTAAAACATTTCGACCACTCATCGACATCAAAGGTCATGTTTTGGCTCCCAGTGGTGGCTATATCTCTATATCCCTGGTAAAGTAGCATACCATGAGGGATGGGCATTAAGTGTCGGCAACATTAATCCTGACTTGGAACACACCACATCTTAACTGGCCGAAAATGAAGAATACTACTTGTAGTCAAAAAATATTCCTGTACCTCGAATGACTGCAAACATACACTCACCCCTTCTAGTCCCATTTTGCCAATGTTCTATACTGGCAAGATAACATTGTATAATTAACAACGGGAACTAATGCATCCCGAGTTCATTCCAGCACTGCCCTTGCTGGCAGACGTGTCGCTATGGTGTTGAGATTGAACCAGAACTCCTCTAGAAATTTGATAGTTTTATTTTCTTAGAAAATAAATCTATCGAAAATGCCGGAAGTTGAGAATAGACTGTCACTTTAATTGGATTATCAAATGTCCAAGTATCCCCACTGCTGCATACTATCGAGTACCCTTGTTCATGTGTTGACAGGAATCTCTCATACCATGTTCATTTGACCATTGCATTCCCGAGAAACATTCAACACTAATTTATCTACGGACGGACGATCATACTGACAGTCAGACACACAGACGCACACATCGACGGAAATTCTGATCCCATTATCCATTAATCTTCCCCCCAACTTGTTCCAAGGGCTTCACTCCATCATTCACATCAATTACAGCACATGTATGGTGTTAGGTTTGGAGCTTCAGTTGTGCGATCGGCGAAAATAGCTTTTTTTCGATCCGCTTGGCGGCCATTTTGGATTTCGCTGCTAGTGGTGGCTAGAGGATGGTGCCAACTTGTAGCCGATCGATTTTGAAATCTCTGATGCCTACCCTTACATCATGCCAAATTTCAGGAAGGTATCACCAAGTGCACAATTCTAGCGAATTCCTCCCCCGCTACTAACTTCTACCTTCATATCCTACACTTTCAGTAGATGTCAGTCTTCAGTCTTGCGTGATTGCGTCTGTAACTAGTGTAAGTGGGACTGGTCAGTTAGTAGCTGAGTCTGTCACAGTCGTCACCGAGTTGTTGACATTCAACTTGGATGGTTTGGCAGCATGCTTGAACACAGTCACAGAACAAGAGAGAAGAAAGTTCAAGATACTGACAAGAAAAGTGCCTTTTATTGCAAAAAAAAAAAATCTTAGGAAATAAAAATATTTTAAAAAATACTGGCAATACTTCTTTTTTCAAGTTCTGATCTTTAAACTTTCCAACTCCCAAGTTAGATCTATTAAATGTATTGAATTTATTCCCATTGATGTTGATTCTGATGTCACGGAATACCGACAAATAAGCATGTTATTGGAGCCAACTGACTCGGTCTGAATTTGTCCATTCCATTAACAAGCTTATTTATATTTCCATTTCACCTATCACTGAGTTAAGTTGAGTAAATTGATAAGTTCAACTTTTGAATAGAACAAAAACAGACGTGGAAGGAAGATGTCAACAACAGAACACATTAGTTTTGTTTTCTCTGCCATGTTGGCAGTCTGCGATCAACACTGAACTTTCAAATTTAACGCTGTCATAGACTATGTGACAGTGGCGGGGGCGTTTTTTACAAAAACTGAAAACCGTACATTGCACATCTTTTTCGGTTCGTTTTTCAGATTTTGGTGAAAACTGAAAACCGAACCGAAATTTCGGTAAACCTACAGCACTACAAATAACTGACAGTTTCATCATTTTATCTTTTAGGGAATGGATCCAAGCAATAACTAGCACTGTAAGTGTTTTTGTTTTTCATTTTTTCTTTTATTTTTCATTGTAACAGTTGTATTGTTTTCAATTCATTTTACATACAGCCAGTAATGTACATCTGTAACATGTTCAGAGGTTTTTCAGGACCCAGTGCATGCTGCAGCCAAACTAGTAATGAACATCTGTAACATGTTCAGAGGTTTTTGATGACCCAGTGCTTGCTGCAACCAAACCCGTAATGGACATCGGTAACATGTTCAGAGGTTGTTGGGGACCCAGTGCATGCTACAGCCAAACCAGTAATGAACATCTGCAACATGTTTAGAGGTTGTTGGGGTCTTTCTATGTCCATGGTTTTCAAGTATTATCGGGTCTATTTTTTTATTGACTTCACAGGAAACAATTTGTTATCACTTAAGAATTTGAATGAATTATCCTATATCAGAGTATGAATGGGAAATTGTAGTGTTAACTCTTTTGGCACGGAATAATCTGAGAAACAGAATTCTAAGCTCCTAATATTCATCAGGAATTTTACAGAAAGTATAGGTTGTCAGCAGGGACCAGCCTACAAGGCGAAGTAGGCAATATCTTCGCCCTTAACACCAGGTCTTCGCCCAATTTCTTTCTCTGGGCGAAGTTGAAGTCGCCTTACAGTTTTGAGCAGTCGCTGAGAAAAGTTATTTCCGGCGATTCCGTTGCCAACTTCGCTTGGAAAAAAATAGAAAAAAATAAGCGTAATGAAAGCAAATAATTGGGCAGGTTAAAGAATTACTAAATATATTGATTTAACTTCCCATAAAACCCCAAAATAATACCAACCACGGCACGATTTCGTCATGACAATTCAAGTTTTCACTAGAGTGAAGTTAGATGACAAGACGAAAAATGCTCAAGTTCTTTTTTAATGTTTCATTTCAAAAGTGATTTCCACCATCAAACTTCGCTATACAGAGTATTTATTTAAAAACAACATTGTTGGTAATGATAAAAATGTTTAATTTTTAGTTTGCACTTGTGAGTTTCAAGCATGTGATTTTTAAAAATTGTTGGGTGTGTTCCATTTGTGGCAGTCACAGTAAGGGTCCCACTAAATTACCAAAAAGTAGTAAGTTACAGAAATAAATGGTGTAAAAAGCAAACTGACAAATTCAATTATCTTCCTTGATAAGAGAACATTTGCCTTGAAGAAATGATTCTCTAAACTGAATTGAAATGATATTAGGTTGGCAAAAATAATTCACTAAACTGAATTTAAGGGGACGTCCAACCTAACTTTGGTCAAATTTCATGTAATTTTCTTTCAAGTCTAAAAAAGGCCCAAAATGAATAACCCCAATAAATTATATACCAAAATGCTTGGAATGAAACATAGAACATGTGGAAACTGAAATTTGCCATGGAACTGCTGCCATGTGTAAATAGCACCACCTGAAAGTCTGCTATGGCATAAGTAAGAGAACAAAATTTTTACAATAAAATACCTCAAAATAAAATAACAGCTGTATTCTATAAACATTTAAGTACATACTCGAAGAAATCTTTTCCTAATTCATGAAAGTAATGAAGATTGAGACCAAATGTTATAAGTGGAGTGCTCACTGATTGAAGGCAGACATTTTCTTTTGTTTATGTTTTGATTTGGGGAGTTCAACAAAGGTCAACTTGAAGGAGTCCAGCAGAAGAAGTATGGAAGGACAAAAGAGTGTCTCCCAATATCAAGATGTATGTGTTACTGTAATGGTTTGGAAAGAAAATATGATATTCTCCTATGTAGAATGCACTGCAAAGTCATACATTGTAGTTGAATAAATATATTTACAAACCCCTTGCACTGTAACCCCTTTTATCCCATGCATCAATTTGATAGTGATTAAATTGTTAAATTTGTCTGGTTTATCAATAAGTACATTAGCTTTGTTTAACTCTTGGACACCAATACACTCATGATATCTGTTGGAGAAGAAATAAGGGTAACTGTAACCTGTCACTGCAATAAACCATCTAATGTACTTAAAAGTACATTGTTATTCAAAACACATCAAATCAACCTTACATAACCATTATTGCATGTACTTTCCCCAAGGAGGCTTACTGACATATTGAGATCAGAAGGGCACATCCAGAGGGTCTCACATATTTTTTTCAAGAACGCAGTACACAAAGCAATCCCCAAAAGATGACAAGTGAGCTCCATTTGACACAGAAAATTTTTTTTTTGGGGGGAGGGGGCCTCTCTTCCTTGTATGACTCTACCTCCGGCACTCAAGGCATATGCCTTTTTTCTCAAAGTTTAACTCTTTTTTCTTTTTGAAGATCCTGGCCACACATGTTCCAAACACTATCAGACAGGTAAACCTCCAAATAAGTGTATCTGCAAAAATCATGTTACATTGCAAAACATTCTTTTTAGAGTTTTAGTTCTGGACCTTTCATGCTTCTTACTTCCAACTATAACACTTAATTTATTGATTCATGGGTGAATAGAAAAGTCCTGCCATAATCAACATTTTGAGTTCCATAAGCCTTCAAAACAGCTCCAATAAAAGTGTCAAACATCAGATTGGTGGCTTTATACAGAATATTCATTAGGTTGTTGCTTGATAAGTAATAGGAACAAAATCTTCACAAGAAAATTCTGCAGCAATACAATTGAGGGTATTAGCAGGCACTCTGCAACAAATTGTAACAAATCAACTAGTTATAAACAAAATTTTCTAACTCAAAAGAGTGAAAAAGTACCACAACTCTGAAAAAATGTGGGAAGAAACACATGCTACAGCAGCTACACAGGCATTGTTTCTCCATGATGCTCGATCACAAAACCAAATATCCTTCAAATTGGAGTAGCAATGGTTGAGATACAAGGGGGAATGTTGGTACATGCAATGATGAATGGGTAAGACTAAGATTAAGAGGACAGGGGGTCACCACTGCACGACCCTAGATGCACCTTTGATTTTCCAACTTCCACTAAGTTCCAGGTCTGGGGCATAATAATCGCAACACACCCAACTTATCAGTTCATAATTTCAGTTAAATAAAAGAAATTATCAATTTGAATTAAATAATAGATGATGTAAAAATATTTGGCTTCCTTCGCCTTCTCGCACTATTTAATTACCACAAACAATATCAGTTTGATGCCGACAAACGAAACTGAACGCATGTGGTTTGATTAAAAAGTAACTCGGCATGAATAATGAAGAAATTGCGAATATTTCGTGTATTTCATTTATTTAAAAGCCAATTGCACTAATATTGACCGTGCATTCGATAATTCGTTTCGGTTTTGACCACACGGCCATGCTGACACTCCGTGACAGCGGTTATGTTTATTGTGATATGCAAATTGGGGGATGGTTTCCGGTGAAGGAGATTTGTCACATTTGTCAGTGTAAAACGATATAAAAAAACCACCGATCGACACTTGTATTACTATGGTTGGTTGGAAGAAAAAACTAAATTCTCAGCATCGTCCAAGCGCACCTTATTTAAAAGCACGAATGCATCATTTTCAACCCATCTTCAATCGGTCCTTTGCAGACATCAAACATACCCGTCTTCAAATTCCATGGTTACTAGGACGTAAATAACTTCGCAGCGACAGGGGGAAATTAACACACTCAATATAGTTCCAGGTCACTTGGAATATACTTCGTGAAAAAGTGATTTCTGAAGCATTCTGCTTACTTTGTTATGAATATTGCCTTATTTTATGTGTATCGTCCCGATTTTATACACTCGGTTATTTTTTTTACAAGTGGTTCATGTTGTCTTTCTAGTGCGCAATAATTCAGATTTTTTGTCAACAAAAAAGTTCAGACGGCCTGTAAACACGAGAGGGAATTTCGAACCATATTTTGCAGTTATGACATTATCAGCTCAAGTACTTGCTGTCACCTGTTTGCAAATACGCTCATACATTGTCTCGAACAAATAAAGGGTGTGATCACATCCTTGCATTCTTACGATTGCCCAAATTGAGTATTTCTGCAAGAACCACATCGTAATCACATGACCGGAAAAACATCGTTGAAACATGGCCACATCCGGAACATCAAAAATTTGTGTTGATGTTATTACATTCAAACGTCAAAACCCACCCGAGTGTGTGTCAAAAAAATGCTTTCTCCGAGTCTGTAGTATGTTATCATTATATTGAGGACAAGGCTTTCGAATTACCGATTATTTTGTGGTTTTACCGGTTCGTTACTTATGCCATTTGCAAATTAATCTTCTTCAAAATCATAAAATTCACTTTTTTTCCTGAAAAAAAATATATGTACCTTTTCTATGCACTTTACTCATTATTTTGATATATAATTTGCCTTTCCTTACTTCTCTTATCTGTTTCTGAGGCATTGGGAAAAATGTCAAAAAATTGACCAAAGTTAGGTTGGACGACCCCTTAACCCCCCACTAATAGCTTTTAAACTGAATTGAACCCTTACCTAAACAGCTTTTTGTGAAATAATATTTGGTTAGCAAAAACAATTTGCTAAACTGAATGTAACCCTTTACCAAACACAGCTTTTTGCGAAAAATTTGGTTGGCAAATATAATTTGCTAAATTGAATTCAACCCTTTCCCTAACACAGTTTTTTGAGAATAATATTTGGTTGACAAAAAAATAATTTGCTAAACGGAATTAAACCCTTTACCTAAAGCAGTTTTTTGAGAAATAACATTTGGTTGGCAAAAGTAAATTTGATAAACTGAATTTAACCCTTTACCTAACACAGATTCGTGAGAATATTTGGTTGTTAAAAGTAATTTGATAAACTGAATTTAACCCTTTACTTGACATAGCTTTTTTGAGAAATTATAATATTTTTTGCTCACTTCTCCCTATTTTCACCTCACTTCTCCTTAAAACCTTGGGAGGGAGAAGTGACTTCTCCCTAAATTTAGCCTCTAGGCTGGTCTCTGGTTGTCAGACTAAAGCGTTATTATTTTAAAATATGTTCTAATGATCTTATTGACAGTTTTCAAATGATTTTCTGTATATATTTAAATGGCACTTTTATACTTTCAAGGGACGATATTGTTGTTCATGGATAGGACATAAATGGTGCATGATACATAGGAATATGTATCCTTGTTTAACCCTTTACCCAATGAATCGGCCGCATCCGCCCACGAACTATGCAACATCAACAGTTGAAAAAATATTATTTTTCAAAAAATTTCAACAAAACCATATCATGTGACCCCTCGTTGGAACGAGCTTGTCGAGCTCGTTCCAATGAGGGGTCACATGATATGGTTTTGTTGAAATTTTTTGAAAAATTTGAAAAAAAATGATCTTCAAAATAATCAATTTTCATATCGTCTGCATTGGGTGAAGGGTTAAAAGCACTTAGAAATGGACACACACAGTTGGCTAAAATGACTGCTGCAGTACCTTTCCGTGGTCTGCCGTCTGTCAACTTTAGTCACCTGTCGCGCCAAAAGAGTTAAACCCTGATGGTATCATCCATGTAGTTCAATAGCAGAAATTGGAAGAGTCCATATTCATTATTTGGGAGTTGGCCAATTAATGTTTTCAACATAAAGCCTTGAAGCTGCACATTGAGATTATTGATTGGTCTACCCCATACAATCACTTGCAGCCATCCTACTTAATGAACTTATGATGTATCATGTTCCTGGACCAGAAAATCGTCCTCTCGTGTTCAAAGTTTTGTATGAAATGTGTTATACAATTTAACAGGCCCATCCCACATTCAAAATAATTTACAGAAAATTAAATTCAATTATTGTAATTTAATTCAGATTGTATTATAATATACCCTTACACAGCTGCAGTCTCTATCATTTTTTATATCATTGCAGGCATATCTACTTTTATACACCACAGGGATTCTTTTACTCTTTACCGAACGTAACAGCCCAAACTGGTCAGCACTATTCTTAAAAATCGCCAATTAATTTCATTATTTTTTCATCTTTTGTCTGGGTATCTACAGGGGCTGTTTATGGGACTCTTTCTTAATGACATTTCGGCAAGATTTTTTCCAATTCTTAAACCTAAATTTCCCAATCTTAGTTCCCAGTCTAACAAAAAGTCTCATAATATCAAGATGAGAACTTGTGTGAATACCCCACATAATATACTTGCGTCTCATAATATCAAGAGGCGAACTTGTGTGAAGAACCCACAGAATACACTTGATCTCATAATATCAGGATGAGGATTCGTGTAAACAACCCACACAATACACTTTGTCTCATAATATCAAGATGAGAACTAGTGTGAACAACCCACACAATACACTTCGTCTCATAATATCAGGATGAGAATAAGTGTGAACAACCCACACAATACACTTGGTCTCATAATATCAAGATGAGAACTAGTGTGAACAACCCACACAATACTCTTGGTCTCATAATATCAAGATGAGGATTCGTGTAAACAACCCACATAATACACTTGGTCTCATAATATCAAGATGAGGATTCGTGTAAACAACCCACACAATACACTTTGTCTCATAATATCAAGATGAAAACTAGTGTGAACAACCCACACAATACACTTGGTCTCATAATATCAAGATGAGGATTAGTGTGAACAACCCACATAATACACTTGATCTCATAATATCAAGATAAGAACAAGTGTGAACAACCCACAGAATACACTTGGTCTCATAATATCAAGATGAGGATTAGTGTGAACAACCCACATAATACACTTGGTCTCATAATATCAAGATGAGGATTAGTGTGAACAACCCACATAATACACTTGGTCTCATAATATCAAGATGAGGATTCGTGTAAACAACCCACACAATACACTTTGTCTCATAATATCAAGATGAGAACTAGTGTGAACAACCCACACAATACACTTGGTCTCATAATATCAAGATGAGGATTAGTGTGAACAACCCACATAATACACTTGATCTCATAATATCAAGATAAGAACAAGTGTGAACAACCCACAGAATACACTTGGTCTCATAATATCAAGATGAGGATTAGTGTGAACAACCCACATAATACACTTGGTCTCATAATATCAAGATAAGAACAAGTGTGAACAACCCACAGAATACACTTGGTCTCATAATATCAAGATGATGATTAGTGTGAACAACCCACATAATACACTTGGTCTCATACTATCAAGATCAGAACAAGTGTGAACAACCCACAGAATACACTTGGTCTCATAATATCAAGATGAACCCATTTTTAGCTCAACTTTGACGAAGTCAAATTTGAGCTATTGTCATGGCCCGTCGTCCGTCGTCCGTCTGTCCGTCCGTCCGTCCATCCGTCTGTCCGTCTGTCCGTACGACAACAATTGGCTATGGCTCGGGCTAGAGGTCGTATTTATGAACCGATCTTTACAAAACTTCTTGTGTACCTTTGTTATGACCCTGGGACGGGAACAAGTGTTTTTAGGTGTGGTCCGAAATTCAAGATGGCTGCCAGTGGCCATTTTGTACCGATGATGCAAAAATCAGTTTTTTGTACAGAACTTCTGTATGAAAGTTCTGATTTGAATAAAGTTTTGTATAAATGTTTAGTACCATGGGATACATCACATATAATACGGGTTTTTTTCTCGTGCGTAAATTGTGCAAATTAGACTAATTTTGATGTTTTTTGGGGTTACTTTCAGCACTGTAAGTGCAAATGCCAATATGGCTCGGGCTAGAGGCCGTATTTATGAACCGATCTTTACGAAACTTCTTGGGTACCTTTGGTATCACCGTGGGACGAGAACGAGTGTTTTGGGGTCCGGTCCGAAATTCAAGATGGCTGATGGCAGCCATTTTGTACAAAATTAGGTGCAATCAGATTTTTGCACAGAACTTCCATATGAAAGCCCTGATTTGAATAATTTTTTTGTGTGAATGTTTAGTACCATGGGATGCATCACATATAATACGGGTTTTTTTCTCGTGCAGAAATTATGCAAATTAGATGAACTTTGATTTTTTCAGTGCGACTTACACACAGTAAGTACACATGTCAATACGGCTCAGACTAGAGTCTGTATTTATGAACTGATCTTCACGAAATGTCTTGGGTACCTTTGTTATCACCTTGGGACGAGAACGAGTGTTTCTGGGTGCGGTCTAAAATTCAAGATGGCTGCCAGTGGCCATTTTGTACCGAAATTAGGTCTAATCAGTTTTTTGTACACATCTTCTATACAGCTCAGACTAGAGGCCATATTTATGAACCAATCTTTACGAAACTTCTTGGGTACCTTTGTTATCACCGTGGGATGAGAGCGAGTGTTTTTGGGTGTGGTCTGAAATTCAAGATGGCCACCAGCAGCCATTTTGTACCAAAATTAGTGCAATCAGTCTTTTGTATAGAACTTCTGTATGAAAGTTCTGATTTGAATAAATTTTTGTATGAATGTTTAGTAACATGGAATACATCACATATTGTAAGGGTTTTTTTTTTCGTGCAGAAATTATGCAAATTAGATGAACTTTGATTTATTCAGTGCTACTTACACAATGTAAGCACACATGTCAATACGGCTCAGGGTAGAGGCTGTATTTATGAACCGATCTTCACAAAACTTCTTGGGTACCTTTGTTATCTCCTTGGGATGAGAATGAGTGTTTCTGGGTATGGTCCAAAATTCAAGATGGCTGCCAGTGGCCATTTTGTACCGAAATTAGATCCAATCAGTTTTTTGTCACAAGTTCTATACAGCTCGTATTTATGAACTGATCTTCACAAAACTTCTTGAGTACTTTTGTTTTCACCTTGGGACAGGAACGAGTGTGTTTTGGGGTGCCTTTGTTATCACTGTGCTATGAGAACAAATATTTTGGGGTTCAGTCAGACCCACTCTGGGACTCAAAGATTTTTTCTAGTTCAGCATCTGACTGTCACCCACCTTTACAATACTTTACCTGTACATTTGTTACATGCAACGGTCAGTATTTATGTACAGACCGTTACAATACTTTATATGTACCTTTATTATCAGGTCATTACCTAGATGTTTGTCATTGCTGTGTCACATACTATACATGTACATGTCTTTGTCTTGACAAGTTGAGCTACAGTGTCATTGACACTTTCATTTTTTTATCTATTTTAGTTACCACCACCACCCAACAGATCTAGTTTGAAGAATACTTATGAACCCATTTTTAGCTTAACTTGACAAAGTCAAGATAAGCTATTGCCAGCATGCGTACGGAAGTCTGTTAGTCTGTGAATCTGTGAGTCTGTTCACATTTTCCTTTAGCACATGCTACACCCCGTAGTTCTTGTCTGATCGTCACAAAATTTCATGTGCAGGTTTGGGGTCATGTCTAGATGAGAACGTCCCCTTTCGGTTGTGATCAGTCAACTGGTATGGCAGCCCGAGCCCAAAACCCGAAAACCATTAGCACAGTCTACAGGTCGTATTTATGAAGGGATTTCATTGTATCTTGGTAGGATGCCTCTGTATAATGCCCAGATGAGAACGTCCCCTTTTGGTCATGCTCTGTCAACCTTGATGTCTGCCCAAGCCAAAACCCAAAACCTTTTAGCACAGTCTGCAGGTCATATTTAGTATGGAGGGATTTCATTGTAACTTGCTAGGATGACTCCGTATGATGTCTCGATGAGAACTTCCCCATTTGGTAGCGATCTGTCAACCGTGATGACTGCCCGAGCCCAAAACCGACGGCTACAGGGGCCCAAAGCCCCAAAACCTCTAGCACAGTCTACAGGTCATATTTATGAAGGGATTTCATTGTAACTTGGTAGGATGACTCCAAATAATGTCTAGATGAGAATGTCCCATTTTGATCGCGATCATTCAGCCTTGATGGTTGCCTGAGCCCAACAACCTTTAGCATAGTCTGTAGGTCGTATTTTATGGAAGGATTTCATTGTAACTTGTTAGGTTGACTCCATATAATGCCTAGATGATGACATCCTCTTTTGGTTGTGATTGGTCAACTGTGACGGCTATAGGTGCCCGAAGCCCAAAAACCTTGAGCACAGTCTACAATTATATATTTATGAAGGGATTTCATTGTAACTTCGAAGGATCACTCCAGATGATGCCCAGATGAGAATGTCCCCTTTTGGTTGCGATCATTCAACCATGATGGCTGCCCAAGCCCGAAGCCCAAAAACCTTCAGCACAGTCTACAGGTAATATTTGTGAAGGAATTTCATTGTAACTAAGTAGGTTGACTTCATATAATGTCTAGATGAGAACGTCCCCTTTTGGACACGATTGGGCAACTTGGATGGCTACAGGGGCCCAAAGCCCGAAAACCTTTAGCACAGTCTACAGGTCATATTGGGAGCGCGGTGGCTCAGTGGCAGACTGTTGGACTTCTATGCTAGAGGTCCTGAGTTCGATCCCCATCCGGGACGACCCGCGTTGTGTCCTTGGGCAAGGCTCTTTATCCCGATTTCCTACATGGGGGCACGATGACACTGTGTACTAAGGTGTACTGCACGTCGATAGTGCACATGTCTTCAACTGCTGTAACACTGCTTGAGCAGAGCTTGAACAGAGAATGTTGAGGAGCTGACAGTTGCTCGTCGTTGCTCGGTGGTTCTCTCTGGGTACTCCAGCTTCCTCCACCCGTAAAACTGTCATGGTCATGATTATCCATTGTGCATAAGTATGTGACCTTAAACCCCAATAAATAAATAAATAACAGGTCATATTTATGAAGGGATTTCATTGTAGCTTGGTAGGATGACTCCAAATAATGACTAGATGAGAACGTCCCCTTTTGGTCGCGATCATTCAGCCTTGATAACTGCCCTAGCCCAAAAACCTTTAGCATAGTCTATAGGTCGTATTTTTTAAAGGATTTCATTGTAACTTGTCAGTTTGACTCCATATAATGCCTAGATGATGACATCCCTTTTTGGTTGTGATTGGTCAACTGTGACGGTTACAGGTGCCCAAAGCCCGAAAACCTTGAGCACAGTCTACTGGGATTTCATTGTAACTTTGTAGGATCACTCCAGATGATGCCCAGTTGAGAATATTCCCTTTTGGTTGCGATCATTCAACCATGATGGCTGCCCGAGCCCAAAGCCCGAAAACCTTTAGCATAGTCTTCAGATCATATTTATGAAGGGTTTTCATTGTAATTTGGTAGGTTGACTTCATATAATGTCTAGATGAGAACATCCCCTTTTGAACACGATTGAGAAACTGTGATGGCCACAGGGGCCCAAAGCCCGAAAACATTTAGCATGGTCTACAGGTCATATGTACGAAGGGATTTCATTGTATCTTGGTAGGATGACTCCAAGTAATGCCTAGACATCCCCATTTGGTCGCGATCATTAAAGCTTGATGGCTGCCCAAAACCTTTAGCATAGTCTATAGATCGTATTTATGGAAGGATTTCATTGTAACTAGCTAGTTAGGTTGACTCCATATAATGCCTGGATGATGACATCCTCTTTTGGTCGTGTTTGGTCAACTGTGATGGCTTCAGGGGCCTGAAGCCTGAAAACCTTGAGCACAGTCTACAGGTCATATATATGAAAGGATTTCACTGTAACCACATAGGATCACTCCAGATTATGCCCAGATGACAACGCCCCCTTTTGGTCGCAATCATTCATCAGCTTCCCGAGCCCAAAACCCGAAAAACTTAAGACAGACTACAGGTCGTATTTGTGAAGGGATTTCATTGTAACTTAGTAGAATGACTCAGTATAATGTCGAGATGAGGACGTCCCCTTTTGGTTGCAATCGGTCCTCCATCATGGCTACACAGGCCTGAAGCCCGAAAACCTTTAGCACAGTCTACAGGCCATATTTATGAAGGGATTTCAATGTAACTTGATAGGATGACTCATTTTGGAATAATTTCACTGTAACTTGGTAACTTTCGTTGACATATGTTAAATGTGAGAGCCACATACAATAACTGTGAAGTCATATTAACCCACACCTCAGCACTTTAGTACAGTGTACACCTCATATTATTTTTATTAAAAACATAGCATACAGGGAACAGAAATTAACATATTCCCAATTATCACAATTCTTGTCTTATTTCATAATCCTTTCATAAACATTGAACATTATTGTTTTCATCAAGCACAACACACACACAAGTTAAGCTACAGTGTCATTGACACTTTCATTTATCTATTTTAGTTACCACCAGCACCCAACAGATCCAGCATGAAGAATACTTCTGATCCTAACTATATCCAGCCCCAGACATCATCACAAGTTTCTGGGCCTCCACCAGCTTATGCACCACCACCTTATAGTGCTGGACCACCTCCTCCAGCTGGCGGTATTGGTTTTGCTCCTGTTGGTTAGTAATATTTTCTTCTTTATTAAGCCACTTGGAGATTCTGGGAATATTATCCTAGAGTGATGTGGGAGTGGGAAAGGCCACATGTAGATTGAATAGTATTTAGGAAATCTGAGAATATTATCTTGGAGTGATGTGTGTGTGGGGAATGCCAAATGTAGATTGAATGGTAATTGGGGAATCTGAAAATATTATTATCCTTAAGTGATGTGGGAATGGGAAAGGGCACATGTAGATTGAGTGGTAATTGGGAAATCTGAGAATATTAGCTTGGAGTGATGTGTGTGTGTGGGGAATGCCACGTGTAGATTGAATGGTAATTGGGAAATCTGAGAATATTATCTTGGAGTGATGTGTGTGTGGGGAATGCCACATGTAGATTGAATGGTAATAGGGGAATCTGATAATATTCGCTTGGAGTGATGTGTGTGTGGGGAATGGCACATGTAGATTGAATGGTAATTGGGAAATCTGAGAATATTCGCTTGGAGTGATGTGTGTGTGGGGAATGCCACATGTAGATTGAATGGTAATTGGGAAATCTGAGAATATTTGCTTGAAGTGATGTGTGTGTGGGGAATGCCACATGTAGATTGAATGGTAATTGGGGAATCTGAGAATATTATCTTGAAGTGATGTGTGTGTGGGGAATGCCACATGTAGATTGAATGGTAATTGGGGAATCTGAGAATATTATCTTGGAGTGATGTGTGTGTGGGGAATGCCACATGTAGATTGAATGGTAATTGGGGAATCTGAGAATATTAGCTTGGAGTGATGTGTGAGTGGGGAATGCCACGTGTAGATTGAATGGTAATTGGGGAATCTGAGAATATTAGCTTGGAGTGATGTGTGAGTGGGGAAGGCCACATGTAGATTGAGTGGTACTTGGGGAATCTGAGAATATTATTATCCTTAAGTGATGTGGGAATGGGAAAGGCCACATGTAAATTGAGTGGTACTTGCAGAATCGGGGAATATTATTGTTCTTGAGTGATGTGGGAGTGGGACATTGTCTGAGGCGAAAGATATTCAACCCAAAAACAAACAAATTATGGCTGAAAATATTTTATGAAAAACAAAACTACCACGGCTCAATTAATCCTGTGCATTGGATATAGGTTATATAATAAACTTCTATTAATTGAATAAAAATGGTCTGTTAATAGAAAAGAAAAATTTGTGTCGATTTTCTCAATGGGAACACAATGAATCATGAGAATTTTTTTTTCAAAGAAAATCATTTAAGTATTTCCAACTTTCAGCAAAGAAATATATTAAATTTAAACTTTATTAAACACTCATTGTTATTAAATTTATACTTTATTAAATTCTCATTGTTATTAAATTTAAACCTTATTAAACTCTCATTGCTATTTTGTCAACTTCATACCATACAATTCACAGGAAATCAGTGAAAATCTTTCTCGGTATCTTTTTTTCAAATTTCGAAGCTATACAGGCTTATTCCCAACAAGACGAATCCCAACATGATGAATGTCAAAAATGGCCATCCCAACAAGACGAATCCCAACATGATGAATGTCAAAAATGGCCATCCCAACAAGACGAATCCCAACATGATGAATGTCAAAAATGGCCATCCCAACAAGACGAATCCCAACATGATGAATGTCAAAAATGGCCATCCCAACAAGACGAATCCCAACATGATGAATGTCAAAAATGGCCATCCCAACAAGACGAATCCCAACATGATGAATGTCAAAAATGGCCATCCCAACAAGACGAATCCCAATATGATGAATGTCAAAAATGGCCATCCCAACAAGACGAATCCCAACATGATGAATGTCAAAAATGGCCATCCCAACAAGACGAATCCCAACATGATGAATGTCAAAAATGGCCATCCCAACAAGACGAATCCCAACATGATGAATGTCAAAAATGGCCATCCCAACAAGACGAATCCCAACATGATGAATGTCAAAAATGGCCATCCCAACAAGACGAATCCCAACATGATGAATGTCAAAAATGGCCATCCCAACAAGACGAATCCCAACATGATGAATGTCAAAAATGGCCATCCCAACAAGACAAATCCCAACATGATGAATGTCAAAAATGGCCATCCCAACAAGACGAATCCCAACATGATGAATGTCAAAAATGGCCGTCCCAACAAGACGAATCCCAACATGATGAATGTCAAAAATGGCCGTCCCAACAAGACGAATCCCAACATGATGAATGTCAAAAATGGCCGTCCCAACAAGACGAATCCCAACATGATGAATGTCAAAAATGGCCGTCCCAACAAGACGAATCCCAACATGATGAATGTCAAAAATGGCCATCCCAACAAGACGAATCCCAACATGATGAATGTCAAAAATGGCCATCCCAACAAGACGAATCCCAACATGATGAATGTCAAACATGGCCATCCCAACAAGACGAATCCCAACATGATGAATGTCAAAAATGGCCATCCCAACAAGACGAATCCCAACATGATGAATGTCAAAAATGGCCATCCCAACAAGACGAATCCCAACATGATGAATGTCAAAAATGGCCATCCCAACAAGACGAATCCCAACATGATGAATGTCAAAAATGGCCATCCCAACAAGACGAATCCCAACATGATGAATGTCAAAAATGGCCATCCCAACAAGACGAATCCCAACATGATGAATGTCAAAAATGGCCATCCCAACAAGACGAATCCCAACATGATGAATGTTAAAAATGGCCATCCCAACAAGACGAATCCCAACATGATGAATGTCAAAAATGGCCATCCCAACAAGACGAATCCCAACATGATGAATTTCAAAAATGGCCATCCCAACAAGACGAATCCCAACATGATGAATGTCAAAAATGGCCATCCCAACAAGACGAATCCCAACATGATGAATGTCAAAAATGGCCATCCCAACAAGACCAATCCCAACATGATGAATGTCAAAAATGGCCATCCCAACAAGACGAATCCCAACATGATGAATGTCAAAAATGGCCATCCCAACAAGACGAATCCCAACATGATGAATGTCAAAAATGGCCATCCCAACAAGACGAATCCCAACATGATGAATGTCAAAAATGGCCATCCCAACAAGACGAATCCCAACATGATGAATGTCAAAAATGGCCATCCCAACAAGACGAATCCCAACATGATGAATGTCAAAAATGGCCATCCCAACAAGACGAATCCCAACATGATGAACGTCAAAAATGGCCATCCCAACAAGACAAATCCCAACATGATGAACGTCAAAAATGGCCATCCCAACAAGACGAATCCCAACATGATGAACGTCAAAAATGGCCATCCCAACAAGACGAATCCCAACATGATGAACGTCAAAAATGGCCATCCCAACAAGACGAATCCCAACATGATGAATGTCAAAAATGGCCATCCCAACAAGACGAATCCCAACATGATGAATGTCAAAAATGGCCATCCCAACAAGATGAATCCCAACGTGATGAATGTCAAAAATGGCCATCCCAACAAGACAAATCCCAACATGATGAATGTCAAAAATGGCCATCCCAACAAGACGAATTCCAACATGATGAATGTCAAAAATGGCCATCCCAACAAGACGAATCCCAACATGATGAATGTCAAAAATGGCCATCCCAACAAGACGAATCCCAACATGATGAATGTCAAAAATGGCCATCCCAACAAGACGAATCCCAACATGATGAATGTCAAAAATGGCCATTCCAACAAGACGAATCCCAACATGATGAATGTCAAAAATGGCCATCCCAACAAGACGAATCCCAACATGATGAACGTCAAAAATGGCCATCCCAACAAGACGAATCCCAACATGATGAACGTCAAAAATGGCCAACCCAACAAGACGAATCCCAACATGATGAACGTCAAAAATGGCCATCCCAACAAGACGAATCCCAACATGATGAACGTCAAAAATGGCCATCCCAACAAGACGAATCCCAACATGATGAACGTCAAAAATGGCCATCCCAACAAGACGAATCCCAACATGATGAACGTCAAAAATGGCCATCCCAACAAGACGAATCCCAACATGATGAATGTCAAAAATGGCCATCCCAACAAGACGAATCCCAACATGATGAATGTCAAAAATGGCCATCCCAACAAGACGAATCCCAACATGATGAATGTCAAAAATGGCCATCCCAACAAGACGAATCCCAACATGATGAATGTCAAAAATGGCCATCCCAACAAGACGAATCCCAACAAGATGAATGTCAAAAATGGCCATCCCAACAAGACGAATCCCAACAAGATGAATGTCAAAAATGGCCATCCCAACAAGACAAATCCCAACATGATGAATGTCAAAAATGGCCATCCCAACAAGACGAATCCCAACATGATGAATGTCAAAAATGGCCATCCCAACAAGACGAATCCCAACATGATGAATGTCAAAAATGGCCATCCCAACAAGACGAATCCCAACATGATGAATGTCAAAAATGGCCATCCCAACAAGACGAATCCCAACATGATGAATGTCAAAAATGGCCATCCCAACAAGACGAATCCCAACATGATGAATGTCAAAAATGGCCATCCCAACAAGACGAATCCCAACATGATGAATGTCAAAAATGGCCATCCCAACAAGACGAATCCCAACATGATGAATGTCAAAAATGGCCATCCCAACAAGACGAATCCCAACATGATGAATGTCAAAAATGGCCATCCCAACAAGACAAATCCCAACAAGATGAATGTCAAAAATGGCCATCCCAACAAGACGAATCCCAACATGATGAATGTCAAAAATGGCCATCCCAACAAGACAAATCCAACATGATGAATGTCAAAAATGGCCATCCCAACAAGACGAATCCCAACATGATGAATGTCAAAAATGGCCATCCCAACAAGACAAATCCCAACATGATGAATGTCAAAAATGGCCATCCCAACAAGACGAATCCCAACATGATGAACGTCAAAAATGGCCATCCCAACAAGACGAATCCCAACATGATGAATGTCAAAAATGGCCATCCCAACAAGACAAATCCCAACATGATGAATGTCAAAAATGGCCATCCCAACAAGACCAATCCCAACATGATGAATGTCAAAAATGGCCATCCCAACAAGACGAATCCCAACATGATGAATGTCAAAAATGGCCATCCCAACAAGACAAATCCCAACATGATGAATGTCAAAAATGGCCATCCCAACAAGACAAATCCAACATGATGAATGTCAAAAATGGCCATCCCAACAAGACAAATCCCAACATGATGAATGTCAAAAATGGCCATCCCAACAAGACGAATCCCAACAAGACGAATCCCAACAAGACAAATGTAATTAACCCTTTACCCAACGTAACGGCCAAAACCGGCCAGCGCTATTCTCAAAAATCGCCAATTAATTTTCATTATTTTTTTCATTTTTTGTCTCAAAAACATAGGTTATGACCCCTCGTTGGAACGAGCTCGTCGAGCTCGTTCCAACGAGGGGTCATAACCTATGTTTTCGAGACAAAAAATGAAAAAAATTAGTTATTCAAGAATTATTTTTGCAAGTGTCGTCTGCTTTTCATGTTAGGTAAAGGGTTAAAATGACTATATAAGGCCACACGAAGTAGATCTTCTGTTTCTCATGTCATTATTTGTAAAATTGCATGTGGGCTAAAGCATTGCAAAGCCTTCTTGCACTCGAGGGACAAATTTATCAATTTTTTTAACAAAGGTAAAATATCGGACATAAACCATTTAATTTTTATTACTTTTAAGTTTACATTGGTTATAAAAAGACAGCATGCGGCAACCAAAGGGACCATGCAGGAGGGACAGAGAAACAGATTTTTAATTTTTTTTAGGCCTAACCCATTTTATTTTGAGGTTTTCCTTCATAAACTACTAACACTGCTTACTTTTGGACAAAGAGATTTCAATTAACTGGTTGAGGGCTGGAAGCCCATTTTGGGACTTTATCCTGAAGTGCAGGTACCAGAGATAAAAGACTGCATATTCTGTGGATGTACTTCAATTAATTTTTGATGTGATATTATTAAGCCTGGGTGGATTTGCCCTGTTAAAATTAACTCTCTCCCATTAATTGTAACAAGGCAATAATATGTGAACAAAATTTTGACAATCAAGAAAAGCTTAGCATGCTATCAGTTAACAGAGGCACCTTGCTTTGTTACAAGATGCTATTTAGTACAGTTTTTTGGTATCTTTTTTATCAATAAAACTCCCAAACACATGCATAAAATAAAACCCCAAAATACTTCATATAGCCTATATTGTAATATACACATTCTTTTTAAAGTAAATTTTCCCTATATTTGATGAGAAAGGTTTTTTGTTTTGTTGGGCTTCGTCTTGTTGGAGTTGTCATGTTGGGACCGTCTTTTTGGGATATTTTACTAATTTGTCTTGGGATTTGTCTTGTTGGATGACACTGCTATAATTCAAAATCTGATTTCTACTGCACGCCAATTGTCAAGCAAAATTGCTTTAAACCACCAGACTGGCATCGCATGTGACATCTGGAGAAGAACAAATTCTCAGTTTGTGAGAATTCAACTTGTGCATATAAATTCAGTTTGTTCGCAAGAATTGAGAATTTTTTGTTCTTGTCACCTGATGGACTCCTAACTAACTTGATACTCATGGGAAATTATTATTATTCCTGATGGGGGCGGGTGTGAGATGTGGGAAATCTCACTCAAGGGCAAGATATTTGGGCCAGACATGAGGCTTGCCAAGTGTATGGACCAAATATCTTGTCCCGAGGGTGCGATTTCCCCTTCTCACACCCTCCCCATCAGGGATAATTTTTCTCCCCCACCAAAACACCCTGACGTTATCAAAAGTCATTCAGGGGCTCGTGCAGCTATATCGAACAATTTTGCTGTCTATTTCTGAAAAAACTAATTTGCTTATCATAGAAAGTGCACAGAAATTCTGTATATACCAGGCCTGGCATTCATAAAAATACAGGAGAGCTAAAAATCGCTCTCCTCGCATGACCTGGTGGAGCGATTAGCTATTCTCAAGTGTACTATTAATTAATTCTGCCTAGGTGGCATTGTACATTTTATTTGGTGCTGCTAACAATGTAGTCTCTGTGAGATGGTTACACTGCCCCTCCCACACCTCCGGGCCTTGGTAAGGCCCAGAGGTGTGGGAGGGGTAGTGTGGCCGTCTTACAGAGACGAGACCACTAACATATCCGAGATCTGAAAAGATTTGGATTTTTGGAATAGGTTGTTATCGTATTCATTATTTTCTAAGGCCAGGAGGGCTAGTTTTCACCCTCCTTAATTTTTTTAAGGTGAGCAGTAGGCGAGCAAATAAATCACACTCCTGAAAATGCCAGGCATGATATACCACAGGAATATACCACAAATTTTAATCCCAATGCCGGCAAGACTGGGGTTAAAGATTTCTAGCAAATAAACATTGACACATTCCAATGACATCATATTATGAACTCTGCTGTGTATTCGCTTAACTTTTCGACAAGAATTTTGTGAAACTCTCTCCACTAAAGTAGTGTTCACCCCAAAGTTCATATAGAAGAGTCAAGTATCCTTTGTTTTAGGGGTCTCTGTTTTTATTTCTATATTCTTCAACAAACATTCGTCTGCTAATTTTTTCCGAAGCATCATACAATGTAGTTTGTTTTCAGAAGAACATGTAATGATTGAATAATTCTCTTCTCATTAAATATGCTAATAAGTAGGTCATGTGAGGTATCTATCTTGTGAAGGCAGTTGCGGGAGAAACTTTTTTCTGATGAGTGTTTTTTAGCTAAACTTGGCAAAGTAAAGCTGAGGTATACATACAATGACCTGTGAAGTAGGTTTAGTTAGGCAACAAGATTTCCCTTTGGCATGCCCTACTGGGCACATTTAGGATTGGATTGCTTTGAAACTTTGTATGCTTGTTTAGGGTGATCTCTGAATGGGAACTATCGATTTTCTTCCATTTCTGTCAAAACTTGTGGACGTGCATATGCCCACAATTTCCTTCAGAACACCACCTTTCATGATCAGATCACTTTGAAACTTGGTATGCTTGTTTGGGGGTGACCTCCAGATGATAGCTATCGTTTTTCTTCCATTGCCATCAAAAATGTTGCTGTTCACAACGTTCTTTGAACTTAGTTTAGTCAGACCTCAATATTTCCCTTTGGCACACCCTACAGAGCACATTTATGATTGGATTGCTTTGAAACTTGGTGTGCTTAATTGGAGTGACGTCTAGATGGGAGCTATGGATTTTCTTGCATTTGCATCAAAAAATGTTGCTGCTGGCAACAACTTTCAATGAACTTAGTGCAGTTATACATCAATATTTCCCTCTGACACACCCTGCATTTATGATTGGATCGCTTTGAAACTTGGTGTGTTTGTTTGGGGTGACTTCCACATGGAAGCTATGTATTTTCTTCCATTTCTATTGAAAAATGTTGCCGTTGACAACAACCTTTGAACTTGATTTCTTCAAGTCTCACTATGTCCCTTTGGCACACCCCACAGTGCACATTTGTGATTGGATCACTTTGAAACTTGGTATGCTTGTTTGGAGTAACATCTAGATGGGAGGGGTATGGTGGCTCAGTTGGTAGAGGTGCAGGCTGCAAGCCGATAGGTCCTCGGTTCAAATCACACCTGCAGCAACTGCGTTGTATCCTTCATCAAGACACTTCACCCACCCTTGGCATGTGGGGGACCGGTGACATTGTGTTCTACGACATACTGCATGTTGATGGTGCACTTGTCTTCAAGCAATGCTAACCCTGCTTGTGTGGAGTTAATATGTTGGGGAGCTGAAAGTTGCTCGCCCTTGCTCAGTGGTTCTCTCCGGGTACTCCTGTTTCCTCCACCTGTTGTGAAGAAATATGTGACCTTAAACACCAATAAATAATAATAATAATACCTCTAGATGGGAGCTATTGATTTTCTTCCTTATCCATCAAAAAATGTTGCTGTTGGCAATGACCTTTGAACTTGGTTTAGTAAGGCATCAATATTTCCCTTTGGCACTCCCTACTAGGCACATTTATGACTGGATTGCTTTGAAACTTGGTGTGTTTGTATAGGGTGACGCCTAGATGGGAGTTATCGATTTTCTTCCATTTCCATCAAAACAAATTGCCATTGGCAGCAAACTTCGAACTTAATTTAGTCAGGCATCGATATATTCCTCGGATCACTTGAAACTTGGTATGTGTGTTTCGGGTGACCACTAGATGTGAGCTATTGATTTATTTTCATTTCCATAAAAAATTATTGTTGTTAGCGCTTTTGAACTTTGTGCATTTGTGCAGCAACTTATCCCTCTTGCACTCCCTGCAGGGTATGTTTATGAATTTCCATAAAAAAAACCCCACAAGCAATGACCTTCAAACTTAGTGCATTTGTGCATTAACATCTTCCTTCGGCATGCCTCAGAGAGCACATTCATTATCAGGTTGTTTTGAAACTTTGTATGCTTATTCAGTTTGACAAAGATAGGAGCTATCGATTTTCTTTTCATTTCCATCAAAAACTGTTAGCAACAGTCATTGAATTTATTGCATTTGTGCTTCAGCATTCGTCGTTGACATGGCCTACAGGGCACATTTATTGTAGGATTGTTTTTAGCTTAACTTGACAAAGTCAAGATAAGCTATTGCCATCATGCGTGCGGAAGTCTGTTCACATTTTCCTTTAGCACGGGCTACACCCCGCAGTTCTTGTCTGATCATCACAAAATTTCATATGCAGGTTTGGGGCCATGTCTAGATGAGAATGTCCCCTTTTGGTCGCGATTGGTCAACCGGTATGGCTGCCGAGCCCCAAACCATTAGCACAGTCTACAGGTCGTATTTATGAAGGGATTTCATTGTAACTTGGTAGGATGCCTCTGTATAATGCCTAGATGAGAACGTCCCCTTCTGGGCATGATCTGTCAACTGTGATGGTTGCCCAAGCCCGAAACCCAAAAACTTTTAGCATAGTCTGCAGGTCATGTTTAATATGGAGGAATTTCATTGTAACTTGGTAGGATGACTCCTTATGATGTCTAGATGAGAATTTCCCCATTTGGGCGTGATCTGTCAACTGTGACGACTACCCGAGCCCCAAACCCGAAAACCTTTAGCACAGTCTACTGGTCATATTTATTGAGGAATTTCATTGTATCTTGGTGGGTTGACTTCATATAATGTCTAGATGAGAACGGCCCTTTTGGACGTGATTGGGCAACTGTGACGGCTACAGGGGCCCAAAGCCTGAAAACCTTTAGCACAGTCTACAGGTCATATTTACGAAGGGATTTCATTGTAACTTGGTGGGATGACTCCAAATAATGTCTAGATGAGAACGTCCCATCTTGATCGCGATCATTCAGCCTTGATGGCTGCCCAAGCCCAAAAGCCTTTAGTATAGGCAAAAGGTCATATTTATGGAAGGATTTCATTGTAACCTGTTAGGTTGACTCCATATAAATACCTAGATGATGACATCCCTTTTGGTCGTGATTGGTCAACTGTGATGGCTACAGGTGCCCGAAGCCCGAAAACCTTGAGCACAGTCTACAAGTCATATTTATGAAGTGATTTCATTGTAGCTTCGTAGGATCACTCCAGATGATGCCCAGATGAGAATGTTCCCTTTTGGTTGCGATCATTCAACCATGATGGCTGACCGAGCCCGAAGCCTGAAAACCTTTAGCACAGTCTACAGGTCATATTTATGAAGGGATTTCATTGTAACATGGTAGGTTGACTTCATATAATGTCTAGATGAGAACGTCCCCTTTTGGACACGATTGGGCAACTGTGACGGCTACAGGGGCCCGAAGTACGAAAACCTTTAGAACAGGCTACCGGTCAAAATTATGAAGGGATTTCATTGTAGCTTGGTAGGATGACTCCATATAATGTCTAGATGAGAAGATCCCCTTTTGATCGCGATCATTCAGCCTTGATAGCTGCCGGAGCCCAAAAACCTTTAGCACAGTCTACAGATCATATTTATGAAGGGATTTCATTGCAACTGGTAGGTTGACTTCATATAATGTTTTGATGAGAACGTCCCCTTTGTACGCAATTGGGAAACTGGCGGCTACAGGGGCCCGAAGCACAGTCTACAGGCCATATTTATGAAGGGACTCGTTTTGGAATAATTTCACTGTAACTTGGTAACTTTCGTTGATATACGTTAACTGTGAGGGCCACATACATTAACTGTGAGGTCATATTAACCCACCCCTCAGCTCTTTAGTACAGTGTACACCTCATATTATTTTTCTCAAAAACATAGCATACAGGGAATAGAAATAAACATATTCCCAATTATCACAATTCTTGTCTTATTTCATAATCCTTTCATAAACATTGAACATTATCCTTTTCATCAAACACAACACACAAGTTAAGCTACAGTGTCATTGACACTTTCATTGAACTTGGTGTGCTCATTAGGTGAGACCTCTAGATAAGAGCTATTGATTAGCATTCATTTCTGTGAAAAAAGTTGCTGTTTACAATAATCTCTGAACTTACTGCATTTCTGTATCAACATTCTTTCTTTAGCCAGTCTTATAGTTTACATTTAAAAATGCTCTGATTGCTCTGACATTGTGCACACAGAGTGATGTTATATTGAAGTTTCACGAAATAACATTGGAACGAATGATCTTCAATTTTGCCATTTCACTTATAACTTACCAAGTTCAAGTTGATTAGATTGTCAAGTTAAACTGTAGTGTCATTGACACTTTCATTTTAGGAATATTCAAACTTTCCAACACTTTAGGTCCTCTCTTTAAAAATAACATATACTATTCAAAAAAAGAAGGGAATATCCAAACTGATGTTGATCAGGCTTGTCATTTTGATTTGAGGCAGGCAATCGGCCTTTTCTGCAGTGGCCCGCCTAAACTAAAATTTCTGCGGACCATAAATGACCTCCTCATGCAAAATACCGTGGGCGATAAATATTTATCAGTTCCTATATGTTTACAGAGCTTGAGACGTTTGGCACACAGCCCCAGTTAAAATTGAGAGGGGGGATTTTTTTCTCAGAATATATTTCGTCAAATGACCGGGAGAAGGTGCCTGTGAATGAAATTTCACCCCTCGCCTGTCAAGAATTATGCACAGAATACGACAACAAAATTTCGAACCATTCCAATAAAAATTGGTATGCAAATGAGCGAAGTGACCAACGTTTCATATCTGTAAAATGTCACCCATTTTGTCAACGTGAGGATTCCTTTATGTATAAAGCCTTATCCATGAATTGGAAGCTGATTCCAGGTTGTCTTTCTTACTTTCACACTCCCATTTTTGGAAACGTTCTGTTTTCGAAATAACAGCATATCAAAATATTTCTTTATTGAGTAACAATTCTTCCAATATATTTACCAGTATGTATTATTCTTTGGCGTTTTTTTCACCAAATTTCTTACCAGTACCCAAGGTAAACTGTTTGATATTTGTGGGACAACACTGGTCACGGGATCGGCAAAGCTCACCTAACTTCGTGTCAACTGAAGAATAGCCTGACCCCTAGTCAGCCTCCTTTGATGAATTAAAGTGGACCAAAAATGGCCCTTCTGGACCCATTTTAGGCGTCCCATTATGGCCCTCTTGCAGTTCTGATAATGAAAAGCCTGGTTGATATTTTCAGAAAATGGTATTGGATACGCGTGATTGGACACATCAATATGTTACCAAGTTTAGTGTGGATCATGAATGTCACCAGCCCCCGAAAACTTTGCTGGTTTTTTGCATGAGCGCTGTGTAAATGGCTGTGGAAGTATGTTTTGAAATTTTCATTTGTACTGGACGGACTTTTTCGGAGGTATCATCATTTTCATTACAGGCTTTTTTTGGAGGTCTAATAGTTCTTTTTGTGGTATAAACTCGTTCATCAATAGTTTCTGGTCAAAACATAACTTTTGAGGTATGCGAAGACTGACACATGGTGAACGGTTACATGCCATTGGCATGTTGGAAGCTGGCAACAGACAGACTGCAGTGGCTCAAATTTTTAATGTTACTCAATTGGTGATTAGCAGGTTGTGGTCACGCTACCGTCAGACAGAAATTTTTAATGACAAACGTCAGTTAGTTCCTCCAAGGGCGACAACTGCTAACAAGGATCGTTTCATCCGAACCATCAAAATGCCTCAGAAATTGGACAGTAGCTGCACCTAGCGACAGATGTGCGAGCCAGTGGTCAGACTCTCCGAAATCGCCTACTCAGCTGGAATTTGCAGAAAGAATGATACCATGACATAACCGTTAGGCAGCACGATCGTTTTGGTGGTGGATCGGTTCTGGTGTGGGAGGCACAACCATAACAAGCAGAACAGCATTACATGTCATCCAAGGGCATGTCACAGGGTAGGACTACAGTTATATATTAGCAGCTCATGCGGTGCCATTTGCGCAGCATCACGGCTGTCAATTCATTTTCCAAGATGACAAAGCAAGAGCACACATGGCCTGTGTCAGTTCAGAGTTCATGCAGGAGCAGAACATCACTACACTGCCTGAGTCCAAACCTTTCACCAATTGAGCACGTCTGGGATATGCTTTGCAAGCGCCTATGACAATACCAACAGCCCCCTACCAATGTCCAGGAACTCACCGCTGCACTGCAGAAAGAATGGAATAACATAAGTCTCATGAACCAAGGAGGATTTACAAGGTATTAAGGTCCTGGTCTGAATGTGATAAATTCTCTGACTGACCATCCATGTCTTCTACAGCTCAGTGTGTGGAATGCATGCTTGTAAGGCACCCAACTATCGCTGAAATCATTCATTCTTTTTTTGTCTGCAACTGTAGTTCTGAAGTTCTTCTCGCCTTAAAATATGTTTGAATAACTTGAAACACTAACAATCCGGACTATAGTCTGGTCCATATTTACTATGCTATAAAACGTATAGTCATTTTTGGGTTGTTAATTGTTTTATATTGGACCTGAAAAGTTTGATTTTCTCCTTAAAATCAGTAGGCTTTCTCTGGGAATCATTGGTATCCCTTAAAATCAGTAGGCTTTCTCTGAGAAACATTGGTACCCCTTAAAATCAGTAGGCTTTCTCTGGGAATCATTGGTACCCCTTAAAATCAGTAGGCTTTCTCTGGGAATCATTGGTACCCCTTAAAATCAGTAGACTTTCTCTGGGAATCATTGGTATCCCTTAAAATCAGTAGGCTTTCTCTGGGAATCATTGGCACCCCTTAAAATCAGTAGGCTTTCTCTGAGAATCATTGGTACCCCTTAAAATCAGTAGGCTTTCTCTGGGAATCATTGGTACCCCTTAAAATCAGTAGGCTTTCTCTGGGAATCATTGGTACCCCTTAAAATCAGTAGGCTTTCTCTGGGAATCATTGGTATCCCTTAAAATCAGTAGGCTTTCTCTGGGAATCATTGGCACCCCTTAAAATCAGTAGGCTTTCTCTGGGAATCATTGGTACCCTTTAAAATCAGTAGGCTTTCTCTGGGAATCATTGGTACCCCATAAAATCAGTAGGCTTTCTCTGGGAATCATTGGTATCCCTTAAAATCAGTAGGCTTTCTCTGGGAATCATTGGTACCCCTTAAAATCAGTAGGCTTTCTCTGGGAATCATTGGTACCCCTTAAAATCAGTAGGCTTTCTCTGGGAATCATTGGTACCCCTCAAAATCAGTAGGCTTTCTCTGGGAATCATTGGTACCCCTTAAAATCAGTAGGCTTTCTCTGGGAATCATTGGTAGGCTTTCTCTGGGAATCATTGGTATCCCTTAAAATCAGTAGGCTTTCTCTGGGAATCATTGGTAGGCTTTCTCTGGGAATCATTGGTAGGCTTTCTCTGGGAATCATTGGTATCCCTTAAAATCAGTAGGCTTTCTCTGGGAATCATTGGTACCCCTTAAAATCAGTAGGCTTTCTCTGGGAATCATTGGTAGGCTTTCTCTGGGAATCATTGGTATCCCTTAAAATCAGTAGGCTTTCTCTGGGAATCATTGGTAGGCTTTCTCTGGGAATCATTGGTAGGCTTTCTCTTGGAATCATTGGTAGGCTTTCTCTGGGAATCATTGGTAGGCTTTCTCTTGGAATCATTGGTATCTCTTAAAATCAGTAGGCTTTCTCTTGGAATCATTGGTATCCCTTAAAATCAGTAGGTTTTCTCTGGGAATCATTGGTATCCCTTAAAATCAGTAGTCTTTCTCTGGGAATCATTGGTATCCCTTAAAATCAGTAGGCTTTCTCTGGGAATCATTGGTATCCCTTAAAATCAGTAGGCTTTCTCTGGGAATCATTGGTATCCCTTAAAATCAGTAGCCTTTCTCTGGGAATCATTGGTACCCCTTAAAATCAGTAGGCTTTCTCTGGGAATCATTGGTAGGCCTTCTCTGGGAATCATTGGTATCCCTTAAAATCAGTAGGCTTTCTCTGGGAATCATTGGTACCCCTTAAAATCAGTAGGCTTTCTCTGGGAATCATTGGTAGGCTTTCTCTGGGAATCATTGGTAGGCTTTCTCTGGGAATCATTGGTAGGCTTTCTCTGGGAATCATCAGTAGGCTTTCTCTGGGAATCATTGGTAGGCTTTCTCTGGGAATCATTGGTAGGCTTTCTCTGGGAATCATTGGTAGGCTTTCTCTGGGAATCATTGGTAGGCTTTCTCTGGGAATCATTGGTAGGCCTTCTCTGGGAATCATTGGTAGGCTTTCTCTGGGAATCATTGGTAGGCTTTCTCTGGGAATCATTGGTATCCCTTTTGATGTCAGTGCTGTAGTGTTTCTTACTAATCAGCTGTTAGATGCTTCAAATTACAATTCAGTTGGAAACTTGAACTAAACACATACTGGTTCATGCATAAATTATTCATGAGTGATTTTTACACCCTCCCCCTCTCCTATATACTGAATTCACATTGTCTGTCCGTCCTTAGACATAATTTTGTCCGGAGACGTTCGTGAACCAATATGCTCGAAACTTGGTATGAATATTCACCACCATGGGAACCTGTGATTATAGTTCTGGTTGTTATTATTTTTTCCAGAATTATGTCCCTTTTCAACTTCAAATTGCAGGCTTAGAATTTTGTCCTGAGATTTTCTCAGATGTTGATCAGTCAATTCCTTTGAAACTTGGTATGGATATTTAATACCATGGAAACCTGTGCACATGCGATTATAGTTTTGATTGGACCTTTTTGCCAGAGTATATGCCCCCTTTCATCTCAGAATGTGTGAATTTTGTCCAGAGATTTTCTCAAATAAATGTTTATGTGTTGATTCGTTTGAAACTTGGTATGGATATTTACTACCATGATGTGATTATAATTTCGATCAGACTTTTTTTGATTTGAGTTATACCCCCTTTCATCTTAGAATGCCTGAATTGCCTCCAATTTTGTCCGGAGATTTTCCTAGATATTTATGGGTCGATTTCTTTGAAACTTGATATGGATGTTCACTACCATGGAACTTGTGATTATAGTTTCGATCAGACTTTTTTGCCAGAGTTATGCCCCTTTTCAACTTGAAATGCTTGCATTTTGTCCAGAGATTTTCTCAGATGTTTATAGGTCGATTCCTTTGAAAAATGGTATGAACGTTCACCACCATGGGAACCTGTGCACCTGCAATTATAGTTTTAACTTTTTACCCAACGTAACGGTCAAAACCGGCCAGCGCTATTCTAAAAAATCACCAATTAATTTTCATTTTTTGTCTCAAAAACATAGGTTATGACCTCTCTTTGGAACAAGCTCGTCGAGCTTGTTCCAATGAGGGGCCATAACCTATGTTTTAAAGACAAAAAATTTGAAAAATTAGTTATTCAAGAATTTTTTTGCAAGTGTCGTCTGCTTTTCATGTTAGGTGAAGGTTTAATCAGGCTTGCTTTTGCTAGATTTATGCTTGGGGGCACGAGTCAGTATGGTATGAAGTAATATTAATCTTCTAATATTAACTGCTTGTTCATTGAAAAGTAATTTAGCACTCTATCAGTAAACAGGGGAGTGCAGTGGCTCAGTGATAGACTGTTGGACTTCTATGCTAGAGGTCCCGAGTTGATTCCCGTACGGGACTACCTGCGTTGTGCTCTTGGGCAAGGCACTTTATCCCGATTGCCTACATGGGGGCATGATGACGGCGTGTACTAAGGCGCACTGCACGTCGATGGTGCACATGTCTCCAACTGCTGTAACCCTGCTTGAGCGGAGCTTGAAAAGAGTCAGAATGTTGAGGAGCTGACAGTTGCTCATCGTTGCTCGATGGTTCTCTCTGGGTACTCCGGCTTCCTCCACCTGTAAAACTGTCACAGTCACGATTAGCCATTGTGCATAAGTATGTGACCTTAAATCCCAATACATAAATAAATAAATATAATCAGTAAACAGAGACTTGCCTGTTTGTTTCAATTAGCCATTGTGCAGAAAAATGTGACCTTAAACACCAATAAATAAATAAATAAATTTCTGAATAAGGGTGGAGGGGTTATGTAGTAATCATTTTGTCCGTTCATCCTTCTGTCTGTTCGTCTGTCTGTCTGTCTGTCTCTGTCTGTCTGTCTGTTCGTCCGTCCATCAAACTCGTTTCCGGGCATTAACTTTTGTACCATTGGTTGCACAGTACTCATACTTCACATGTAGACTGCTTGTAATGGGATGATGCTTGGGATTGCTCTTGGGATCTGTAGGTCAAAGATCAAGGTCACTGTTAACTATAAATAGAATTTTTGTTTCCATGCAATAACTTTAGTTTTCTTTTGTGTATGAAGCTATAACTGTACATTGTGGTTGCATTTGAGATGTCGATCGTTGGGATTGCATTTGGGGTCAATAGATCAAAGGTCAAGGTCACCATTACTATAAATAGATTTTTGGTTTCCATGCAATAACTTTAGTTTTCCTTTATGTATGAACCTATAACTTAATACTGTGGTTGCATTTGAGATGTCAATCATTGGGGTTTCATTTGGGGTCAAAGGTCAAGGTCACTTATTAGCTCACCGAAGGGAGCTCAACTTATCACTTGCCGTCCGTCGTCGTGAACATTGTTCAAACGACGTCTCCTCTGAAACCACTGGTCCGATTTTCATGAAACTTCATGTGGATGTTCATTACTATATGGCAATTCATGTTTGTTCAAATGAAATGGCCACGTCCCTTGGGGGCTCTGTATGGAGCATAACTCTGATACAACATATGAATTATAGAAAAATTATTAAAAAATCTTCTCCAGAACCAGTGGGCAGAATCTTTTGATACTTGGTATGCAGCATCTTGGTATGGGTCTGATTCAAGTTTGTTGTTTTGATACTTGGTACGCAGCATCTTGGTATGGGTCTGGATTCATATTTGGGCTCACTATCGAAGCCTAAATTCGAACTTAGTGCATTTCAGGCAAATTTCTTAAAAAATCTTCTTCTCCAGATCCAGCAGGCAGAATCTTTTGATATTTGGTATGCAACATTGTGGGGTGGATCTGATTCAAGTTTGTTCAAATCGGCCCCCTGGATTCATATTTGGGCTTAGTATAGAAGCCCGAATTCGAACTTAGAGCATTTCAGGCAAATTTCTTAAAAAATCTTCTTCTGCAGATCCAGCAGGCAGAATCTTTTTATATTTGGTATGCAACATTGTGGGGTGGATGTGATTCAAGTTTGTTCAAATCGGCCCCTAGGGTTCATATTTGGGCTCAGTATAGGATCCCAATTTGAACTTAGTGCATTTCAGGCAAATGTCTTTAAAAATCTTCTTCTCAAGATCCAGCAGGCAGAATCTTTTGATATTGGGTATGCAGCATGCTTAAGGGGGTGAGATTCAAGTTTGTTCAAACCAAGTCCCTGGGTTCATATTTGGGCCCACTGTGGTAGCCCGAATTATAACTTAGTTCAAAATGAGGAATTTTCTTTAAAAATCTTCTTCAGATCCAGCAGTCGAAATGTTTTGATATTTGGTATGCAGCATCCTTAGGGGGGGGGGAGATTCAAGTTTGTTCAAGCCATGTCCCTAGGTCCATATTTGGGCTCACTGTGGGAGCCCGAATGATAACTTAGTTCAAAATGAGGAATTTTCTTTAAAAATCTTCTTCTTCAGATCCAGCAGTCAGAATGTTTTAATATTTGGTATGCAGCATCCTTAGGGGGGTGAGATTCAAGTTTGTTCAAGCCATGTCCCTAAGTCCATATTTGGGCTCACTGTGGGAGCTTTAATTGTAACTTAGTTCGTAATGAGGGATTTTCTTAAAAAATCTTCTTCTTCAGATCCAGCAGTCGGAATGTTTTGATATGTGGTCTGTAGCATCCTTAGGGGGGTGAGATTCAAGTTTGTTAAAGCCAAGTCCCTGGGTCCATATTTGGGCTTCCTGTGGGAGCCCGAATTATAACTTAGTCAATATGAGGAATTTTCTTTAAAAATCTTCTTCTTCAGATCCAGCAGATGAATGTTTTTTATATTTAGTATGCAGCATCCTTAGGGGGGTAAGATTCAAGTTTGTTCAAGCCATGTCCCTAGTTCCATAAAATTTGTCTCTCATGACTTCATTCCTTTGTAGTGTCGATGAACCATGTCTAACTGAATGTGACCCCAAATACTTCTTTGAACCACTTTGGCCGGTGTGCGATTAAGGCTCCTTGGGGCCTCTTGTTATAAATAGATTTTTTTGTTTTCTGCACAATAACTTTAGTTCTCGTTTGTGTACAAGGCTTTAACATCATACTGTGGATGCTTTTGAGATGTCGATTGTTGGGATTGCATTTGGGGTCATTAGGTCAAAGGTCAAGGTCACTATTACTATAAATACATTTTTGGTCTCCAATCATTAACTTTAGTTTTCTTTTGTGTAGGAAGCTACAACTCTCTTCATTATCTCCAAAAAAATATTATGGGAGACTATTGTAATGAGTGATGTCCGTCCATCCATGTGCCTAGACATCCATCCAAAACTCTTTGGCATCCAAATTTTAACTTGAGTTTGGGTGAATTGATTGTAACCAAATTTGTTATACAGCTTACATGGGAAGGTAATGCAAGTTAAGTTTGAAAAAATAAGCCAAAACTAGGTCGAGTGTGACCTACGCACACCCTGTAGGGGACACTCTTCTCCATGTACTAATCCACGGCTTTCAAAACCAGTGTGCAATTGTATAATCAACGTGTCATTCTATTTTTTTCTGCCATCTTAGCAGGATGGTGGGTTGTCTCACTCTTCAATAGTGATACCTTTTGACTCAATGTTAACGATGTTTCCTGTTCCGTTATGTGGATTCATAGCTGTTTCTTCATTTTCCAGACAAACAGGGCTGTGTTTTTATATATTCTCTCGATTATTCCCTGTATTTTTCTTGATAAATCGCTATACCAATTTTGCGTGCGATTTTTGCGTACAGTGCTATTTCGGTCTTTTGTTCATTAATGCTAAACCTTTGGGTTCTGCTTTTAACTGAGTTAGGTGTCAGCTGGGGGTGGTTGTGGCAGCTTTTGTCCCCTCTGTTGAGGTGGAATTTCTGCCAGTTCCCTTTTGGCTGATGGTGTACTTTCCTGTTCCTCTCGGGCTTTTGTTTCCTGCCAGCCTACTTTGGTAGCTGGGGGTGTCCTTGGGTTCACCTTCACGTCAACATAGCTGTCGCTAGATATGCCTTGGACGATATCTTGCGGGTCAGTTCGTTGGCTTAACATGTTAAGTTTCCCATTATTCATGCTCCACTTTATTTGGGTGTTCTATTGAAAGACCCTGTAGGCTGGGTGGTCTTCCTTGTTTTGGGCTTCCATCTATTGTGTAGTTTGGGCATGTGACATTTTCCTCCCACACCCGTGGAAAGGGGAACGCGGTCGTTCGGGGCCTCCCGAATCGACTCTGGAGAAAATTATACCCCCTCCTGGGGGTTTGGCAGTCTTTTATGGCTTGGATACCGTGGTAGCAGCTGACTTTCTGGCACAGTGAATCCTCTTTTGGAGCCAAGCTCGGTTGCTCTCTCCACTTTTCCGCCTTTGTCAACAGCTACTGATGTATCCGCTTCTGTTGCCACTCCGTCGGTGACATCATCGGTCTCCATTTCAGCCGGCCTCGGCCTATCCCTGCAGGGGTTTGCAGGGATTTCTGATTCTTGGACATGGGAATTTCGGCCTCAACCTTCCCTGGCTTCAACTCCGCGAAGTCAGAAGTGGTTGCCAGCTGATCCATCTGCTGTGGTTTGATTTGGATTCAGATGTCCATGGTGGGGTGACCGAGGGCTCTGCTGCACTTCTGCCCACGCACTCTGCGTCCTTCGGTCAGTTTTGCGGGACCGGTGCATTTTTTGTGCAGACTGGACCTTCTGTTCTTCAGAGGTCCGCGGCAACTCTCCTGAGTTCCTGCACTTCAGATCCTTGAGGCATTTCATACCCCTATAAGCATTTGTATTCAGATGTTTCGGCTCAATCGGCTGCCACCCGTCACCCCACTTTGTGTGTTCTAGAAGATCATGACCCTTCGCTGGTTTAGAGCATCAGATGCAAAGCCACTTTGCCGGGCCGTTCCCACGTCGTACCGGTCGATACAGGTTGTGAGCTTAGGGAGACCCCTCCTTGCTCACGCAGGTTCTTTTCAAGAGCCTTCCTGTTGCCTCCAGCGAGGCTTCTAGTGGCTTCCAGGCACCCTCCATGGCGTCACCTCCTGGGATTGGAAGCAGGGCCCTGCTATCTGATCCCCCTGGTGTTCCTACACCATGGGAGGCATCAGCTGATATGCCTGGCATGGGCTACACATCTTCTGACTCAGGCGATGGGTCAGATCTACCTGACGTTTAGAGCCATCAGTCTTCTGACTTGAGGGCAGCTCTTGACTTTGTGTTTGAATTCCTTCAAACCGTCAGACCAGCCGGAGTTTCAGCCAGGCTGCGATCATCGGTCGCGCGCCTACAGCCTGTGGAGCACCCTGCTTCTGGGCGCCTTCAACCGTACCAGTTGGTACAAGTGGTCGAAACTTTTGCAGCATTGGACTCAAAGCTGACTTCTAAGGCTATGAAAACTTCATTCTTCACTAGGCTGATACCATTTTTGCCCCCTGTGCATTACCGTTCCTATGATTTTGCCAATCTGTCGCTCTGCAAGACTTTGACGATCTTGGATCAGAACTCCACACCAAGTCAGACTTTATTCCTATGGCGACTTTAGAGTCCATGTTGGGCTTATCCAGAGAGATGCTAGGCATGCTTTTCTCTCTTGGATTACCTTGTCTCTGCCTTGGCTGCTTATCTGCCTCCAGATAAGTTTGACGACATACAGGCTCCTTTGCATGTGATCTCTAAGATGCTCATGCATCTTACACGCATGCCTGTAACACGGCTAATTTGGATTTAGTTTGCCAAGATGCTGTGTTGGACACGAGCTGTCCCCTTCCTGCAGGGCAGGGCGCTGCTCTTCAATCCGCTTCTTTGGTGGGTCTGCGACTATTCCATGATTCCATGGCGATGGTCCGGGATGACATCCTGCATCATTCCAAAGATCATCTGCTGCTTCGCCATCTTGATCCGCCTTCTGTTGGAGGCCGGGGCTCCTTGGGCCTTCATCGACTGATGTCGCATGTGATAGCCTTCCGTCGCACTCAGTCCAGGGTGACGACTTCGGCGTATCTGGACGATATCCTCCAGAGGCATTCCAGTGCTGCACTTCTGGAGTCAGATGTCTACACACTGCTTGAGCCTGCTCAGGTCACCAGGGTTCAGAGTCAACAAGGAGAAGTCAGATTTGGTCCCTTTTCAGTCATTTTGTCATCTGGGGATGGACTTCTGTACTCATCTGAATATGGTGGCAGTTCCCCGGGCGAGGGCTGTGATTCTCTCGGCTTTTTCCTTGACTCTGACCCAGTCTGCGACAGCTCGAAGTATTCTCCGGTTGCTCGGTCTCTGCGGTTAGGTGTCTGATCTGATTCCTCTAGGTCGGCTGCATGTCAGACCTCTTCAACACTCTCTCAGTTGTCGGAGGCCGAATGTCGATCCTCTGGATCTGGTGCTTTGCTTACCAGCATCTCTTCATGGTCACCTTCTTGCCCGGACAGATGTTCAGTGGATTATGCAGGGAGTTCTGTTGGACTTGCCCATGTCAAATCATGTTCTGACGGCTGATGCCAGCGATCTCGGATTGTGTGCGACATTGGATCCTCTGGTCTTTCCCTTCACGGTTTATGGGACCAGGATCATGCAGCTCTTCCCATCACCCAGGAGCTTCTTGCTCTTCTGCATTTCCGGCAGTGTATCCCCCACCTTTCGAATCGTCAGGTCCTTCTGTTGTCCGACAATTCGACAGTAGTTGCTTACATTTGGAACCAGGGCGGCACAGACTCGGTTCACATGTACGAATTAGCTCGGTATTTTCGACTGCTCGTTCAGGATGTCAACGCCGGGGTGGTGGTTCATCACATTCCCGGTCATCTGAACGTCCTAGCCGATTTCCTGTCCCGATGGGGCATGTTCATTTCCACCAAATGGACACTTCACATGGCAGTATTCCAGTCACTTTGCGATCTCGGGAGTCATCCCCACGTCATTCGTTTTTCTACCCATTGGAACCCTCAGGTGTACACTTTCGTGTCCCTATGTCTAGATCCTCTGGCTTTCACCGTGGATGCTCTGTCACTTGATCGGAACGGTCTTTTCGGCTACGCCTTCCTGTCGGTTCCGATTCTGCCTCAGGTTCTAGCCAAGATACAAACCTGCAGTTGTCGAATCCTTCTGATCGCTTCCCTGTCGCCTCAGTGGGTGTGGATCCTAACAGCTCCGTTCTCTGTTAGTGTCTCCCTCTACATCAAGACCTTCTTTGCAAGGTCACCTGAGGAGGTTTCACATCGACCCGACTTCATGCATATCTTTTGTCTCCTCTGTTTAGTTTTTTCGAGACGAGCAGTGGAGTGCTTTTCTTCTTCAAGGCGGCACTCCACTGGTTTAGCCTATGCGGCTAAGTGGAAGGTCTTCTGTCGATGGTGTGCTAATCACTCTGTTGGTTAGGCTGATCCTTCGATAACACAGATTGCAGAGTTTCTAGTATATCTGTTTGATTCTCGGGGTCTCCAACCTGTTACCATTTAACTGGTAGAGTGCTGAATTATTTCTAGTCATCAAAATTTGTTCACATATGTTTGCCTTGTTACAATTTATGGGAGAGTGCCAATAGGCACTCTCCCATAAATTGTAACAAGGCAAATCATAACAGACTAAATAATTTCACTTTAAAGGTGGTATGAACGACATCCACAAAATATGAAGCCTTCAAGTGCTGGTACTGACACTTCAGAGTAAAGCCCAAATATGGACTTCCAGCACTCTACCAGTTAAGGGTACAGGTCCATTCTTTTGGAGGCCTCTTTGTGGGAAAGCGTCGGCACTAATCCATCCCTCTCCAAACTTATTCAGCACTTTTCTTTGAAAAGTCCCAGAAGTTTGCAGCTTAGCCCAAGATGGTATTTTTCTTGGGTGCTGCTTTGCTTGGGGGGTGGGTGGGGGGCGACATTCGAACCTTTATCCCAGGTGGATATGCTTTTTCTCACTTACTAGACGGCTTTGATGGCTTTTGCCTCAGCCAGAAGGGTTAGTGAGCTTCACACCCTCTATGTTGATCCGGCCTTTTCAGGAGCTCTGCCAACAGTGTTACTTTACCACTGATTACTCCTTTCTGGCCAAGAATCAGATGCCAGAAACTACTCAACCTCCAATCTATCAGGGCTCTTCTTCTGCTGAGGGTACTTGCCCTTTGCTCTGTTCGGTTTGTGCAATACGCATTTACTTCAACCGGATGCTGTTCATTAAGAAAGATGGGAAGAGATATATTTCTGTCTCTTATCTCTGGTCGACAGAGGATCTCTCCTCAGTCCATTTCTAGATGGATTTGTCTTGCTATTCACACATCATCTGCTCATCTAGCAACTGACAATTGTATTACCAATTGTTTTTCCGCCCACGAGTTGCGTGCATTGTCTACCTCCTGGGCTTATATGCTAACTCCATCAGTTGTCGGATGTTATGCAGGCAGGCTACTGGAGAAATGCTTCAACTTTATCCACCTATCTGCGTCAGTTGCAGGAGCAGTCTGAGAACCTTTTTTCTTTAGGCCCTCTTTTCTTCTTCTTTGTCTGTCATCAACTCTACCCATTAGGGTTCTTTCAAGGTCAGTTCCAGCCCTGTTCTTGGTACTGTCCTTTCTGTCTGTCTGTCACACAGGCCCACTTGCCTCATCTCCCATGGTCATTTACTAATGGTTGTGATGCTATGGTTTTATCGGCCTAGGGAACTCTTCTTCTGTCCACGGTTCCAGCACAGTCGGGTTATGTGGGGGTTGATTATGTGATTCCCTCCTCCTGTTGTCTATTCAGCCTGTTGTAAACAATTGTAAGGTAGGTTGATAAGAAATTTAAAATTTTTATACTGTACCAATGACCCAGACATAGCTGGTGCTAACTCTTAAAATATAGGGCCAAACACAAATTTTGCCCCCCAATCCTCAAAATTTGCATCTAAAACCAAAGAAAACATGTCCTGAATGGCCCTCCACACTTCACCTCTACTGCGCATGCGCAGTGTCAAGGACGTTCCGAAATTGGCGCCATTAATCATTCTTAGTTTGGCCCTTCATCAGTTAACATCTGACTGATCTTTGTGCTTGTAAATCTCAGTTTAAATGATGCCAGACACATAAATATTAGTGAAATGGTGATTCTAAGGAGGATATAGAAGGAGGAGAGGAAGAATGTGTGACAGAATATTATCAGGGCTGTAACTTAAAATTTTTTAATGAAATTATGTTAAGTTACCTATTTTCGAGGCAGCAGCCATTTTGTTGTCATTCTGATTATTTAGTTACACTGTTTTTTAAGTGTTTTTCCTCTCTCCCTGTCCTTTAAGTTCCCCCTTGCTATTCTCCCATGCTCCCATAGAATAATGTAATGGCCGGTCTGGGTTTGAATGAAATTGCTGAGTCGAGAGGCCGGTTTGGGTGTATCAAGATATGACCAGGACACATGGCGTACAAAATTATGTTTTCCAAAAGGGTTAAGAAGGAAACTGGAGAGCAGTTTGGATAACTTTGTTGGCGGCCTGTTTGGGTGAAATTCTCAGAAACCGGCAAGATCGGTTCTTGTCACTCTGAGTCTGAAGCCGATTTGGTTAGTGACGCGTGCCAGGTGTGCGTTCTGTTTGGCTGTGCTATTAAAGTGCGGGATGACCTCTTCGCCCAGTCTCCAGTGCATCCCACTACCTTTCACCTAGATGAAAGCACATGGGATGCGCAAGAGACTACTCTTCGCCAGCAAAGACGAAGAGCACTCATTCTGGTTATTTAGTTACACTGATTTTTCAGTGTTTTCCTCTCTCCCTTTCCTTTAAGTCCCCTCTTGCTATTCTCCCATGCTTTTGGCATAGTTTCTGTAATTATTATTACTAAATTTTCTTGGGAGTTTTAGCTGAATAACAGAATGAATTCTGTTCTTTTCCCCATGTTTACGTCTTCACCTATGGGTGGTTAGGCGTTGTGTTCTGCATCTACCATCTGATGTTCTGCAGTTTCTTCCCTGGAAGTCTCTGTTTTGCATCAGATAGTGTATTTTTGGTAACTGATTCCAGGCCTGGGTGCCTGGAGTCTTATTTTAGTGTTTTTACACTCATTGTTTACATTTACAACAGCCCTCTGTGTGAGGGGGGGGGGGGATTTCTTGAAAATAATATCTTGATGTTATTTTAATCATAACTAGATACATTATTATTGTTCGTAAGTGTTGAATAAATTGTTTAAAATATTTAAAAAATTTTTGTCCACACTTAGGCTTGGGATCCATTGGGGCTCAATGTTACTTTTCAGAAACTTGGGCTATTCTGAAAAAATATTTTTTCAAAATATTTTGATTTCAATTATTTTTTCTATATTAATGGATCATATTATTATTATGTATTTTGATTGCCAGGGGTTGGTGCGAGTACCAGGACTTTGTTTTCTTTTCACATTGAAAGGATTTTGATCAATTGTAATAAGAGGAAGTCTTCCTCTGACTTTTATAATCATTCTATATGTGGTCAGTGTACTCGCATTAACTCCTGTTCTGTATCGTATGATTTCGATGACAACATGGGTAGCGTATGTCACGGTATGTTAGTGGGGAATTGGACACTCCGGTCCTTTCCCCGCAGGGTCACTCTACTTTATCAATTTCTATTTCAGACGATCAAGATTAGGGTGATGTATCTGTGATGTCTTCCAACAGTGTGCCTCCGTCGTCACAATTAATGAAGGGCTAGCGGAAAAGTGCTCATGTAAATACGCCAATTGCCTAAGAGGACCCTAGTAGGTTCGACAGCCTTTGACGTGCGCTAGCTCGCCCGGTGTAGCGTCCATTCATCGAATGCATTCATTGCGGTCTAGAAGGAGTTTTGGGGTGATGCGAGTACTATAAATCAACCAAATGCACACCCAGTGACGGCGGATTAGAGGGAGAATGGAGGAAGCCTTTTAGTCCGGTTCATAGCTCGTTCTGGTCCATCCGGACGGCGAGCGAGAGAGGCCCCTCTCTCGTACAATAACATCTGGCCCCAGATGTTGTGGTACAAAATGTTTCGCATTCGGAGCATACGTCCGTCGCTCGGGACGCTCCGACATATAGTCAGTCCGGAGTAGACTGTCAATAAGGCTTCCTCATTCTCATGGTAGCGCACACGACCGCTCTTGGCTACGTGACCTCGGATATCCAGTCAACTTTGCCAGTCAGAGAATCATCGGCGACCAGGTCACACCATCCGGTAGCCAGGGACACGAGGTCTGCAGACTCCGGACGTTCGCATAGGAAAGTGTGCGGGAGTCAACGTACACGGAGCTTCCGGCGGCAATGCATCGTAAGACCGCTACTGCACAGGCCTCGGGCACGGACGTGCTTTCATAAATAGCACAGCTTATCGCAGCATCCCAGCATCTACTGAATCTGTCGCATATTTTTTATCCGACGATGCTGGGTCGGGACGCTCCGCGGAAGCGGGTACGGACGTCCGAAAATTTTATCCGGTCCGACGGGATACCGAAAGGGATTCGGAGGATTTCGAGCTTTCCCTTTCGGAACAACATATGCTTTTGTGTATGTCATCTGACTTGATCTCCTACAGGTAATTTCGTCGGACAAGAATGCTGCGATGCCGGATAAGAAACTGATAGCGTCGGTGGACTTAGAAATTTTTGGTTCGGTTCAGGGACATCGTTCCTCAGTTCCGACATAGTCCAATAATGTCACACAAACTTTCGAATTATTGAACGACGCTATATATATTATTATTATATGCTTGCTATTACCAAGCATTTCTGGTTTCTTGTTCGCAAAGTTACGGAGATGTCTTTCAAAAGTGTGCCTCTGTCGTCATAGTTAATGAAGAGCTAGCGGCAATAAGTGCTCATGGAATATGTCTTTCGCCTAAGAGGTCCCTTGTAGGATCGACGGAAAGACATTCGCTAGCTCACCCGGTGTAGCGTACATTCATCGAATGGTTCGGCTGCCGGGTTCGTCCGTTGCGGTCTAGGAAGGAGATTTGGGTGATGCGAGCACAATAATTACTTTAGTACTCACCCAGTGACGGCGGATTGAGGACAGATCGGAGGAAGTCTGTTAGTCCGGTTCCTGGCTTGTCCAGGTCCGTCCGGGCTGTGAGCGAGAGGTCCCTCTCTCGTCCAACAACATAGGGGACCGCATGTTGTGGTTCAGATATTTTACATTTGGAGCATATGTCCGTCGGTCGGGACGCTCCGTTATATTGACAGTCCGAGAGACTGTCGATAATGCTTCCTCATCCTCACAGCAGGGCACACGACCGCACATTGGCTACATGACCTCGAGTATCCGATCAGTTTCGTCATTCAGTGATTCCACGGCGAATAGGTCACGCCATCCGGTAGCCAAGGGACACGAGGCCTATACACTCCGTTCACTCGCATATTAGTAGTATGCACGGGGTAACGATCACGGAGCTTCCAGCGGCAATGCATTGTAGGACCGCTTCTCCACAGGCCTCAGTGACGGACGTGCTATCCGAGTTAGCACAGTTTTTTCGCAGCATCCCAGCAATCGACAGTTTCTTAGTCGAATCAGGAATTATCTGACAGCGCTGGGTCGGTGCGGTCCGCGGTTGCATCAGGTACGGCCGACCGAACGCTTTATAGGGTCCGACAGGATGGCGAAAGGGATTCGAAAGATTTCGAGTTTTCCCTTTCGTAGCATCGGAAGCTGCCATTCATATCTTCTGGCATTATCTTCCAGTGATTGTTATTTCGGACTACATTGCTGCGATGTTGGATAAGAGACTTATAGCGTCATTGGACACGGAATTTTGGATCGGTTCAGGGACATTATCCCTGACTTACCGACACAGTCCAATAATGTCATTAGATCATGTTTATTATTTATCGACGCTATATATGCATATAAGCCTGCTACCAAGCATGATAGTTTAGTTTCTTGTCCGCAATGCTCATTTCTGCCTTTTTATCATTTATACGAATAATTTATTTTGGCAGAGCAGGGCATACCGAGAGTTCATATGCGTCTTGACGGCGTGGTTAAAGACTGGAAATATTCTTTTTCGCCATCTATGTCTTTTCCAACCACAATGTTGGAAACGACAATGATGTCTAGTAGACTTAACTTAGACGCTTTATCATACGTAATCCACCTTACTGAGGCGTTATCATTACGTCTTCAAGAAAAGAATTACAGGATATTATCCTCAATGTGATTTCTTTTGAGGGCAGTAGTTTGTTCGCGTATAACTCCGCCCTTCAGTGGCTGATTGGAGTTGGTTAGATGTGACGCAGCCCTAGCTACATCCACGCGCGTGGATAGTAAGGTGAAGAACTCTCTCAGAGTCGCTTCGTTCTCGGAGAAGCTTCTCTTCGACGGCAACTTTTCAGCAATCCATGAATTGCTCGATTTACTCGTTCTCTTGTCTATCTAGTGTTGCAAGAGATTCAGACTGGGGCAAACATTCGGTGGTTGACTCAGAGAGTGCCACTGCAGTTGCCGGATCCGAGTTTTATAATTATGACGGTTACCAGTCAAACAGGTTGGGATATAATATTGATCCCAACGGATTCGAAGTGCCAGGGTCTTTGGGTTCTGCAGTCTCTAAGCAAGCACTTATCTTCCGCGGAATAATGTTTTTTTAGGCTTGCTTTATGTCATTGGATGAACATTATTCAGAAACGCATGTCCAAATCCTGTCCGTTAATTCGACAGTAGTGGCGTATCTCCAGAACCAGGGAGGCACTCATTCGTTTCCGTTATTCAATTTAATGAAAAGAATCCTTCTGTTTGTTATAGTACACCAAGTTCTGTTTCGGTCCGTCATATTCCGGGTCGTCTGATTGTTTTACCGGACTCCCGTTCACTTATGGGTCGCTTGTTGCCGTCAGAATGGACTCTGAACAAACAAGTATTCAATCAGATTTGCTATCAATGGGAGCGCCCAATGATAATTTATTTACGACACAGCTTGCTAATCAATTGCAGACGTACGTGTTTGCTTGTCCGGATCTCTGAGCTAATGTTGTTAACGCTCTATTGATCTAATAGGACGGAATGATAGGATATGCGTATCCTCTGGCGCTGTTGTTTCAGCAGGTATTGCTAAGATAAACAACCACAATACATTTCTGTTGATAGCATCTCTGTCTTCACAGAGACCGTGGGTAAATTTACTCTGATGTCTACTGTGGGACTTAACGCGAAATCTTCCTCAATGAGAGGATCTTTTTTCGCTGGGTAAAATCGTGTCATCTTTATCACAACCTGCAAGGTCGCAACCTTCACGTATTCCGTTGTGTGGTACGTATTGCATTGTAAGCATTGTACTGGACGAGCTTTGGACGCGATTTCTTACTATAGGAGATCCTCTTCTTCGCTGTTCTATGCGGCTAAAGTGGAGGCTCTTCCGTCGTTGGTGTAGGGATCACTATGTTCATATTGTTGATCCCTCCATACTACTCATTGCAACTTTTTAGTATACTTGTTTGACAAGATCTACTGCAGCCTGTTATTATTAAGGTTATAGGTTTATGTTACCTCATACCTATGCACTCTATGATAGTTTACAATTGAGTCTTATGTCTCTTTATCTAAGTCAGTTAGTAACTTTTTGATAAATAGACTTAGAATCATTAGATTAAATTCCTATATGGAATTTAACTTCGGTTCTTATTTAGCTAAGTAATCATTTGAGCCTCTGGAAACAGTAGTTTTCAAATTCTGACCATTTAGACAGTAATTCTGTTGGCTTCTCTTTTACTGAAGAGTCAGTGAGTTTCATGCACTATCGGTGGATGATTTTCACTTTCGTAGTTTCGGAATCACTACTTCCTTTACTATTTAGGTTGGATTTTTGCATAAGAGTTGGGCTCCTAATATCCGGAACCTATTGTTATTAAGGTCCTTCCGTCTTCGTACGGGCATAGGCCTTTACTCTGTCCGGTTAGAGTTTATGTATTTATAAACAGATATCTGTTTATTACTACGGGCGTAAACTTCTTCTGTCTTTGATGCCTATTAGAAGGACGTTACGCTCCATTCTATTGCTAATGGATTCAATTAACTATCGATACTGCTTATGGTATATCTTTGACTCAGCAGTTGTGTTTGAGATTTCGGCTCATGAAGTAAGAGTTCTTCTACATCTTGGGCTTACATTAATAGTGTCGCTATTATAGATTTTTGAAGGCTGCTCATTGCGCTCAGCCATCCACATTCATGAATTTTTTATCTCAGAAATATTGAGTCCATTTCTGGAGGCTTTATTTATTGGCTTACTTTAAAAATTATTAGTATAAGATTATACTAGATATTAATAGAGTACATGGATGTATGATGCTCAATTTTGGAAGGTGTTGTATCTTTCTAATTTATCATAAATAAGAAAGATACATGTAAGGCCTAATACTTCTTTTTCCCTAGAGGGGATGACTCTATTTTATATAATTGAGCGTATTCCATCTTGCTCTATGTTCTTGGCCCTCCAGCCTTTTTACTATTCAGCTATGTCTGGGTCATTGGTACAGTATAAAAATGTTAAAAAATTTATAGTAATTTATATATTTTTTATACTTACCAATGACCCAGACGGGGATGGCCCTCCCAGGAGTTGGGAACTCTTACCTCCCTGCTGAGTACATAGCGCTTACCAGGCACTGGTTATTAGAATGATTAATGGCGCCAATTTCGGAACGTCCTTGACACTGCGCGGTGCGCAGTAGAGGTGAAGTGTGGAGGGCCATTCAGGACATGTTTTCTTTGGTTTTAGATGCAAATTTTGGGGATTGGGGGGGAAAAATTTGTGTTTGGCCCTATATTTTAAGAGTTAGCACCAGCTATGTCTGGGTCATTGGTAAGTATAAAAAATATATAAATTACTATAAATTTTTTAACTTTCATTATAAATTTCCTTTCTTATTATACCTCCCTGCTGATCACATAACTCCAATGTTGGCAGATTCATTAGAATGCCATGTTGATTATATGTCTGGGCACTGGTTCCGGAAGCCATGGATTAGTACATGGAGAAGCGTGTACCCTACTGGATGTGCGCTGGTTGCACTCGACCCAGTTTTGTCTTATTAGCTCAAATTTGAGCTTATGCCATGGCCAGTCATCCGTCGGTCCATCTGTCCGTCAACAACTCAATACGCCTCAGGCTAGATGCCATATTTATGAACCGATCTTTACGAAACTTCTTGAGTACTTTTGTTATCGCCATGGGACGAGAACGAGTGTTTTGGGGTGTGGTCCGAAATTCAAGATGGCCACAAGCAGCCATTTTGTACTTTAGTTAGTGCAATCAGTTTTTTTGTACAGAACTTCTGTATGAAAGTTCTGATTTGAATAAATGTTTGTATGAATGTTTAGTAACATGGAATACATCACATATAATACAGGGTTTTTTCTCGTGCAGAAATTGTGCAAATTAGTCGTGCAGAAATTATGCAAATTAGATGAACTTTGATTTATTCAGTGCTACTTATACACAGTAAGTGCACATGTCAATACGGCTCAGGCTAGGAGCTGTATTTATGAACCGATCTTCATGAAACTTTTTGGGTACCTTTGTTATCACCTTGGGATGAGAACGAGAGTTTCTGGGTGTGATCCAAAATTCAAGATGGCTGCCAGTGGCCATTTTGTACCGAAATTAGGTCCAATCAGTTTTTTGTACACAGTTTCTATACGGCTCAGGCTAGAGGCCGTACTTATAAACCAATCTTCATGAAACTTCTTGGATACCTTTGTTATCACCTTGGGACGAAAACAAGTGTTTTTAGGTGCGGTCCGAAATTCAAGATGGCTGCCGGCAGCCATTTTGTACCAAAGTTAGGTACAATCAGTTTTTGGTACAGAACTTCTATATGAAGGTTCTGATTTGAATAAATTTTTGTATGAATGTTTAGTAACATGGAATACATCACAAATAATACGGGATTTTTTCTTGTGCAGAAATTATGCAAATTAGATGAACTTTGATTTATTCAGTGCTACTTATACACAGTAAGTGCACATGTCAATACGGCTCGTGCTAGAGGCTGTTAGGCTGCATGGTATACCGGTAAACCAGTTATTACTGGTATTGAGAATGATACCGGATGAATACCGGTATTGTTTTAAAAGTACCGGTATATCGTAAAAACGGTATTGGATCAAATTATCGAAGTTGAAGTCGATATATCATTAGGGAAAAAACAGTCAATGTATTCTATCATGTCTGTTAACTTCTGTGATAAAGTATATGTCAATCAATCTTCATTCAACGAATGAAAACACCGTTTGCATACTTGAGCTGTGTAAGTTACAAGTAAGTATACACATACCAGCAATTTGAAACTGAAAGTTGAGTGCGTTGAATTCAGGGAATGAATACTTTGACACATTTGTGTATGTAACCTAATATTTTCCCGTGTGGATAATAAAATTGCTCACAAAATCATTATAGGGATTGTTTGTTTTATTTATTCTGTTCCTCTCAAAAACAGAAACGAATCATAGTACAATTGTTAAACTTTTTACAAATGTTAAGGACAGTAAGAAGGTGTGTCGCATATAATAATTTCCGCCGCATCTGCAAGGTGAAGGTCACAGGGGGGGGGGGGCATGTGTTACCTTAGTAACATTCTTCTTGTTCTTGATGTTTTCACCCCTTCTCTGATTTGGGCACACCTGTAATTGATGTAAAATTGGGATAATCAAAAATTTCAAATTGGTGTAATCTAAAGGCCTGGTAGGTAATAAAATTACTCACAAAATCATTAGGCCTAAAAAAATAAAAAATCTGTTTCTCAGGCCCTCCCGCATGGTCCTTTTGGTTACCGCATGCTTTCTTTTTATAACCAATTTAAACTTAAAAAAATTAAAAATTAAATGGTTTATGTCGGATATTTTACCCAAGTTAAAAAAAATTGATGAATTTGTCTCTTGAGTGCAAGAAGGCTTTGCAATGCTTTAGCATTGCAAAGTCTTCTTGCACTCAAGGGATGAAATACACGACCACCCATGCTATTCTGTAGATTATGAGGCCAAAAACTTGAACCAAGAACATGAACTTTTGATGGCAAAGAAGTAATTACTGAAATAAAAAATAAAATAAAAAACTGCTCGCCCGCATGCAATTTCACAAATAATGGCCTGAGAAACAGAAGATCTACTTTGGGTGGCCTTATAGGGAGTGTTTGTTTTATTTATTCTATCCCTCTCCAAAACAGATAAACCCTGAATCCAAGTTGCTCAACATTTCCATCAACACTGTCATTGTGAACTTTGAACTTATGAATATTAACAAGCTGTCCAATGGCAATGAAGGCGCAGGTTGGACGTCCCTGTCACTTTTCGTCCCAGTTTTAAAACGACAACCAGCAATCTAAAACTGTTGTTTTTTTGTAGCTTCAAATATTTTTTATACAGATGTTATCCCAGAAATTAATAATGAATTCAAATAAATATATATCTTAAACCTTTAAGAACTGTGCTAACTATACATCACATCAGCCGAAGTTTTGGGGGGTATGAACATACGCGGTACAGAAACAGAAACAAAGGGAAAGGGAAGCCTGCACAATAATTATCTATTCAGACATTAATAATTTGCCGATCACATGAAAATTAAGTACTAACACAAACACACCACTGACCATATCTATCAACACTTAAAATACAATACGTTATAAAAAGAACCAAACAATGGAGAGGAAAATGCAGGGTGCAAAATGCACACACTCCATAAAACAGCTGTATTAATTAATATTCATGAACAAAGGAAAAATAAACACTACAGTCAGCTTCAGTGATGAATTGTGGGACATTCTTTTCGAACAGAAAAGTCATGGCACTTTATTGTTTTCCCTCATGTCTGAGCTGTCTCTGTGATGTGATTTTAAAGCAAAATAAAATAATGCTGAGCACGTTTGTAAAAAAAAAATCCTTTCTTAAAGATATTGGTTTCAGCTGAACATAAAATACCGAGTACAGTAAATTTATTCAATTGTTAACCGCCCAAAACATAACTGTGTTGTCAATTGTTTACGAACTCAGTTCCCCAGAACATCGCCTGAGTTTTTCACCCTCTGAACTAGTCTACGATATACCGGTATATCGCGGTATTTTTTTTTTTTTCAATACTGATACCGGTTTTGAAATTTGAATACTGTGCAGCCCTAAGAGACTGTATTTATGAACCGATCTTCACGAAACCTCTTGGGTACCTTTGTTATCACCTTGGGATGACAACGAGTGTTTCTGGGTGCGGTCCAAAATTCAAGATGGCTGCCAGTGGCCATTTTGTACCAAAATTAGGTCCAATCAGTTTTTGTACACACCTTCTATATGGCTCGTATATTTTTATACTGTAAACCAATGGCCCAGGCTTAGCTGGTGCTAACTCTTAAATATTCAGGGCCAAACACAACTTTTGCCCCCCAAATCCCCAAAATTTGCATCCAAAACCAAAAAACTGATGTGCTATATGGTCCTCCATACTTTTGTCTACTGCGCATGCGCAGTGTCAAGGAAGTACCGAAATTGGCGCAAAGCCTCATTCTTTGTTTGGCCCTTCTGTCAGTAACATCTAACTGACTTCTGTGCTTGTAAATCTCAGTTTTTATGATGCCAGACACAAAGTAATGGTGATTTTGGTGGATCAAAGGATGAATTAAGGGGATGAGAGGAAAAAACAGTGGTTAGATGTTTTCAGGGCTGTAACTTATAATTTTTATTGAAAATTATTTCAGGTTCCCTAATTTCGGGACGTGGGCTCTCTCTCCTTCCTTGATACCCCCCTGTTAAGCTCCCATACTTTTTGGACCTTTTTTGAAAAAATTTTATTGAAAATTTCATGGGGAGTTTAACTTGGTTTCAGAATGTTCATATCCCGTATATCCCCATGGTTACGTCCTCAACCTTTGGGTGTTTAGGCATTTTGTTTTTGGTCTTGCATCCACCGTCTGATGTATCGCAGTTTCTTCTGATGAAGATTCTGCCTTACATCGGATAGTTTAAAAAATCTGTTACTGACTTCGGGCCGTGTTGTATTAGTGCCTGGAGTCTTGTTTCTGGTTTTTATAGATTTTTGTGTTCATTGACAACATTTACTTTCTATCAGTAATTCCTTGTCTTCTGTAATGTTAGGTATGTAATTAGATACATTATTATAATCCGGAAGTGTAACATTAATTTTCTAGTTTACAGAAAAATTTTTGTCCACACTTAGGCTTTTTGGGGATCCATTTGAGCTCATCGTTCCCTTTGGGAACTTGGGCTCATGTCAAAATTTTAAAAAAAATTTTTATGAATTATTTTTTGAAATTTTGTCTAATGGATTGTATTATTATGTATCTTTGTATTATTATGAGGGTTAGTGCAAGTACTATGGCTTGAATATTTCTGATAAAATGAAAGAATATTGTTCAGATTGTAAGTCGAGGAAGTCTTCCTCGGATTCTCATGCTCATTGTGCTTGCTGTAGTCATTGTACTCGCACTAACTCTTGTTCTGTTTGTGCCAGTGGGATGACAAACATTGGAGACGTGTGTCACGGTATGTTGTTAGTGGTGAGAGATCGATGCCTGTTCTGTCACCACAAGGTCACTCTAGTTTTTAGCTTAACTTGACATAGTCAAGATGAGCTATTGCCATCACGTGTGCAGAAGTCTGTTAGTCTGTGAGTCTGAAAGTCTGTGAGTCTGTTCACATTTTCCTTTAGCACAGGCTACACCCCGCAGTTCTTGTCTGATCATCACAAAATTTCATATGCAGGTTTGGGGTCATGTCTAGATGCGAACGTCCCCTTTTGGTTGCGATCGGTCAACCGGTGTGGCTGCCCGAGCCCAAAACCCGAAAACCATTAGCACAGTCTACAGGTCGTATTTATGAAGGGATTTCATTGTAACTTGGTAGGATGCCTCTGTATAATGCCTAGATGAGAACGTCCCCTTTTGGGCATGATCTGTCAACCGTGATGGCTGCCCAAGCCCAAAACCCAAAAACTTTTAGCACAGTCTGCAGGTCATGTTTAATATGGAGGGATTTCATTGTAACTTGGTAGGATGACTCCTTTTAATGTCTAGATGAGAATTTCCCCATTTGGGCATGATCTGCCAACCGTGACGACTGCCCGAGCCCAAAACCTGAAAACCTTTAGCACAGTCTACAGGTCATATTTATTGAGGAATTTCATTGTAACTTGGTGGGTTGACTTCATATAATGTCTAGATGAGAAAGTCCCCTTTTTGTCCTGATTGGGCAACTGTGACGGCTACAGGGGCTCCAAGCCCGAAAACCTTTAGCACAGACTTCAGGTCATATTTATGAAGGGATTTCATTGTGACTTGGTAGGATGACTCCAAATAATGTCTAGATGAGAACGTCCCATTTTGATCACGATCATTCAGCCTTGATGGGTGCCCGAGCCCAAAAACCTTTAGCATAGGCAAAAGGTCATATTTATGGAAGGATTTCATTGTAACCTGTTAGGTTGACTCTATATAATGCCTAGATGATGACATCCCCTTTTGGTCGTGATTGGTCAACTTGGTAGGATGACTCCAAATAATGTCTAGATGAGAACGTCCCATTTTGATCACGATCATTCAGCCTTGATGGGTGCCCGAGCCCAGAAACCTTTAGCATAGGCAAAAGGTCGTATTTATGGAAGGATTTCATTGTAACTTGTTAGGTTGACTCCATATAATGCCTAGATGATGACATCCCCTTTTGGTCGTGATTGGTCAACTCTGATGGCTACAGGTGCCCGAAGCCCGAAAATCTTGAGCACAGTCTACAGGTCATATTTATGAAGGGATTTCATTGTAACTTCGTAGGATCACTCCAGATGATGCCCAGATGAGAATGTCCCGTTTTGGTTGCGATCATTCAACCATGATGGCTGCCCGAGCCCAAAGCCCGAAAACCTTTAGCACAGTCTTCAGTTCATATTTATGAAGGGATTTCATTGTAACTTGGTAGGTTGACTTCATATAATGTCTAGATGAGAACAGCCCCTTTTGGACACCATTAGGCAACTGTGATGGCTACAGGGGCCTGAAGCCTGAAAACCTTTAGCACAGTCTACAGGTGATATTTATGAAGGGATTTCATTGTAACTTGGTAGGATGACTCCAAATAATGTCTAGATGATAACGTCCCCTTTTGGTCACGATCATTCAGCCTTGATGGCTGCCCGAGCCCAAAACCTTTAGCATAGTCTATAGGTCATATTTATGGAAGGATTTCATTGTAACATGTTAGTTTGGCTCCATGTAATGCCTAGATGATGACATCCCCTTTTGGTCGTGATTGGTCAACTGTGATGGCTTCAGGGGCCCAAAGCCCGAAAACCTTGAGCACAGTCTACAGGTCATATTTATGAAGGGATTTCATTGTAACTTCGTAGGGTCACTCCAGATGATACCCAGATGAGAATTCCCCTTTTGGTTACGATCTTTCAAGGGATTTCAATGTAACTTGATAGGATGACTCGTTTTGGAATAATTTCACTGTAACTTGGTAACTTTCGTTGATATACATTAACTGTGAGGGCCACATACATTAACTGTAAGGTCACATTAATCCACCCCTCAGCTCTTTAGTACAGTGTACACCTCATATTATTTTTATCAAAAACATAGCATACAGGGAACAGAAATGAGCATATTCCCAATTATCACAATTCTTGTCTTATTTCATAATCCTTTCATAAATATTGAACATTATCCTTTTCATCAAACACAACACACAAGTTAAGCTACAGTGTCATTGACACTTTCAGTCAGTATCTTTTTCAGAGGAACAAGAACATGGTGATGTTTCCGTGATATCGTCTGGAAGTGTGCTGCTGTCATCGCAAATTAACGAAGAGCTAGTGGCAAAAGTGCTCAATAAAACAAGGGCCTAGATCTCAGAATATGGGATTTACATACTTGTCGCCAGCTAGCTCAACCGGCCGATTTATCACGCAGAATATGGGTGGTGTGACGCCGGGTATGTCCGTAGCGGTCGAGGAGCGGAAAAAGGGTGTTGCGAGCACTATAATCTCGGATCACGCACACCCTGCGACGATGGAACAGAGGAAGCCAGTCAGTTCTGTGGTCGGCTCGTCCAGGTCCTCCCGGACAGCGAGCGAGGGCCCTCTCTCTTACAGCATCTGGGGCCAGAGGTTGTTGTTCAGTGCGATCGTCAGTCGGAGCATATGTCCACGTCTCCTGTCCAGGACGCTCCGACAAATAGGCTACCGGGGTTGGCAAGTCTGACGGGTTCTTCTTCATCGCATCAGCACACACGACCGCACCTTGGCTATGTGACCACAGAGATCCAGCCTGCATCGCCGACGAAGGATTCGATGTCATCTTATAACCAGGGACACAAGGCTTCATGAGTCGGGACATTCGCATAAGAGGATTATGTCGGACACTCCGTCCCAGGAGCTTCCAACGGCTAAGCATCAGAGATCCGCAGCTCCACAGGCCTCCATGACGGACTTGCTGTCGCAAATAGTGCAGCTTATCGCAGCATCCCAGCAACCTCAGGATCCACTATGGTGGATTCTAAGGTGAAAAACTCTCTTTGAGTCGCTCCGGTTTCCGGTAACCTTCTCTTTGATGGTAAGCTTTCTTTAATCTATGATCAGATTACTAAGAAAGTTTCAGAAACTCTACTTCTAAAGTCAGTTTCTAAAAACCTGTCTCAGCAGAAAAGAGTAAAGCAGGAGCTTCTACTTCATGTTCGTCCAAGGGAAGCTCCTCTAAAGGATATAAGAAATCCGCAAGTTCTTACTCTAGAGACCGTCAAAGTAGCGACTCAGGTAGGGGACATGTTTCTACCCGAGACAACCGGTCAGACTTCCCAAGGTCGGCAGGTCGAGGCGCTCCACGGGGAGGGAGTTTCTCTTCCCGTAGGCCTTGCAGGTCCAAGAGGTGATGGTCAGGACCTCTATTGCGGTCCTGTGGGTGGAAGGCTGACAAAGTTTTTGACGAATTGGTTGTCAATTACAGACGACCAATGGGTAAGAGGGGTTATCTCGGAAGGCCTAAGGCTATCTCTCCGAGAAAAAACTCCGTTAACACGAAGTCCGCGCTGGACTCTGCTTCTGTCAAATCTTCAAAAAAGAGATTCTCTTCTATCAAAGGTGCAATTTCTTTTGGAGAAGAATGCAATAGAGGTCGTAGAAAACCAGGAATCCCTGGGCTTTTACAGTCACCTGTTCTTGGTACCGAAGCCAGACGGCTCGTTCCGTCCAGTTATAGATTTGAGCTGGATAAACAAACTGATCATGGCTCCAAAGTTCTATATGGAGACCATTCGATCAGTAAGGGCGAGCATTCGGGTGGACGATAATGCATCAAGCATAGATCTAAAGGATGCGTACTTTCATGTCATGGTAAATCCAGCATTTAGAAAGTACCTACGGTTCGCCGTCCTAGGGGTCATTTATCATCCGAGTGATGTGCTTCGGACTCAATCTAGCACCCTGGGCATTCACTCGAATAATGAACTCAGTAATGGCATATTTCCAAGCTCATTCGTCTGCGGTAACGTCGGCCTACTTGGACAACATTCTTCATAGATACGGCAACAAGACGGTTCTTCAGAACGATGTTCAGAGTCTGCTTCAATTGCTCCGACGTCTCGGTTTCATTGTAAATGAAAAGAAGTTGGATCTATACACAAAGAATTTAATCAAGCACCACCCAGCATTTTTTATTGCATCAAGATTCATAATCGAAATTTGGAAATGGTAGATGTAAATTGGAATCGAACTGCATTCCCTCGCAATATTGGTGGGGTTTGTTGTTTGGTCAGTCGCACAAACACACCACTACATGCACGTGCAACACACAACCCATGATTTTCTCAAATAGCACTTTCAAATCGTTCTGGATTCTGTATAAAAGTGTGAAAGTTTCAATGATTGAGGCATTTACTTTCGAGATGGCTCGAAGGAGATACACTGAGGCTACCAGATGGCAGATTATTGGCATGAAGTCAACGGGAATGTCTTGTAGAGCAATTGGACGGCAACTGGACATTAACCACACTGTAGTAAGCCGTCTTATTCAAAAACATCGCCAAACTGACCATGTAAAGGACAGACCGAGACCAGGTCAGCCACGTAAGACTAGTCGAGTTGAGGATCGTTACCTTGCACGTCTTGTTCGACATCAGCCATTCTCCAGTAGTGGTGTTCTGAAGCAGCTATGGCTCCCCAACAGACCCCTTTGCAAGAGAACAGTGAGAAACAGATTGAAGGCAATAGATTTCAAGGCAAGGCGAGTGATTAAGCGGCCAGCGTTGACCAACCGGCATAAAAGAGCTCGTTTGGAATGGTGTCTAGCCCGACGTCACTGGAATCTTACGTCATGGAGGAAGGTCCACTGGTCGGACGAAAGTCGGTTTTTGCTCAACGTTACTGACGGACGTCAGCATGTTTGGAGAACCAAAAATACTGCATATGTGCCAAAGAACGTCCAAGCGTCAGTCCCATTCGGTGGCGGATCAGTTATGGTCTGGGGATGCGTGTCCCATGATTGTAAGCTTGATTTGGTAACTGTGCAAGGCAATCTCAATGGCGATCGTTACATCCGGGACATTCTGCAACCTGTTCTTGTTCCCCATTTTGACAACCATCCATTGGCCACTCGCCCTGTGTTCATGGACAACAGTGCTCGACCCCCACCGTTCTCGACTTGTGAAAACTTTTCTTGACAACAACGCGATTACTAAACTGCCATGGCCTGCAATGAATCCTGATCTCAATCCACTGGAGCACATTTGGGATATGATTGGACGCAGAGTGCAAGCACTGGACCCACCTCCACGACATTTGGCCGGTTTGGAAGCAGCTATACACCATGAGTGGCAGCAGTTACCTCTTCAGCGAATCAGGAGACTCACCTCACGCATGAGGAGGAGGGTAGACGCAGTCATCCGTGCACACGGCGGATACACACGCTACTGACAATATTGTTGCTAATTGTTGGCTTACAATGCTACTGAACATTTAGCAATCGCTAATCAATCATTATCTCCATTTTGGTACTTTGTAGCACAAAACTTACAACAGGGTGGAATTTCCTGCAAAACCAATGTCCATGTTTGTCTGCCAAAATTACAGTAAAGTGTTACACATTGCAATCATTGTTGTGTTTTATGTTTAGCTAGGATTATGAACTATCAGAATATCATACCATTTGTTGCCATACAAACGTCATGATGTTATAATGACCGGGTTTTGTCACAACAATCAGGAAAAATGGGGCGGTGCTTGATTAAGTTCTTTGTGTATAGTTCCGTCCAAGTCGTTCATTCACTTGGGAATGAGCTTCAAGACTCACAACAGTCTGGTTCGTCTTCCGTTACCCAGAGCGAAGTTAGTCAGTTGTTGTGCTCACTTTTGTCTACACTTTGACGTAGTAACAGCGAGAGAGTTCATGCGACTGATGGGGTTGTGCGGAGTGGCAGCAGATCTAATTCCGATGGGCCGCTTGCGTACACGCCCACTCCAAGATATTTTTCACTCAAACTTGGAGTGTGAAGATTCATTCGCTCGAATCAAACATTGTGTTATCAGACCAAGTAAAACAAAGGATTCAGATTTGGGCAGACATTCAGTGGTTGTCTCAGGGAGTTCCACTGCATCTGCCGGATCCGGCTTTTACAGTTATGACGGATGCGAGTCAAACAAGTTGGGGCGCGACATTGAGCCCAACAGACTCGAAGTGCCAGGGTCTTTGGGACTCAGAGTTCCTGAACAAGCATATAAACATCAAAGAAATGATGTCAATATGGCTAGCGCTACGTCTTTGGATGAACATTATTCACAATTCGCATGTTCAGATATTGTCGGATACTTCGACGGTCTTAGTGTACATTCGGAACCAAGGAGGCACTCATTCGATTCCGTTATTCGATCTAACGGAAAGAATTCTTCTGTATGTTTTAGAACATCAAGTTCTTCTTTCGGTCAGTCATATTCCGGGTCGTCTGAACGTTCTAGCAGACTCGCTCTCACGGAAAGGTTGCATGGTGCCGTCGGAATGGACTCTCAACAAGCGAGTATTCAATCAGATTTGCTACCAATATGATTGACCAATGATAGACTTGTTCACGACACACCTCAACAATCAGTTGCAGACGTATGTGTCACCATGGCCAGATGCTCAAGCGCTGGCAGTAGACGCTCTCTCAATTTCTTGGGATGGAATGTTAAGTTATGCATATCCTCCAACTCCGTTGATTCAACAGATCTTGCTAAAGATCTAACAATCGCACTGCAAGATACTGTTGGTAGCATCTCTGTCGTCCCAGAAACCATGGATAAATCTACACAGGTGTCTGTTATGGGACGTTACTCAGAAGCTTCCTCCACGGAAGGACCTTCTCTTTCAAGGGAAATCTCGCACACTGCATCACAACCCGCAAGGTCTCAACCTTCACGTATTTCCGTTGTGCGGTCCTTCTTGCACGGGAAGTGCTTTACGGGACGAGCAGTGGACGCAATTTCGAACTGTAGGAGGGCCTCCTTTTTCGCTAAATTATGCGTCAAAAGGGGAAGGTTTTCTCTCGTTGGTGTAGGGATCAGTCGATTGACGTTTTTGATCCTTCCATTCCAGACATTGCTAATTTTCTGGTCTACTTGTTTGACGATCTCAAATTGCAGCCGTTACTATTAAGGGTATTAGGTCTATGCTATCGGACACTTATGCTCATCATGATAGCTTAGAAATTGGATCAAATATCTCATTATCTAAGTTGGTGAAAAACTTTTCGATAAATAGGCCTAGATCCCTTAGGTTAATTCCTAAATGGAATTTGGCTTGGGTTCTGTTGAAGCTTAAAGAACCTCCATTTGAACCTTTGAACACTGTAGACTTCAAGTTCTTGTCTTATAAAACAGCTTTTCTCTTAGCCTTTGCTTCCACAAGAAGAGTCAGTGAGCTTCTTGCTTTGTCTATTGATGATTCTCATTATCATAGTATTGGTAATACTATTACGTTAACTACTAATGTGGGATTTTTGGCTAAGAATCAGGCTCCTAATAAGTATCCTGAGCCTATTATCATTAAGGCTCTTCCATCCTCAGGTGGCTGTAGACCTTTGTTGCGTCGAGTAAGAGCTATGCGTATTTATAAACGCAGATCTGAGTTTACCAGAAAGGGACGAAAACGGTTCTTTCTGTCTTTAATTCCCAATAGAACGGACATTTCGGTTCATTCTATTGCTAGATGGATTCAATTAGCTATCCGTACTGCTTGTGAGAGTTTATCTTCCAATCAGCAGTCGGTGCTTAAGATTTCAGCGCATGAAGTTAGAGCGCTGTCAACATCTTGGGCTTATTCTAACAGTATTGCTATTACGGATCTCATGAAGGCTGCTAACTGGACACAGCCTTCTACCTTCACTAACTTTTACCTTAGAAATATAGAGTCTATTTCTGGTGACCTTAGGTGTTTAGGTCCATTATCTGTTGCTCAGAATGTCGTCCACTAAACAGTTGCAACTATAGTTATGTAGGTTTTCTCTTCCAGCAGTGATGCTGTTCTGCTGCCCTCTTCATTCTGTCTTGATGTGACCCAGAGCAAGGGGAAGGGGAGGGGGATGGTGTTCCCTTATATCACCTATAGTGAAAAGCAAGGGAATACCTCCTCCTGAGTCAGTAATTTGCTGGGATGGTTTTAAAGTGTAAAGCTAATGTCTATCTCATTTATGTAATATTTTTAAAGTGTAGCTCGGTGTGAACCATTTGTATATGTCACGTGTCATACGAGCGTTAATATATAATCCCCGGACACTTTTAAATGAGTATAAAGAGTCTCATTCTCTGGACTATCTTTATTTATTGGCTTTCCTTCAAGGAATTAGTATAATGGGTCATACTGGATATTAATAGAGATCATTGATGTTATCATGCTCAATTATTGATTGGTATTCTGTCTTTCTTGTTTCAATAAATAAGAAAGACATGTAAATCCTTTCTCTCCTTTTCTCCTTGAGGGGATATTCTTTTATGCATAATTGAGCCTATTGGATTTTCCTTTATGTCCTAGTCCCTCCAGCCTTTTTTTTCTATTCAGCTAAGTATGGGCCATTGGTTACAGTATAAACATATGAAAAAATTTAAAGTAATTTATATATTTTTTATACTTACCAATGGCCCAGACGGGAATGGCCCTCCCTTGAGTTGGGAACTCATACTTCCCCGCTGATTATATAACATTTAGAAGGCACTGGTTGTAAGAATGAGGCTTGGCGCCAATTTTGGTACTTCTTTGACACTGCGCATGCGCAGTAGGTAAAAGTATGGAGGACCATATACGACATCAGTTATTTTATTTTGTTTGCAAATTTTGGAGATTTGGGGGGCAAAATTTGTGTTTGGCCCTGAATATTTTAGAGTTAGCACCAGCTCATTCTGGGCCATTGGTAAGTATAAAAAATATATAAATTACTTTAAATTTTTTCATCTTCTTTCATTAAACATTTGAAACATTCTACTGGCATCTTATATGATTGTTGAATACTCTAGATAAATAAAGAGGGTGATGATTTGATGACTTTTGACCAAAAAAAAATACAATTGACTTTTGGTGTGTTTTGGTTGGGAACTCCCTGAAAAATATGTCCTTGTGACCGGTACTTCATGTCCGGGCAGGTTTTTTCTCTCATTTGTTGCCTGACCCCCTGTTTTCTGGTCAGAAAAAGTTGTCTGAAGAGCTATACTTGACAAAGATATTTGAATGCCAAAATAAAAATGATGCGATCATAATTTTTTGGCTTGAATGTTATAATGGTCGACTATGGGAAAATAGTTAGTACTGTGATAATCTTATCATATACATTTTGTAGTCTATCGTTTATACCCATGTTGCCCATTTTAGAGTATTTCCACCTCAAGCATTGGTGACTGGGTCCTATTTTACCAGTAAAAAGAGCTTTCTCACAACAGTAAACAAGCACTGCTTCACTTCCTGGGGTTCCCACAGAGGACAAAAGATAGAAAAAATTAACCATTTAGGCCACACAAAATAGATCTTCTGTTTCTCAGGCCATTATTTGAGAAATTGCATGCGGGCGAGCGTTTTTTTATTTTATTTTTTATTTCAGTAATTACTTCTATGAGATCAAAAGTTCATGTTCTTGGTTCAAGTTTTAGGCCTCATAATCTACAGAATAGCATGGGTGGTGGTGTATTTCATCCCTTGAGTGCAAGAAGGCTTTGCAATGCTAAAGCATTGCAAAGCCTTCTTGCACTCAAGGGACAAATTCATCAATTTTTTCAACTTGGGTAAAATATCAGCCATAAACCATTTAATTTTTATTTTTTTAAGTTTAAATTGGTTATAAAAAGAGAGCATGCGGCAGCCAAAAGGACCATGCGGGAGGGCCTGAGAAACAGATTTTTAATTTTTTTAGGCCTTATGGGAAATTTACTGTGGTAAACTGCATTATTTAACCCTTTGTCTTAAGTTTACAGCCATATATGGCCAGAAGTATTAACAAAAATAACCATCCAAGTAGTTAATGTAACTTACAGTACGTGGAGAGTGGATTGTAAGTAAATCACCCGCGGAGTGGGGTTATCACCCAAGCTATAACTTTCAAATTTTGTTCATATCGACAAAAAACACAAGCAATGTTTCAGCCAATGGACCTCCGGGTTTAACCCGGAGGTCCATTGGCTGAAACATTGCTGGTGCTGGTTGTGCTTTGCAACAAATTCGCAATTATTGCTTGGGTGGAAGCTCCACTCTGCGGGTGATTTAGTGATAATTCACTCTCCACGTACTGTAGTGGAGATCAAGTTATATTTCCTTATAACTTTTCATCACATCAGTTAACGTTGTTGTTTTTGTTAATTTATTTATTGGTGTTTTATCCCTTTACCTAACTCAGCCTTTTTTTAAAAGTAAATTAAATTTCACATTTTTAAAAAAAAAAATCTCGTAACCTTTCTCTATACTATATTTTAGAATGTCTATATGTATGTCTGTCTGTCTGTCCGCTATAGAAATGAATATGGGGTCACCCCGAGTGTCCAAAATGGGTCTACTAGGAGTACTTTTTTTATGGTGGAGGTCATCGTCAGGTTCAAAAAAGTGTGGGGGTGTAGGGGGCACCAAAAGTTGACCAAAATTTTTTTTACCGATATATACCTTCAAAGGGGTCTACTAGGGGTACGTTTTTATCAGGAATCTAATGGTGAGGTTTAAAAAAGTATCGGGTGGGGGTGGCCTTTTAGAGGGGCACCAAAAGTTATGACCAAAATTTTTCTCACAGATATAGGTCTTCAAAGGGGTCTACTAGGGGAAATTTTTACCAGGAATCTAATGGTGAGGTTTAAAAAAGTGCCTGGGTGGGGTTGGGATGGGGGTGGGGGTGTAGAGGACCACCAACAGTTATGACCAAAATTTTTCGCACCGATATAGGTCTTCAAAGGGGTCTACGAGGGGTAATTTTAATACTCTCCTCAGCTCAAGTACTCTCCTCAGCTCAAGCAATGCCAGGTAACCCTGCTAGTTTTTCAATAAAACCATACAAATATGGATATCATTAGAATTATTGATACATTTGTAGGATATTGTGGGCTGTGATAGGCTTATTTTATCAATTTCTTTGGCTGCTATCTTAGGTACAGGGTTAAGCCATATAAGAAAAGAAAACTTGACGTATTTGAGTTATTAAGCATATTTAATATAATCTCATATGTTTTAATCCTTGAATCATGTTTTTATCAGCAGAATTAGCCCATTTAACTGAAAAAAATGGGTAATTTCATTGTGAACTCTTGATGACGAACTTAAAACCTGATACTATTCAAAACTATTATCTGAGCCTCAAACTTAAATTCAATTTGAATTGAATATCAGAAGTTGATTCGAATGATATTATTTATTTATTTATTGGTGTTTAAGGTCACATATTTCTGCACAATGGCTAATCATGACCACGACCGTTTTACGGGTGGAGGAAGCCGGAGAGAACCACTGAGCAATGGCGAGCAACTATAAGCTCCCCAACATACCAACTCCACACAAGCAGGGTTAGCATTGGTTGAAGACAGGTGCACCGTCGACGTGCAGTACGCCTTAGTACACAATGCCACCATGCCCCCACATGGGCAATGGGGATGAAGTGTCTTGCCCAAGGACACAACGCGGTTGCCGTAGGTGGGATTCGAACCGAGGACCTCTCGGCTTGCAGCCTGCACCTCTACCTACTGAGCCACTGCGCCCCCAGATTCGAATGATAATTGAATATTTAAAATTTCCAGGGGCCTACATTGAACATACCATTAGCGTTAAAAAGGAGGATAGAGTGGGCAGAGATACACCAGCCACTGTGGACTGGTCTTTTCTCTCGGGTATGCAATATTTTCCATGAACGCAATAATATATTCCAAACACTAATTATACGAATGATCATAAAAAATTTAACTAATGAAGCACTGGGTTATACCCGGTTCTTCATTAATTAAAATTTTGCAGATGATGTTTTTACACCCCTACCCGCCCCAATGAGGTATGTGTATGAGTAGTGGATATACTGGATTCACTTGGTCTGTCTGTCTGTCTGTTTGTCAGACAGTCCGTCTGTAGACATAAATTTGTCCAGAGATTTTCTTTATGGACCCATCTGCTCAAAACCTGACATTAATGTTCCCCACAATGGGAATCTGTGCACCTGCGATTATAGTTTTGGTCAGAACATTTTTGACACAGTTGTGGCCTTTCTGTCTCACAATAATCATTGCAGCAGAGTGGGGGGAGGGCTATTGACAAGCTGACCTGGGACAGTCAAGCCTCCAGTATTACCTGGTAAATGCATGTATCGACATCACTGCTCACATATTGTTCCATACCAGGAAATAAGTGGTCAGACAATGTCAGGTACAAAAAGGCCAATGTCTGAGTCTGACTGAGGTTTAAAATCAGTCAAAATGTCTGATGCCAAAATTATCAATGAAGTTCATTGATCAGAACATCATGCATGCTGGAAATCATATACCTAACTAGCAATCCTAAAATTAATGATTATTGTGATTTCTGGTCCTGGCAAGTTGGGAAGTGTGAAGAAAGTGACTACAACTCATCAGTATTAACAGCATGTGAAGGAATACGATTTGATATAGCCATACATGTATCTAAATTATGTCTGAAGGGTAATTCAGTTCCAATTTAGAATGAAACCAATCATACCTTGTTTGGCAGGGCTCATTGAGCCCTGCCAAACATGGTATGGTTGGATGAATTTTGAGCAGTTTCAAGATGAAGGTACATGTACACCAAAAACAGTTTATTTTGAATACTCAAACTCCATTTTGTAATATGTCGGATATCATTCTTAAATGACAGACATGATTCATTTGGTGTCTGACATTTTGTCTGGAAGCGCAATGAAAATTATTTTCAGGCTTGTATAGATCATGTCCAGTCCTTGGCTACTGTACTTTACTTCCTGTCTTATTTCTATTACAGCACAGCCTCAACCACAAGCAGGTGGATATGCTCCATATCCTCAACAACCTCCTGCTTATCCCCAAGGACCACCAGCTTATCCTCAACAACCGTATGCACCACCTCAACAATATGCACAGCCACAACAGCCATATCCTCAGCAACCGTATCCACAGCAGCCTCCTCCAGCTGCATATCCACAACAGCCATATCCACAACAACCTTATGCTCAACAACAGCCAGGTGAGATATTGGTAACTTTTAACACCTCAGAATTTTCTTGATTAAAAATAGAGAATTATTTGTTGATAACAACTTGGGCTGAAGCTATACATTGTCACAGTGACAAGTAATTACATACCTTCTTGATGTTCCTGCCCCTGCTAGTTTATGTTATGAGTTACCTCCCTTGATACCAACTTGGACTGAAGCTATAGATCTCGTTTCTTATTAAAAGGTCATTTCCGAGGTTATTGGATATCCACAGCCAAATGGCTGTTTTGAGCTATAGTTTTAGTTTATGGTGGTGTGGATTTAGTGAATAATTCTCATTAATGGTGATATGGTCACAATAATGTGTTGATGGCCTTGATTCATACTGTTTACTGTCAAGTGCATTTCAATTGGGGGGGGGGGGGGGGGGGTCAAGGTCACATTGAAGTGGTAAATGACTAACACAGACTTGTTTGGAACCTGACAATTTGCAGTTTACAAATGGGGCAATCTTTGTGTAAATTTGCTTTGAGACAGCCTTCTGAAAAAATGAATAAGAAACCCATGTGTTTTATTTGTCAGAATGATCATGTTATGCTGTAAAATCCTCAGTGGAGGAATGAGGAATTCCTATAACACTGCTTTATCACTATCGATGCACGGAAATTGGAAATTTACGCCCAAAATTAGAAAATCTTGACCATTTTGAGCCATTTTATTAGACATCAACTGTGTCATTCAGCTGAGTTATTTGAGTGATATTGTAAGATTTTTGTTATGTACAGTTGTTTCCAGAAAAGGCCATATTCAGAGCTTCCAGAAACTGTATACATTGTGAGTATTGTGAATAGGGGAAGTAATTAAAATGCAAAATATCCTGTGTTAATGAGAAAGCTGCACATTTCTTGAAAAGCCAGTGTTTTCACCTGAATAACTATAACGAGATCTATGCATAGTCACAGTGACAAGTAATTACATACCTTCTTGATGTTCCTGCCCCTGCTAGTTTATGTTATGAGTTATCTCCATTGATACCAACTTGGACTGAAGCTTTTCATGGTCACAGTGACAAGTAATTACACACCTTGATGTTCCTGCCCCTGCTGGTTTTTCTTATGAGTTACCTCCCTTAATATCAACTTGGGCTGAAGCTGTACATAGTCGCATGAGTTACCTCCCTTGATACCAACTTGGGCTAAAGCTATACATTGTTGCAGTGACAAGTACTTACATAGGTCTTGTTTCCTATTAAAAGGTCATTTCCGAGGTTATTGGATATCCTCAGCCAAATGGCTATTTTGAGCTATAGTTTTAGTTTATGGTGGTGTGGATTTAGTAAATAATTCTCATTAATGGTGATATGGCCAAAATAATCTGTTGATGGTCTTGATCCAAACTGTGTATTGTCAAGTGCATTTCAATTGGGGGTCACGGTCACATGGAAGTGTTAAATGACTAACCCAGACTTGTTTGGGACCTGACAATTTGCAGTTTACAAATGGGAGAATTTTTGTGTAATTTTGCTTTGAGAAAGCCTTCTGAAAAAATGAATAAGAAACCCATATGTTTTTTATTTGTCAGAATGATCATGTTATGCTGTAGAATCCTCACTGGAGGAATGAGGAATTCCTATAACACAGTTTTATCACTATCGATGCACGAAAATTGGAGATTTATCCCCAAAATGAGAAAATTTGGACCATTTTGAGCCATTTTTTTAGCCATCAACTGTGTCATTCGGCTGAGTGTATTTGAGTGATATTGTAAGATTTTTGTTGTGTACAGTTGTCTCCAGAAAGGACCACATTCAGAGCTTCCAGAAACTATATACTTTGTGAGTATTGTAAATAGGGGAGGTAATTTAAATGCGAAATATCCTCGGCCATGTTAATGAGAAGCTGAACATTTCTTGAAAAGCCGACATTTTCACCTGAATAACTGTAACGAGACCATACCTTCTTTATGTTTCTGCCCCTGCTAGTTACCTCCATTCATCAGATGTAAGTAGAATGTTACATGATTGCTCAGAATAGTTCATTTATAATATTTTTAAGGCCTAAAAAAATAAAAAATCTGTTTCTCAGGCCCTCCCACATGGTCCTTTTGGCTGCCGCATGCTCTCTTTTTATAACCAATTTAAACTTTAAAAAAATAAAAACTAAATGGTTTATGTCTGATATTTTACCCAAGTTAAAAAAATTGATGAATTTGTCCCTTGAGTGCAAGAAGGCTTTGCAATGCTTTAGCATTGCAAAGCCTTCTTGCACTCAAGGGATGAAATACACCACCACCCATGCTATTCTGTAGATTATGAGGCCTAAAACTTGAACCAAGAACATGAACTTTTGATGGCAAAGAAGTAATTACTGAAATAAAAAATAAAATAAAAAAACGCTCGCCCGCATGTAATTTTACAAATAATAGCCTGAGAAACAGAAAGTCTACTTTGTGTGGCCTAACCTTTCTCCCAATGAAAACAATTATCAAAATTTCTTATTTTTATAATTTTTAGCTCATCTTGACAAAGTCAAGCTGAGCTAATCTCATCGCTTCCCGTCCGTCGTCCGTCAACACCATGTTTTGGTCTTCTCCTCCAAAGCCACTGGGCCAATTCAAGTGAAAGTTTGTGTGAGTGATGGTCCCAAAGGGGCATTTCATTTTTGTTCAACTCGGCATGCCCAGCCCCATAGGGAGGGAGTGGGGGAAAATGCTCCAAAATATTTTTAAAATCTTCTTCTCAAGAACCAGTGTGTACAATGACTTGATATTTGCTATGGAGCTTCCATATGAGGTGTAGAATCAAGTTTGTTCAAACGAAGTTCGTAAAGTAATATTTGGATTTGTAATAGGAGGGGTAAGATTTTTGGCCCTGCCCAAAATTTCTATTTTCTGAACCGATGGTCCGGTATGAACCAAATTTGGTTTGTGGTAGTATTGGGTCATAAGTACTTGACCCATGCAAAAAAAAAAATTCCCGCATCCCCATGGGAACCCTGGGAGCTAAAAATAGAAATATTTTCAAACGCCCATATTTCCCAAACCCCACGGAACAGAGAGCTTTTATTTGGTATGAAGTATCCTTATGACCAGTAGAATTGAATGGTAAAAAAAAATTGCCATCGGTTATGTTAGGGTGTTCTGTAATGGGCATCGAAAAAATGCTGAGTCAGCATATTTGCAAAAATTTAAAAAAATCTTTTCTCCAGAACCAATCATCAGAATCTTTTGATATTTGGTATACAGCATTCATAGGGGGGTCAGATAAAAGTTTGTTGAAATAAAGCACATTGGTTCATATTTGGGCTCTCTACAGGAGCCCGAAGTTTTAACATAGGGTAATATGGGGAATATTCTTTAAAAATCTTCTTCTTCAGAACCACCAGTCAGAATCTTTTAATATTTGGTATACATCATTGTTATGAGGGTCAGATTCTAGATTGTTTAAACCAAGTCCCTAGGTTAATATTTGGGCTTCCTACGGAAGCCCAAATTTGATCTTTGTTCAATATGGAGGGTAATTTAAAAAAATCATCTTCTTCAGATCCATCAGTCAGAATGCTTTGATATTTGGTATGCAACATCTCTAAGGGGGACAGATTCAAGTTTGTTCAAATCAAATCCCTAGGTATATATTTGGGCTCACTATGGTAGCCCAAATTTTTACTTAGTGCAATATGAGGAAATTTCTTTAAAAATCTTCTTCTTCAGATCCACCAGTCGGAATGCTTTTATATTTGGTATACAACATCTCTAGGGGGGTCAGATTCCAGGTTGTTCAATTCGAGTGCCTAGGTTAATATTTGGGCTCCATATGGGAACATGAAATTTAACTTAGTACAATATGAGAGAATTTCTTCAAAAATCTTCTTCTTCAGATTCACTTGTCAGAATGCTTTCACATTTGGTAAACAACATCTCTAGGGGGGTCAGATTCAAGTTTATTCAAATCGGATCCATAGGTCAATATTTGGGCTCACTATGGTAGCCCACATTTGAACTTAGTGCAATTCGAAGAAATTTCTTTACAATTTCTCTTCTTCAGATCCAACAGTCAGAATGCTTTCATATTCGGTACACAACATCTCTAGGGAAGTCAGATTTAACTGTGTTCAAATCAAGAGTCTGGGTTAATATTTGGGCTCTCTATGGGAGCCAGAATTGGCCATTTTGCTGAAGAATTAAAAATTTTGTATTCAATACCCTCTAGAGGTACTAAGATTAATCCACATAGGTTGTATCAAGGGGCTTCATAGGGGAGCTCTACATTTTACTTTTGATCAACTGAAGAAAAGGCATGATGCCCAGATTATTTTTGTCACTCCTGAGGGACACAAGGATTGACAGTGTAGCCTATGGAGATGGCTTGCTTAATGTAGACTCATTCTTGGACTCTGTTTAAATTGTGTTCTGTACAAGATGAGCGCTTCAGGCCCCGTGGGGCCTCTTGTTTTTAAAAATTCCAACAAAACTATTTTATCATTTGATTTCCCTCATTGGAACGTGATTGAGGCTCTCATTCCAATCAGGTGATCACTTGATATGGTTGTGTTAAAATTTCTGGAAATTCTTTTTTCCGACTATCCATCGGCAGTGATACTGTTGAAGCAGATAACTCTGTTTTGTATTTCCTGAGTTATGCCCCCTTTTTGTTCTTAAAACATTGCAGTATTGTGTCGCCTTCTCCTTCAACATTTTACATACAGTATTGTTCAAACTTTGCACACATGGTGATCACCAGTTGCTGTTGTGCATGTGACAAGAGCAGGTAACTCCATTTTGGATTTCCAGAGTTATGCCCCTTTCAGTACTTAAAACATTACAGTATTGTGTCACCCTCTCCTTCAACATTTTACATGCTATATTGTTCAAACTTTGCACACATGTTGACCTCCAATTGCCATTGTGCATGTGTCAAGAGCAGGTAACTCTGTTTTGTATTTTCAGCATTGAGTGGATGGATTTCAATTAAATTTGGTGTGAAGGCTTCTAGTGTTGAAGCCACTGTTGTTATAAATAAAGTTGCCAGTATATATTTCACACCAGAGTTACGGTCAATACTTTGTCAATACAGTGGAACCCTGTTCATTGAATAGCCACTTTGCCAATGAAAATTATTCAATTAGCAGGAGTATTCAATTAACAGGGATTGTCACTCTCCTGCATTCTAGAGATAAACTTAGCATTTATTCTATTATATCTTGTTTGACAGAGCTCCATGAGCTCTGTCAAACAAGATATAATAGATTAAATGCCTGTATTGAATGAAGGAAAACTGGGGAGAGGCAAGGTAATTTCTCGACTGGTTACAAGATATTTTATTCAATTAACAGGAGTTTTCTCTATAACCTATATTCAATAAACAAGTCAAATTTGTACTGGAAGTATGGTAAATGGTTTTGTGTTTGGAAATTATATTCAATTAACAGGGATATACAATTAAGACATATCCAATTAAATGGCCTCCACTGTATTTTTAGCTCACCTGACTGAAAGTCAGGGTGAGCTTTTCTTATCACTCTTTGTCCGTTGTCCTGCGTGAAGGTGGTGTTTGAGCCTCTTTCTCCTAAACCACTGGCCACATTTTAATTAAATTTCATGTATATGGTGGTTATATAGGGGCATTTTGATTTTTATCCAAATTAGGTTTCGGCTCATATTGAGCAGAGGTGTGGGGAAAAAACAGCCAAATTTTTTGAAAATCTTCTTCTAATGAACCACCAGCAGCAGAGACTTGATATGTGGTATACAGAGTCCTTTCGAGGTTTAGAATCAAGTTTGTTCAAGAGAAGTTTGTCGGGCATTATTTGCCTTCGTTATGGGAGGGGCAAAAATTTTGGCCACACCTAAAATTTCTATATTTTTATACTGTACCAATGACCCAGACTTAGCTGGTGCTAACTCTAACAAAACCAGGGCCAAACACAAATTTTGCCCCCCAATCCCCAAAATTTGCATCCAAAACAAAAAGAAATCATGTCCTAAAGGACCTCCATACTACGCCTCTACTGCACATGCGCAGTGACGCAGACGTCCCGAAATTGGCGCCAATTATCATTCTCTGTTTGGCCCTTCATCAGTCAACATCTCACTGATCTTTGTGCTTGTAAATCTCAGTTTAAAGGATGCCAGACACGTAATTTTTGGAGAAAATGTGATTCTAAGGAGGATAGAAGGAGGAGAGGAAAAAGAAGTGGCAAAAAATAATCAGGGCTGTACTTAAAATTTTTTGATGAAATTATGTTAAGTTGCCTATTTTCGAGGCATGGGCCTCTTGTTGTCATTCTTGCTAATTGTTGCACTGCTTATTCAGTGTTTCCTCTCCCCTAGCCTTCTAAAGTCCCCCCTGGCAATTCTCCCATGCTTTTGGCATATTTTTGAGAAATTTCATTTCTAAAATTTCCTGGGAGAGTTGCTTGGTTACAGAATGTTTTCTGTTATTTTCCCCATAGTTACGTTTTCATCCATGGGTGTATAACGTTTGTGTTCTGCATCTTCCATCTGATGTTCTACAGATTCTCCCCTGGGAGTCTCTGTTTTGCATCAGATAGAGTGTAAATGATGACTGATTCCGGGCCAGTTTTTTTCAGTGCCTGGAGTCATGTTTTCTAGTGTGTTTACACTGTTTGTTTTCATTGGCAACAGCCTTTTTTGAGGGGGGCTGTTTGCCTTTGTGGTAGTTTATCTCATTATAAGATACATTTATATTATCCGAAAGTGTCTCATTAATTATTTTATATAAATTTAAAATTTTTGACCACACTTTGCCATCGGATCCATCGGGGCTCAACGTTACTTTTCAGCAACTTGGGCTTCTCTGAAAAAATATTTTTTCAAAATTATTTTGTTTTGCAATTGTTTTTTCATTTATTAATGGATCATGTTATTATGTATCTTTGTGTCAGGGGTTTTTGCGAGTAACTAGGACTTATTGTTGTTCTTTCACAATGAAGGGACGTTGTTCAAATTGTAATAGGAAGAAATCTTCCTCTGACTTTCATGATCATTGTATTAATTGTAGTCAGTGTTCTCGCATTAATCCCTGTCCTATATGTGAACATTGGGATGAGAAACATTGGAAACGTGTGTCACAATATGTTGTTTCTGGAGAAAGAGCGATGCCGGCTCTTTCTCCGCAAGGTCACTCTACTCTCTCAGTTTCTATTTCAGAGGAACCAGAACAGGGTGATGTTTCCATGTTATCTTCTTCAAGTGTGCGTCCGTCGTCACAAATGAATTCAGAGCTAGCGGCAAAAGTGCTTATGGAGATTAGACAAATGTCGTCCGCTAGCTCGCCCGGTGTAGCGTCCATTCACCGAATGGTTCGGCAGCCGGGTTCGTCCGATGCGGTCCAAGAGGAAATTTTGGGTGATGCGAGCACTATAAACATAATAGATGCACACCCAGTGACGGCGGATAGTAAGCGAGAACGGAGGAAGCCTTTTAGTCCGGTTCCTAGCTCGTCCAGGTCCAGCCGGGCCGCGAGCGAGAGAGGTCCCTCTCTCATACAACAACATCTGGGACCAGATGTTGTGGTACAAAATGTGTCTTTAGCGGAGCATACGTCCGTCGCTCGGGACGCTCCGTTGTATAAGCAGTCCGCAGAGACTGTTAAGGCTTCCTCTTCTCATCAGCGCACACGACCGCACCTTGGCTGCGTGACCGCCGATATATTACCAGCTTCGCCTTCATTGGCGACCAGGTCACACCATCCGGCAGCCAGGGATTCGAGACCGATAGACTCCGGACGTTCGCATAGGAAAAGTATGCGGGAGCCATCTGATGCGGAGCTGCCCTCGGCGAAGCAGCAAAAGACTGCGCCTCCGCAGGTCTCGACGCCGGACATTTTTGTGCAGATAGCACAGCTTATCGCAGCATCCCAGCAGCCGACAGAAACGGTGTCGGATCAAGAATTATCCGACGGCGCTGGGTCGGTACGCTCCGCCGAAGCATCGGGGGCGGACGACCGGGAACATCGTGAGGTCCGACCGGATGGTGAAAGGGATACGGATGACTTGGAGCTATCCCTTTCGGAACAACATAAAGCTGCCGTGGACTTCATCCGGCACTTTCTCCCTCAAGTTGTTCCGTCGGGCCAGACTGCTGCGCTTCCGGACAGGAGAATTATAGCGTCATTGGACTCTGAATTTTTTGAGCGGTTCAGGGACATCGCTCCCGAGTTTCCGTCGCAGTCCAATAATGTTGCTAGAACATTTGAATTATTGAACGACGCTATATTTAAACTTGCTTCCAGGACGGGGAAAGCAGGTTTCTTGTCCGCTAATACTCTCAACCTGCCTTTCATTAATGCAAGGAATAAATTCGATACGGCAGGACAGGGTATACCGAGAGTTCCTCTGCGTATGGACGACGAGGCGGAAGACTTAGAGCTATCATTACCGTCGTCAGCTTCTATTCCAACCGCGGTGTTGGAAACAGCTATTGCGTCTAACAGAGCCAATTTAGATGCCTTATCTTACGCAGATCACCTTACTAAGGCGTTATCACTGCGCCTTCAAGGGGAAGAGTTTCAGGATATACAATCCTCTTTAAGACTTCTTTCAAGGGCAGTAGCTTATTCCACGTGTAACTCCGCCCTTTCAGTGGCAAATCTGGAGTTGGTTAGACGTGACGCAGCCCTAGCTACATCCACACTAGTGGATTCTAAGGTGAAGAACTCTCTTAGAGTCGCTTCGGTCTCAGGAGAACTTCTCTTTGACGGCAAGCTTTCTGCTATTTATGATAAAATTAAAAAGAAAGCTAATGATTCTCTGTTGTTCAGATCGGCTCCTAAGAAGTCGGATACAGCAGACACGAATAAGACAGGCACTTCTGGGTCTAATGCGCCCAAGAGAGGTTCCTATAGAGGTTCCGGTGCGTCCTCTTGGTCTTATTCGAGAGACCGTCAGGATAGCGACTCTCGTTCGGGACGTCCTTCAGGCCGGGACAATCGGTCGGACGCCCCGAGGTCGACGAGGCGAGGTGCGGGTCGTGGAAGACGTGGTTTCTCCTACCGCAGGCCTCGCAGGTCCAGGAGGTGATGGCTTAAACCTCTATCGCGTTCCGGTTGGCGGAAGGTTGTCGAGTTTTTCACAAGAGTGGGCGTCGATTACGGACGACCCTTGGGTGAGAGGAGTGACTTCGGAAGGTCTAAAGATATCCTTCAAACGAAAGCCTCCTTTAACTCGAAGTCCAAAGTGGACTCATCTTCCGTCAAATCCACAGAAAAGAGACGCTCTGTTATCAGAGGTGCAGTCTCTTTTAATGAAGAACGCGGTAGAGGTCGTAGAAAACCAGGAATCTCTGGGATTCTACAGCCATCTGTTTCTGGTTCCGAAACCAGACGGCTCGTTCCGTCCAGTCATAGATTTGAGCTGGATAAACAAGCTGATCGTCGCTCCGAAGTTTTATATGGAGACTATTCGATCGGTCAGAGCGAGTATTCGGGTGAACGATTATGCAACAAGCATAGATCTCAAAGATGCGTACTTTCACGTCATGGTACATCCGACATTCCGAAAGTATCTACGCTTTGCAGTCCTGGGAGTGGTGTATCAATTCCGGGCGATGTGCTTCGGATTGAATCTAGCACCCTGGGCTTTCACTCGGGTAATGAACTCGGTAATGATCTACTTCCGAGCTCATTCGTCTGCGGTAACGTCGGCCTACCTGGACGACATTCTTCAGAGGTACGGCAACGAGTTAACGCTTCAGAACGATGTTCAGAATCTTCTTCTATTGCTCCGACGTCTCGGTTTTATAGTAAACGAGGAGAAGTCGGATCTGGTGCCGTCCAAGTCATTCACTCATCTGGGAATGAGCTTCGAGACGCACAACAATCTCATTCGTCTGCCGTTAACCAGAGCGAAATTAGTCAGTTGTTACGCTCGCTATTGTCTGCACGCAGACAAAGTCACGGCGAGAGAATTTATGAGACTGATAGGTCTGTGCGGAGCCGCCGCGGATCTCATTCCGATGGGGCGGCTACGCACACGTCCTCTTCAAATTTTCCTGACTCAGAATTGGAGTGTGAAAATTCATTCGCTCGATGTAGACGTTCTCTTGTCAGATCAAGTGAAACAAGAGATTCAGACTTGGGCAAACATTCAGTGGTTAACTCAAGGAGTTCCGCTGCAGTTGCCGGATCCGAGTTTTACCGTTATGACGGATGCCAGTCAAACAGGTTGGGGTGCATCATTAATCCCAACGGATTCGAGATGCCAGGGTCTTTGGGATCCGCAATTCCTGTGCAAGCACATAAACATCAAGGAAATGATGTCAATTTGGCTTGCGTTACGTCACTGGATGGACATTATTCACGATGCTCATGTCCAAATCCTATCCGACAATACGACAGTAGTGGCGTATATACGGAATTAGGGAGGCACTCATTCAGTTCCGTTGTTCAATCTAACGGAAAGAATCCTTCTGTTTGCGTTAGAACATCACGTTCTTCTTTCGGTCCGTCACATACCGGGTCGTCTGAATGTGCTAGCAGACTCCCTTTCACGGAAGGGTCGCTTGTTGCCGTCGGAGTGGACTCTCAACAAACAAGTATTCAATCAGATTTGCTACCAATGGGAACGGCCAATGATAGACTTATTTGCGACACATCTCAACAATCAGTTGCAGACGTATGTGTCTCCGTGTCCGGATCCAAGAGCATTTGCAGTAGACGCTCTGTCGATCCTTTGGGACGGAATGATAGGATATGCGTATCCTCCAGCGCCGTTAATTCAACAAGTATTGCTAAAAATAAAACAATCTCAATGCAAGATTCTGTTGGTAGCATCTCTGTCGCCACAGAGACCGTGGATAAATCTACTCAGGTGTCTGTTGTGGGACCTACCGCGGAAGCTTCCTCCACGAGAGGATCTTCTTTCGCAGGGGAAATCACGCCAACTCCATCACAACCCGCAAGGTCTCAACCTTCACGTTTTTCCGTTGTGCGGTCCTTCTTGCATGGCAAGCACTTTACAGGACGAGCAGTGGATGCGATTTCTAACTGTAGGAGGACCTCCTCTTCGCTAAACTATGCGGCTGAGTGGAAGGTTTTTCGTCGTTGGTGTAGGGATCATTCTGTAGATATATTTGATCCCTCTATACCAGACATTGCAAACTTTCTAGTATACTTGTTTGACGAAATCAACTGCAGCCTGTTACTATAAAGGGTTATAGATCTGTGTTATCTGATACCTATGCACATCATGATAGTTTACAAATTGGATCTAATGTCTCTTTATCGAAGTTGGTTAGAAACTTTTCGATAAATAGACCCAGAACTCTTAGATTAATTCCTAAGTGGAATTTAGCTTGGGTTCTCCTTAAATTGAAGGAAAAGCCATTTGAACCTCTTGGGACAGTAGATTTCAAATTCTTATCTTATAAGACAGCTTTTCTCTTAGCTTTCTCTTCTGCCAGAAGAGTCAGTGAGCTTCATGCACTATCGGTGGATGATTCTCATTATCGTAGTGTTGGAACACTATCACCTTCACTACTAATGTGGGTTTTTTAGCTAAGAATCAGGCTCCTAATAAATATCCGGAACCTTTTGTTATTAAGGCTCTTCCGTCTTCAGACGGGCGTAGGCCTTTACTCTGTCCTGTTAGAGCACTACGTATCTATAAACAGAGATCTCAGTTTATCAGAAAGGGACGGAAACGTTTCTTTCTGTCTTTGATGCCTAATAGAAAGGACATTTCAGTCCATTCTATTGCTAGATGGATTCAGTTAACTATCCGTACTGCTTATGAAGATTTATCTTCTTCTCAGCAGTCTGTGCTTAAGATTTCTGCTCATGAAGTTAGAGCTCTTTCTACTTCCTGGGCTTATGCTAATAGTGTTGCTATTACAGATTTAATGAAGGCTGCTTATTGGTCTCAGCCATCCACATTTACGAATTTTTATCTCAGAAATATTGAGTCCATTTCTGGAGACCTGCATTGTTTAGGTCCGTTATGTGTTGCTCAGAATGTCGTCCACTAAACAGTTGCAACTATAGTTATGCAGGCTTTCTGTTCCGGCAGTGACTCCGTCCGGCTGCCCTCTTCGCTCTGGGCTATTTGACCCAGGGCAAGGGGAAGGGGGGGGGGGTGGGTGTTCCCTTAGGTCACCTGCTTTATAGTGAAAAGCAAGGGAATGCCTCCTCCAAGTCAGTATTTCTGAGTCGCTTCCGGGATGGTTTTAAAGTGTAATATTAATGTTTAAATTCATTCATGTCTTATTTTTAAAGTGTAGCTCGGTGTGAAGCATTTGTATATGTCAAGTGTCAAACGGGCTTTAATATACAATACTCGGACACTTTTAAATGATTATAAAGAGTCTCAATTCTCTGGACTACTTTATTTATTGGCTTGCTTTAAAAATAATTAGTATAAGGGTTATACTGGATGTTAATAGAGAACATGAATGTTATTGTGCTCAATTATTAAGGGTAGTGTATCTTTCTAATTTAATATTAAATAAGAAAGATACATGTAAAGCCTAATACTCCTTTTCTCCTTAAGGGGTTACCTCTTTACTATATAGTTGAGCTTATTGGATTTTCCTCTATGTCCTAGGCCCTCCAGCCTGTTTACTATTCAGCTAAGTCTGGGTCATTGGTACAGTATAAAAATGTTAAAAAATTTAATTTATAGTAATTTATATATTTTTTATACTTACCAATGACCCAGACGGGGATGGCCCTCCCTGGAGTTGGGAACTCTTGCCTCCCCGCTGAGTACATAGCGCTGACCAGGCACTGCCAGTAAGAATGATAATTGGCGCCAATTTCGGGACGACTGCGTCACTGCGCATGCGCAGTAGAGGCGTAGTATGGAGGTCCTTTAGGACATGATTTCTTTTTGTTTTGGATGCAAATTTTGGGGATTGGGGGGCAAAATTTGTGTTTGGCCCTGGTTTTGTTAGAGTTAGCACCAGCTAAGTCTGGGTCATTGGTAAGTATAAAAAATATATAAATTACTATAAATTTTTTAACTTTCTGAACCGTGAGGTCAATTTGAACCAAATTTGATATGAGATGATAATGGGTCATAAGTAGTTGATTGATGCAAAAAAAAAATTTCTCATTGCCCAGTGGGAACCTCGGGAGCTAAAAATAGGAAAAACCTTAAAACTGCCATGTCTCCAAAACTACATGGCACAGAGAATTCTTATTTTGTATAAAGCTTACTTTTATCCAGAAGAATAGAATGGTTAAAAAAATTCCTTATCGGTTTGATCACAAGGTACTTTTTTCAGGACTTTGAAAAAGTGCTGAGTCAGCACTTTTTAACACTGTAAGCAATGGGAAAAACATTAAAAAATCTTCTTCTCCAGATCCAGCAGGCAGAATCTTTTGATATTTGGTATGCACATTGTAGGGTGGATCTGATTCAAGTTTGTTCAAATCGGCCCCCTGGGTTCATATTTGGGCTCAGTATAGGAGCCCAATTTCGAACTTAGTGCATTTCAGGCAAATTTTTTAAAAAATCTTCTTCTCCAGATCCAGCAGGCAGAATCTTTTGATATTTGGTATGCAACATTGTGGGGTGGATCTGATTCAAGTTTGTTCAAATCGGCTCCCTAGATTCATATTTGGGCTCACTATAGAAGCTCGAATTCGAACTTAGTGCATTTCGGGCAAATTTCTTCAAAAATCTTCTTCTCCAGATACAGCAGGCAGAATCTTTTCATATTTGGTATGCAACATTGCAGGGTG